>CM056947.1:1909065-2267648 GCA_029856935.1 Cyclocarya paliurus | reverse complement strand
CACTACGCAATTATCTTTTCTTTTTGTCTTTGCTTTTTTCAGTGGTTCTTTCTGTCGCTCTGAGAACCCCGCCTATATTATTTTCTGTTCATTGTATCAGTTCAGCAGCGAAATCAAGCTTTTAGGTTGCACAGGAGATTGCTCTATCTTTCTTGCAACTCTGCACTTCACTTTTTTTTTTTAACTGGTGTGTACCGAAAACAAAATGGTTTTCTTTCTGCCATGTTACCTTGGATTATGTTAAATAAGCCAAGCCAAACAAACTTTGGTGACAGATTGCTTGGACTTTGTAGATCAGCACAGAAAATTTGTCTCCATTGAAATTTAGGACCAGGAAAAAACCAAAACTTCTTTTTGATGGCAGTGAAATTTATGTATCTTACATTCCAATATGGTTAATGATCTCAGGGTCCTTACTATTAGGTATCCGATGTGATAATTTTATATAATTGTAGATTGGTTGGTATAAACTAAGGAGTCGCTAATCAGGGTTTCCTGGCATAATGAAAATTCTTATCACCCACTTAGACCTTCTCCTCCCATCTTATTTATCATTACAATTTTTCTAAATTTTTAAATAAAATATAAAAAATAATTTAACTTTTTAAAAATCTCAAAATAAAAATAATATTAAAAATATATATTTTAATAATTTTTTATTTCAACTTTCATTTCATCTCATCTGTTTAGACATCTGTATAATCAAATGATGCCTTGAGTTCTTTCCAGCCAATTCTATCATGCAGTCTTAGAGATGCAGAGCACATGACTAGTAAAGACGGGCTTCAGCCTGTTCAATGCATTGAATTGGGCTTGTTTCTTCTTTCAAGCTGCCAACCCAGCTTAGCAGCCTAACTAATTCAAAACATCTACTTCTGACTTTGGAGTTCAAGGGTGATAGAAGCAACCTTCTTCATATGTTAGTTCCAATCTAAGACCTTTGTTCATTATATGATATGGGCCAAGACCTTGCAATGAGTTTAATTTATTACCATATATAATCTATTAAAAATTCAGTTAACTATGATAGATAATTTAGGATTTAAAATAAGTTTAAAGCAATTTCCATTATAAGAATAGTGAAATAAGTAAATCAAGATTCTCTAAAGAGCGGTGCTAGGCTGTCACCTAGTAGTTCTTAATTTTTTTTTCATATTTTTTAAAATATTTAAATAATTTAAAAAAATAAAAAAAATACATCAATATATATTAAAAGTCACTTTTTTTAATTATTAAATAAAAAAAATTTAAAAAAATTAAATATATGAGCGGTGAAAATGAGGGGGCAAATTCAGATGGTATATTAGCATTTTCTTCTCTAAATTCTCGGTCCAAATTTTAAGAGTTTTATTATATTTATTGAGTTTGTAATATTGCTCAAGAAAAACATACAAATTGAAACAAATATTATAAGACTTACGTATGTATCTATTTCTCTATTACTTTATAAGATATTAATTCCAAGATTACAGTCAAACTCTTTTAAGCTCTTTCAAGTTAGTTTCAGAGTCATATCCCGTTGTATATAAAAATACAAGTCGCATTCCCTTGCCTTGGAATAAGATCAAAGAGGATAGAACGAGCTGAATATACATACATATATAATCTCTATGACGGTAAACTACTCTTGTTTTTTCCTTTTATAATTACTTTGATGTATAATAAAGTTCAAAACAATTGTTGTAATATTTTTATAGGAATTACTCCCATAGCATTTCTAGAAATTTAAGGGGGAAATTATCATTTGGTGAGATTTTGATTGTAAGTTGAGTTGAGATGGAAAAAAATGAGATGAAAGTTGAATAAAATATTATTTTTTTATTTTAAAATTTTAAAAATTAGAATTATTATTATACTTTTTTAAAAATAAAAAAAAATTATAATAATAAAATAATCAGATCAGATGAAATGAGTTAATCTAAACAATTATATGTGTTTGGATACGCGTCTTAGATACATACACGATGTCGACAATTCGAAACCCTACCTGTTCAATAAGTCCATCGTTGGTCGCAATCTCCAATAGTCATCTGCCAGGGTGGCGAGACAAGCGACATCAATGTCTGACGAGTAGATTACATAAAAACAGTAAAGACTAGTAGGTTACGTCAAAGGCCAATGAAAGCTGCTGAAGTTGCCAGCGGTGTAGCCACGTGGCTAAAGATCAAGTGGCCCCCAGCCCAATCCCTTAATGAAAAAATCTACTCAACCTCCTACTATTCAAACCACATCCACACTCCATCTTTTTTTAATTTTTTTTTTAATTCTTTTTTATCAAATATATTTTTATTTGAATAGTGAATAAAAATTATAAATAGTTTTAAAAAAATAAATTTTAAAAACAAATTGAAAAAATATTAAAAATATATTAAAAAAGTTGTGGAGTGTGGAGTGTGAGGAGGTTGTGTAGCAAAACTCTCCGTTAATCTCTCTTCTTTATTTGAAGTATAACAAAGCAAACGTGGCCACACGAACGTGATTGCAAATGGGACCCGTTGACCTAATCCATATCCACACTACCTGACTCATTCATACAACTGTCGACATAGACAATTGTTTTTTAAATTATTTTATACAAAA
Source organism: Cyclocarya paliurus (assembly GCA_029856935.1). NCBI lineage: Eukaryota > Viridiplantae > Streptophyta > Magnoliopsida > Fagales > Juglandaceae > Cyclocarya > Cyclocarya paliurus. The sequence continues at coordinate 2,265,068 of CM056947.1, read as the reverse complement.
TTTAAATATTTAAAATAGAAGAAAAGAGCCACAGAATAATTTTTATTATATTATATTGATTTAAAATAAATATTTTTGATATCATTAAATATTAATAAATATTATAGGATTCAATTATTAAAGTTTATTTGTATCCTTATGCATCATATATTATAAAATAATATCAAAAATTTTATGTGCAGTTACTTTTACGTATTCAATTAATGTGATTGTCTACATTAATTTTTATAATATAAAATAATTATTTTAACCATATATATCAATAAATATAAAAAAAATACATAAAAAATAATTATATCTAACAGAATTCAAATACGGTGTGCGCATCTTTTTGCATGATCATATGATCATCACAAAAGTTCACAACTCCATGGTCGAAGTTCGTCTTTTATGGCATGCTTGGAATCACAATGCAAATTTAGGATTTATATTTTTTTTAGAGTACCACCAAAGACTAGTTTTTATAAAAATTTATTATTGGGATTTTGAAAACACACTCTTTCTTGAATGATTTATTTGTTATTATTATATTATTAATTGTTATTATTTATATATAAACTGAATGGTATAATATTTCCTACTTAAAATATAAAAATATCAAGTGATAGTATATATAGGTGACAACTTTAACTATATATAACTCAACCACACTGCAAGAAAATTGTTATTTGTAATCAACTATTTCTTTTTGAAAATTACTATTTCTTGTCAAAATGAATTTATTTTCATCACAAATAGTTATTATCATTGTAATAATCTGTCACAAATGCTGTTTTTCTTATAATGAGTCAATTTTTTATTAAAAAAATAAAATAATTAATAATTTATACAAATCTCAAATATATAATTCTCATGCAATTCTTTTTGTAAAACATTATATTCCATCATGTAAAAGTATAATAGAACAAAGGTAATGGTTTGAGGAACTAAATATTACTTTCTATTACATAAAGGGAACAAAATAAAGTTTGGAATGGCGGGGCATCAGGGAATTTGGGGTTCTTAATTTTTTCCCTCTTACTTTTTTTCCTTTTGGTTTCTTTGTACGTGGAATAAGGGATTTGGTATCACCTATATATATATATATACACATTTATAATTTAATTTAATTGGAGATCTTAGAAAAAAAAAGTTTACATATATATAATATATGATATGTTAGATCTATTTTATATATAAAAAAAATATTTTATAATCTAATATAGAGTATCGAATCATATTAGCTTGTAAACTTATTTTAATAATCTTTCTTTATAAATCTAACACTTTTCGTATCTAATTTCATGTAATCCCATAATATTATATATATATATTGTGATAATTTTTTTCTGTGGACATAAACGATATATAGTGATCATGATCGGTAGGAAGGTGAGGTACGATCACGTGTCTCATGTTCACTCTCACTGATTCTTCAAAGCTATATCCATACCCGACGAGTGTTATGCGTGTGCGTGTAATGGCCTCAAATATGTGGGAAATACAGACATGATGAGTTGGCATTACACGTACTTACCGCGTACATTCATGATCTAATGCAGCTACCCAGGCCCTTTTATAATTAACGAGTCATCTCATGTGCATCGCAATCAAAGCAAGCCAAATGAGATTACACGATACGGCACGGCTACTTGCATTTTAATTAATTTCTATTTTATAAGTTCTTTTATATATAATTTACTTTTAAAAAAAAACATAGATAATGCTTCTAGAGAAAATGATAAATACTTTCTAAGAAATTATAAATTACTTGAGGACTACTATAATTACAAAGAGATTATATAAAAGTAATTCAACAAATTGACGTGAATTCATATGATTTGTCAGATCTATTTTACAATAAAAAGTAATTTTATAATTTGACGAATCATATCAAACCACGTCAGACATTTGTGTGATTATTTTTATATAATCCCTTTATATCTAGAGTATTTCTCTTCTTTTTTTTTAGCATATTTTATGGTTAATTAAGATTAGAATAATTCTGCTTATCATCCCTACACACAACACATATTTTAATTTTTTTTTCTATAACAGTATGTGGTGTATGGATGATAAGTAGAACAACTCAATTATAAGTTTAACAAGAATAAAATAAAATAAAAAATAATTTTAAAAATATGTAAAGTGTGTGAAATGATGAGTCGCATCCCTATTAAGATTATGTCAAGTCCTGATCTATTTTCCATTTTAACCGTTGATTTTGGAGAGATGATACTATTTATCAATTAAATGATCATACTAACTGTAATCACCAAAAGTTGAACCATATATAAATGTATCACTTTTGTAAAATGGGATTAATGTTGTAAAGTGTACAACATAGGGGAAATAGTACTTAATTATTCTATTCTCAAAGTCTCGGTATGTAAAACACACTATTCTATTATTTTAAATTTTAAAATTTATATTTCAAATCAAATTACGCTATATAAGTATTTTACTAGATGTGTTATTACGTCAACTTATAAATAGTATTTTTAGAAGAGAAATTACATTCCAAATTTTGGAAATGTTGTAAAATGGGATCATGAGGTATATGACTCCCATAAACACCCTTAATGCATTTCAATGTATATGAGTGATTAGATTATTGTATTGATGTTTATTTAATAAAAATTATTAATATATAATAGTATAAAATGGAAAGTGTGAATTTAAAAGATAAAAAGTAACTAATTAAACTATGAAAATAAAATCAAAGAACATGTGGTAAATTCAATAATCTATTACCTATTGAGACACAATCATATCTTTTTTCTTAACTCGTTATATCTGATCTCTCTTAATCGATTCAAGATCTAATTCATTATCGAGAATGAGATACATGATTTTTTTTTTATTAAACTATAATTATAAAGTGAAAATTATTATATAGTTTTGATTTTTGAGTATTGTTTGGAGGTGTGTGTGGAGAAAGAGAGACCACAAGATTTATATATATATATATATATATATATATATTGAAAATGATCAAGTTTTGAGGGAAAGAAACAGTACACATGAGCATCAAGGGTGAATATACTCTTTGCCGACACAATTGGGGCACCCTCCACCGGCATCATCTATTGCCCATGAGCAATGAAACAACTTCAGCCTTAATTTTCTTGGCCCCCACCTCTTTTCTTTTCTTTTTTTTTTTTTCGGGAAAATACCTGTTTGAATGGAAGTCCTTGATCGTTGAAGTGTCACATAAAATAATAAATTATTGGGAGAAAAAGGTCATCAAGCAGCAGTATAGTACAAATGCTATAATTTATTTTTTAAAAATATCCGGGCCCCCCTAGCCTTATCCTTTATTCAAACTCACTTTATGATATTTTAAATTTGATCCCAAAAATAAAAATTAAAAAAAAAGAAAGAGAAAAGAAAGAAAAGGCCCAACTAGCCAGGTCCTTTTAATTAGTCAAAAGTCCGCGTATATCATGTTTAATTTGGAGTGAAGTTTGGAGATTTTTTTTTCTTGGTTTTTTTTTTTATAAATTAAATATAATTGATAATATTACAAGTCAAATAAAACACTTTGTAAGAAAGCTATATATTACAAGTCTTTGGATTGAGCCGACATCCTAATTTCATATGAGGCTTGAGCCGACATCTGTTATTCCGCGCTACATTCGTGGTCGGTGACCTCAATTAAATTTGAGAAAATATAATTATTTATATGAATAAAAAATAATAATATTTACAGTTTTAAAATATAAAAAATCTCATATTTTTTTTTGTAAAAAAGTAGATAACTTTAAGATTCATATAAAAAAAATTATTTTTTAATAATAGATTCTATATATTTTTTTAAAGAGTACAAGACTTACAGATCTTGAACTATATATTTAGCATTATAAATATATTTATTACTGTACTGTTTACGCAAATAGAATGTTTTTGGAGATGATCAGCGTCTATATGGTTTACTTGGAAAAAATCTAGTTTATATACGTTCGAGCCACGTAAGCGACATGTGGAGGTTTTATTTCTTTTTTTTTATTAGCAGTATTTTACTACATTGAACTGCCATAATAGTTCCAATTTATTTCAATTAATTGGACCGTTTTGAATTATTTATTTATTTATGATAATATATATATTTATATATATAGAGTAGGTGTGGGAAGGCAAGAAGATGGTGGATCATGAGGCTGACACTTAACGACCAATTGCGAGCATTAATATATATAATATATATACCATATATATATATATATATGTATATATAAAAACTAGAATACTAGTTTGCTAGGGCGTACATGCATCGAGGTCGTATCTAACTTTATTCACGTGTCGTCCACGTAATGTCTCGTTTGTTTACATAAATTTTTTAATTTAATTATTATAGTTTTTCAAATTTTTACATAATATACAACCGATTGTCATTGTCAATTTTCATGTGACTCATAAGATTAATAAATTGATTTTGAAAAAAATCTACTTACATACTCGTTTAGTGACACATAAAATACATTACTAATTATGACAAGCTAGCGTGCCTCATCAGCTAATATAAAACATGTCTTTCTAATAATGAATAATCTTCGACCTCCAATATTTAGTTTTCTTCAGCAGATCAATATATAAACCCCCTATCTGCATATGCCTCTATAAATATATGTCATATATGTACTTCAACACCAATAGATGCCGAAGTGTATATATATTTATAAACAATATAATCTTCTCAACCTTCCAACACTCCACATTTCATATTTTTTTAAAAATTTTTTTCTTTTATTAAATATTAAAAAATATAAAAATTTAAAAAAATATAGAGTGTAGAGTGTTTGGGAGGTTGTATAACAAAACCCATTTATAAAATACTCTTGCATGTAGATCAAATATAAGAAGAAAAATGATTTATTGTTTTTTTTTTTTTGAGAAAATAATATTTATTGTTAAAGAATAGGTAAGCATCGAATAATCTCTTTTAAAAAGTAAACAAATATAAGATTTATATGATGAAAATTAATTTTTTAATAATAAATTTTATTTTATTTTAAAAAAATTATACAATATTTACGTATTCTACGAATATACTAACATACTACTAATATAAGAATTCACTTTTATCAGGCATGCATGTCGGTAACATGATCAGATGCGTCTGGCCGGAATTAAATCAGAGCATTAACCATGCATCAATCCTAGAGCCCTAAACTTGAAGACGTACTAGCAGCTAGGGTTAATCACACTGGGGAAGGACATGATCAACGAGAGGTCAGGCAAGCAATCGATTTATATAAGGAATTTTTTTTTTCATTATTTTTATACTCTATATATCATATATAATTTTTTATTTTTTATTTTTTTACTAAATATGTGGTATATATAGATAATAAATAGAAGAACTTAATTAATTTTTAAATAAAATTAAAAATAAAAAAATAATAAATAAACAAATATGTGGTGTGTAAAGTTAATTAGCAGCAAAACTGTTTGTATAAAACAACCCATGCATGCATTCAGCTTGAGACAAGATCTTGTGCACTATTTCCCACGGCTCTCGATCGATTTTCAGAAATTAATTAAGCAATTTTTTGTAGATAAACAAATGAAGAAGTATTAATATTCATTTTATACCCAAAAAATTAAAGATAATTATCAAATAATATCTACGAAAAATAAAAATTGTACGATAATTATTTTTATGATTATATTTAATAATTAGTGTGAGATTTTTATGATCATGATGAAATAAGCTTTTACAAATTAAGATTATTCAGATATTATATATATATATATATATATATACTTATATATATGGTCTTTAATTACTTAAATTTTGGTTTTTAATTCTAATTAAGAATCCCTTTAATTATTAAAAGCAAATAATATGGAAAACAAGCATGAGAGAGAGAGAGAGAGACATTAAAAAACTAAATTAAAAAAAAAACATTATCCAAAAAATGGTGGACATAATTATAAAGAAGATGAGTGAACCCAACAGATCATCCTGACCGTCCATACCAACATTATGCGACCCACGATGAAGAAAGAGCAATTCAGTCTATGGCATTTGGCCACCATTCCCCTATAAATAGCAACCCCACATACAACCTCTCCCACCACCCATCAAACACCTCTTCAATCTTTTCCTTTACTTCACTGCTTTCTGCTCACTCGATTCAAAACATACACTCAAACACCACCACCACCAGATATCCATATGGCTGAAGAGAAGCGCCACCATGGCCTCTTCCACCACCACAAGGATGATGAAGAGAAGCCCACTGATAGTGTCTACTCCGAGACTGGTAACTACTCCACTGATGGCCCTGGTGGCTATAACCGTCCTGAGACCACTGATTACTCCGGTTCTGACCGCCCCGGTGGGTACTCCGACACCACTGCTTACTCTGGTGATCGCCCTGGTGGCTTCAACGAGACCAATGCTTACTCTGGTGATCGCCCTGGTGGCTTCAACGAGACCAATGCTTACTCCGGCGATCGCCCAGGTGGCTACAGCGAGACCACTGCTTACACCGATTCTGATCGCCCGGGTGGGTACAAGGACACCACTGACTATCCCGATTCTGATCGCCCAGCTGGATACAAGAACACCAACGAGGAAGACGTTGACTACGACAAGGAAAAGAAGCACCACAAGCATCTCGAGGAGATTGGCGGGCTCGGTGCTGCCGCCGCTGGTGCTTATGCCTTGGTAAGTATATATTTAATTATCTACTTCTGTTTTTGCCATGCAGCATCTCGTTCTTTTTATAAAGTATGTTCTAGATATTTTGCTTATAGTATGGAGTCATATTGAAAATATAGATGCACGACTCACCCGCAAACATCCATGGATCCAAACCTTTTACTTGTCATGGGTAGAAAGTTAAAAGAAGTTCTTTGTTTTGTTGAAAAACGTGAATATTTTTTTAAGTTTTTACATCTAATTTGTTGTGGTTAAAGCTTGAGAATCTTGACCAACTAATTCCTTTGGTTTTTGCTGATCTTTTTTTACATCAGTATGAGAAGCATGAGGCAAAGAAAGACCCAGAGAATGCACACAGGCATAAGATAGCAGAGGAGGTTGCAGCAGTGGCTGCAGTTGGATCTGGTGGATTTGCCTTCCATGAGCACCATGAGAAGGAGGAGGCTAACGAAGAGGAGGAAGAGTCTCAAGGAAAGAAGAAGCACCACCTTTTTGGTTGAAAAGAAGAAGAAAGGCTCCTTCATGATCTGTTCCGAGTGTCTTCATGAACTATATATGCGTGTTTTTATTTATTTTGTCTTGTGTTTAGATATGCCAACCAGTACTATCTATCTATCAAAAAGAAAAAAAGAGAAAAAAAGGGGGATATGGCACCAGTGAGCAACTACCCTAAATAATACCTGTGAGAGAGGGTGAGTCTGTGAATGCTTCCTTGGTTGGTATGTGTACGTTTCCTTCTCATGAATTGTGTGGGTGTCATCTGTTTTTCTTGTAAGTGGGTTTCATTTGGTTTTCATATTATCTAATTAATGTTAATAATGACATGCTTATTATCTAAAGAACTTATCTGATCTGTTATTATTTTCATTATTTTTTGTTTTCCAGATCATGAACATGAAAATTGTGACAATATAAATGATATATATCTAATTCGTACGTTAGAAACCCCACTTTTTCTGGTCAAGGGTGAGAAGGGCGCCCCTGGTCAAAGTATACATATAGAGCGATGGAGGATCTGATATACAAATGAAACTCAATTCAAAGTATTAGAGACACGAAATTCTTGTTAAGAAAAATATTAGCTAAATTTTTGAGACAAGTAGAGATTTTATATAGTATCAAAGTAGATCAAGTGATCTTGAGTTTGAACACTGATCCTATATTTTACTCAATTTAATTAAATATTCTATGTGTTGTACCCGCTCATTAAGGAGAGTGTTAAATCAAATCTAAATAATTAAATCTATCTATTCTCATCGACTTTATAGAATAAATGATGTGGAAGAGTACTGTTAAGACAAATATAAATGATTAAATCTATATTTTCTCATCGACTTTATAAATTGCATCGATAAGTGGTGATTTCACAATTCTAACTATATATATGCGCTGTGCGCATAACAACTAACCCCCTATCCGAGATAACTTACTTTCTTAATTAGAACACAAACAATTAAAGCTGCTAGCATTAATTAGAGACCTAGCTAGCTACATCTTAATGCACAATTCAAACTACCATTCTTACTTTGAAGAGACAAAAATAAATTACTTTCATAAATAGGCCGGATAGTAGCATCAAAGTAATTGCACCAATGCTTCGATAAATAGGCCCCTATATATGATAGTTTCAAGAGATCAACGTTAGCACGTGGCTTCATGTGTGTATATATATATCTCTTATTTAGGCTAGCTAGCTAGCTCCTCTAGTACTACTGCATGGAGATCGATGGAGTGACTCATGTAGTAAAAGCTGGATGGATCCTGCTATCGACTTGGATTATTAATATTGTATCACGATTACGCCTCTAGATGGTTCTTGGGTGTACATCAAGAAAGTTGGGTGTTCAAGGAGATCATGTGATCGACTACTTACATATAGAGTATAATTGGCTCGATTACTAGTTAAGTCTCCCTATTGTTATCGTTGAGCCTAACTGTATTTTAAGTCAGTACTCAATTTGATGGTAGAGTCGGATGAATTATTGTGCTCTAAAATTAATTAGAAATTGTAATTTTTTATGTGGAGTACTGTTATTCTAAGTCCTATACACCACACATGACTGCTTTACGTGGCATAATATGATTTGAAAATTATATTTTACCATTAAGTGATGTGGATGGTATGCTCTGTGCTCTACATACCGACTTGAGAATAGAATAAATACTCTTTAGGTATATCTTTATACTTTTAGAATTACTACAACTTAATTGGACATCATGATTTGTCTTTCTTTTTTCTTTCTTTTTGTAATATCCTAATTAATCAATAAGTAGATCAAGACCATCGTATAAGCGTGGACATCTTTTCTTTGCAGTGATATCACACTAGTGTTGCTGGAGTTCGGCTTAGAAGATACATCATGCATGCTAGGGTTGCTTGACTTCTATGGAGATATTACATCATGTAATCAAATATTGTTGGGCTCATGAAGCTCATGTGGGAATAATGGAGATCACTTTTTGTTTATATCTTCTCAAAACAAAGGCCATTAACAGTCCCAATATACACTACCTGAATAAAGGCAATGAGAATCATTACATGCAAGTTCTTCATGTGCATGCCGGGTTATAAACTGCAGGCAGATCATCAAATCTTTAGGCTTTAAAAGAAAACACTTGCATTTTAATCCGGGAAATTCCAAGATCGATCTTTGGTAAAGCAGTAATTGATGATATAGCTAGCTAGGTAAATTCCTTGTAATCAAATTTATTTTATGCTACAAATCTTGATCATGAGGAACTAATTAATTGCATATTCTTTGCATGATATATGAAAAGTAGCAATATCGGTCCAAAACTTGGATAGTCGACAAAAGGTGTGTATAAAGTGGACACCGAAAATAACAGATCAACATGGTTGTTATTTGTCCTTATATATGTTTAACTAACTCTCTCATTGGTGTGAACTGGTTTTCTCATGATATATATCCTATATTAATCATGTCAATAATGATATATATGTTTCTATTAGATTTAATGTACCACATCAAGCCACGTCATTTTATGAATTTACTTTCATGAAATCTTTTTTGTAGTTGTACATAACACTTCTCATACATTAATTGTCCATCGGTTCGCCTATATATATAATATGGAAATGAAGATCATCAATTTCTGTTTATATCTTCTAAAGATAAACGTACAGTCAGAAAAACTGATCGAATTATAAAGATCAAGAGAGTTATTGCTCTTGTGATTGGTAAAGCAACAGCAGATGATATATATCTGATTATTTTCAGGTTAAGAAAAACTCAAATTTAATTCCCCAGCTAGCTATCGTGCAAAACACACTGAATTTGATGATGAAAAATGGTTGCACAGTATTGATCTTTCCATGATAAAAATCCAGGCCAGGATAGCCAAAAGGAGCACTTAAAGTGGACAAAGATTAGTCATAAAGAGCACATGGCCGGTCTAAAAATACTGAATATATAATTGGGTAGTGGGCAGATGAGATATAATTATCTGGTTGGAAAGGAACATAATTTGGTCCTATTTGGATAGTGAATTGAGATGAGATAAAAGTTAAAAATAAAATAAAATATTATTATTAGAATATTATTTTTTAATATTATTATTTATTTGAATATTGAAAAAGTTTATTCTTTATTATATTTTGTATGAGAATTTAAAAAAGTTTTAATGTTGAGATGAGAGAAAATACTTTCACTATCAAAATAGAATATTACTTTAAATATTTCTTTGAGTAAAACATCATTAATACTCAATATTCTCCGCAAATATATATATATATATATATATTGAGTTTTTTTATAAATCAGACACTCTTCACATCACACACCCCACATCTATAACTTTTTTATAGAGGGAAGGTGTTTTCTTATGGTGTGATAGTATTTTTTATAAAATGTAAAGTGTAAGACAGTAAATAATGACTGATAAAATGTTTTTTTATATATTATATAAAAGAAGGTCCGCACACATTAATATAAGAGTCAGAAAATTACGCTACTTTCATGACTTCACACAAATATTAATTAATTAAGGGCATGTTTGAACGTTCAAGCAAAAGCTAATTTCGAGAACTTTCGACCGATTAATTTTAGCAGCAAATTATCAAACGATGAGGCTTAATTAACAAGCACCGAGAAGCAATCATCAGCGGCCGCGAAGTTCGGCCGGAACCGCTGCAATTGCTTCAACGGCAACAGTAATGATAGTTCCGACGACGAGTTTGTCGTGTTCGAAACCGGCTAGTACTCGATCACTTCCGGATCTTCATTCGGCGGGGATTTCTTTGATGTACTCAAGGTAAAATGTCGCTTCAAGTTCTGCGTCCCAAAAATTCTAAATTTTAACTTCGTCTAGTTTCTCAGCAACCAAATGGAGCATAAGCATAGTTTTAATTGGTTAAAGAATTATTAGAAAATCTCCTAGAAGCTCAATTTAATCATGTTTTGTTGCAACAGACTCTAATTCCCTAGCTTTGCGGAGAGAAACCTCGATCGTAGCAGACTCATCGAGAAGAACAACATAATTCACAAACGAAAAGACGATCTCAAAATCATTGTCACTGACTCAGGGCCGGCTCTTCCACTAGGCAACTTAGGCAATTGCCTAAGGCCCCTAGTAGAAGAAGGTCCCAAAATAAAATATTAAGTAGAAATTTTAAATAGAAAAAAATATTTAATTAAAAAAATTAATTAACTCAATGAGAATATAAAAGTATCAAATATATATTATGTTATTATTAGTTTTGAAAGTATTCCACATAATAATTATTTGAGGTGGTCTAGAATATATTTCTTTTTTGTCATTATTAGTTTAATATATAATATAAAAAATTATAAATAGTAAAATCTAATTTTTGAGTGTTCATAAAATTTTTTTGTATAATCCTTCGTAGAGGTAAGGGCCCACTTTATTGACAATGATGATTATAATTGCTTCTATGACTCATTTGGATATTAAGAATATATCAGGATATCTGTGAATAGTAATGAAATAGTTTGTGAATAGTAATGAAATAGTTTGAATTAAAATGTTTTATTAACTTTTGAAAAATGAAAGAGAAAAAGTAGAATTTAAGAACATCTGAGAATAGGTGAGAACAATTATGTTCCCAAGGGCTCCAAGAGTCTGAAGCACATCTTGTAAAGCTAGATTTGATAAAATTTTCTCTAAATCAAAAATTTTCTAATAAAGATTAAGTTGGTTATTAGTTGAAAATGTAGTATAAAATCTTAATCAGTAATTTTACTTTACAAAATGATAGGAATTATTTTTAAATAAAAATGCAATGTAATAAAATATTTAATTTTACTTAAAAAAAAAAAGCCTCAATCAAAACTTTAGCCTTAGGCCCCGGAACCTATTGAGCCGGCCCTGCACTGACTATGTCTCTCATCTCTCAGCTACGACTCCTCAATTTGCAAATCCAAATTTAGCCACGCTGCCTTGCAATGCTACGCAATTTTTTCAATTTTCACACGTCACATTTTTTTTAAAATTTTAAAATTTTAATTTTTTTTTAAGTTTATTCTTTTTAAACTAATTCAATTCTTCTATTCATTATTTATATATTAAGTATTTGATAAAATAAAAAAAATTAAAAATTAAAAAAAGTGTGGTGTATAAAGATTGTGTGAAGAGTAGAAAATTATGTAGATTTTTTCTTTTAATTTAGCCACACTGGATACCGTGCCAGGGACATGCTTGCAGGCCCAAAGCATCCTGATTTTAGACTTTTATATATTTAGAAATTTAGCCTGGTTTGTTTTTGCATATGAGAAAAAATGAGTTGAGATTAAAATTAAAATTGAATAAAATATTATTATAAAATATTATTATTATTATTATTTAAAATTTAAAATTTAAAAAAATTAAATTATTTATTTTATTTTTTATAAGAATTTAAAAAAATTATAATAATTAGATTTGATGAGATAAGATGAGATTAGTTAAGAAGTTCCAACTAATTTTCCTTTATCCTTGTTCTTATAGCTAGCAAGGACTAGTACTTGCTAGATCTACTACAATCTCAAAAAACCCTTCATCCCTAATTTATTCAAAGAAATATTATTGTTATCGATTATATATTTATATATATATATATATATATATATATATATTATTTTGTATCAAGAAACTTGTAAATAGAACATAATACGCGCGACGTACGGAACTACAAAAGTACTATATATACATAGATTCATTACACACAGGCATATGATCTTAATCTAAAGCTTCTTTTTTATTAAAATAAAATCTTAATCTGTCTAAAAAGTGTTATAACTATAAATAGATTTCATAAAAATAAATTTACAAATTGATATAAATTCATATGATACTTTGATTTATTTTAAAATTTAACGTAATATATCAAGCTACGTCAGTTTGTAAAATTTCTTTATAATTAAAATATTTCGCATCTAATTAAGGAAAATCGGGTTGAAGTTAGCTTTTTTTTTAAGGAGGGCCATGAGTTTATATATATATATATATATATATATATAGTACAATCACTATTTTATTTCAATTTATTTTAGGAGAAAGTACATAAATATTTTATCTTGTCAAACTTAATTTGTAGGGCCACGGCTTTAAATTCGTCCTTGAATTATACATTATGATAGGTGAAGTGTGTGTATATAGAGATATATATATATATATATATATATATATATATATATATATATATATATATATATATATAAAAGGGTACAAGCGTCTACAGTATATAAAGAAAACATTAATTAAAAAGTATATCATCACCATCATCATTACGTCATTATTTGAATTTTTTCATACAAATTCTATATTACAAGCTAGCGCCTAGCTTGTGTTTAATACGCTAGTACTTACGCGCTAGTATTTCAATATATTTTTTTTTATGTAAGTTGATGTAACAAATTTATACATTAACAACATATTTAATCAAGTGTCAATAACTTAAGTTGTTGCAAATAAATTTATTTATGTATAGAGAATTAGTACTGTAGCCATAATGAGATTCGATAAAAATAATATTACAAACTCACGTGATTTGATGGTGGTACTAATACATTATATTTATTTTATAATAAAAATAATTTTACAATATAACGTATCATATCAAATCATATCAATTTGTAGATTTATTTTTATAAAATATTTTTATAACTAAAGCATTTCTGTATCGGTGGAATTAGGTGCACACCCGAGACCGTCGATTAGAACAATCATGCATGTATATATGAGAGCCCACGAATTAGGCAGGAGCGTTTGGTCTTTTGCAATAGTTGGTCACTACCTGCACCGGTTATAAATAACCCCACATAGCCATTGGAATTCTCACACAATTTTGGCATAATAATTCATCCTGTAATATTATTTTTTTTTCCTGAAAATCGATCGCCATGGCTGAGGAGCACCACAAACACCACCTCTTTCACCGCGACAAAGATGGATCAGAACAAAAACCTGTTGATTATGAGAAGGAAGAGAAGCACCATAAGCAACTCGAGCACCTAGGCGAGCTTGGTGCTGCTGCTGCAGGAGCTTATGCCTTGGTAACTCTAATCATGATCTATATAAATATATATATATATATGCGCCCTTTAAGATTAAAACCATACCATTTTTACTTTGTGTTTTCTTAAAGTTTTCCTGTCGATCGATAGATCATAGTGTTTTCCATCTGCCATCAATTTCAGATCACAGGCAGCTAGCTAGCCTTCATATTTTCTTGTGCATATATATATATATATATATATATAGTTGTTTTGGCCTAGTCTTCTTAAAATTGTGTGTGGTTTTGTTTCAATATTGATTAAATCCAGCATGAGAAACATGAGGCAAAGAAAGACCCAGAGCATACGCACAGGCACAAGGTAGAGGAGGAGATTGCAGCAGCGGCCGCAGTAGGAGCAGGCGGCTATGTGTTCCATGAGCATCATGAGAAGAAAGAGGCAAAGAAAGAAGAAGAAGAGGCTCATGGAAAAAAGCACCACCATCTCTTTTAAGTGTCTTAATTAAGTAATATCTATGTCTGTTCTTATATAATATTACTGATCAGTGATCAGTGTCTGAATATAATTGATCGATGATCTTCTGGGAGGGAATTAAATTAATGTGCTTTAAATTTTTCTTTCTTGTTTCCTGAGAGGCAATCAGTTCATGATTATCTCTTGCTGTGTGAAATATAATAATGATCATGTCAATGTTCATAATAAATTATATATGTTGTGTGATATAATTTGAGAAGTACTTGTGAAAGTACGTTCTTACTATCATGAGGCCTTGATCTTCTTTCTCTAAGCTTCTGATCATCTGCAAAAGCCACAACAATTATATGGAAAATTCAAAGATTACCTGCATGTAGCCTTTAATTTAGCCATGAGATGCTACTTATTACTTGCAGGATAAGGCTACTGATCATTAAAATTTTATACATATTATTTTTTGGATTAGGTAAGTAAATATATTATAGACCCAAGTCTAGTACCGAAATATATAATAACGAAGCAATTAGAAATTAAGATATCGATTAATGTTATTTTCCTGAACGTCCAATCAACCTCGATCTGTCATTCATGCACGTCTCAGGCACCTTAATTTAAAAGGTGTGATCACTATGATGTTATATATCCAAGTTGAAGCATCAACCACGTCATCCCCGCGTGTCGTCGAAATATCTCAACAAGTCACCGCGTCTCCATTAAACAACCTTGACAATGAGTGTTAGAAATATTAGATCAAAATACATAATAGAAGTGATATTATTTAGTTGGCAAATGATAGGTCTAATGAAGTTGTTTCACAAATTATCCATTATCGTTGTTGTCGTTGTTCATCCGAAATCCTCCCGATGATAGTGGAGTGTGTTACGAGGTAATATATCATAGCAATATTCACATATTCTACAATCTAGATACTAGAATTAGAGAGAGAATTTGTTTATGACGCAAATAAATAGTTCCTCTAAATGTAACTCTCAATTGGCCATTAAAGACCATTTATCAAGACTCATGGAGCCAAACCACTTTATATATAACTTCCAAGAGAAGGGGACTGGATGCCCGTTATGGATGTCCCTTTTTTACAACGAGATTCTCGCTTGTTTCCACGTGATGATTGTCATGTCGGCAAAAAGAGGGAGCTAGCCAGTACCGGATCAACCTCTATGATCCATGTTATTCACATCGATATCTACAGTACCGCAAAATCTCAGCAAATCCCCGCTGCCACAAGTTAAAGCTGATCATACGTACGAAACCAGCCATGCATACTTCAGATTCAAATTATCTAAAGTTGGTATTGATCATCTAACTCTAGCTAGCTAGAGTTTTATTTAGAGTTAGAGAGATAAACATAAACATAACGTGAATTTTAATTATAGCATTCAGAGAGTCGTTGCCCGGATAAATTTTTCAACCAGCATTTAATAATGCTTGCTAAATACTATAGTCCGGTTGATCAGTACTTAACGTGTTCGTGATCTATCTCTCATTTTAGATCATATATGACTCTGATGATCTTGCCCTGTAACTTTTTGTAGGATACTGCCGAAGAGAAAACATCGAAGAGACCATTGAGCCGATGATGATCTTCCTCCGGGAGCACTCCTAGCTAAGATCAGGTGCCTCACAGTCCGCCTGGGAGCCGAATGACATCATGAACACTATTAATTTTTTTTTCTCTGACAGACCCTAGCTAGCTAGCTAGCGCCCTTGGGTTCAACCTTCACTTTATACTTTCAATTCAAGCGGCCTGCAGCAGCAAGCTAGCTAATTTATGCCTTATAAATTCATGTACATCTAGCAGATCGATCATCATCATGATGAATGGAAAGTCGGAATGGCAGGCACTACTGGGAAAGGTGGTTGAATTTTGGAACCCAAAAGAGAAAAAAAAAATGAAAATATTATCAGGTGTCATGCATGATCAAATCTCTCTAAGCAAAGATATTAATACACACTGAGAGTCCAAGTCGCCCGTTATCCTCTCTTTTGTGGGTAACTATTTATATATATATATACATATATATATATATCCAATTTTTAATCTTATCTTCTGATAATTATTTGCCACCATCGTACGTCTGTCGCTGCTAGCTGCATGATCTCCTACCAATTGTGAAGAAACACATGCAGGTCATGATGCATGATATTTATATATAATATTAACTCAGCTTGAATATTATATGTTTTGGAGAAGACTCGTGTATATATGCTTCGAATTAATGAGGGGTTAAAAAAAGCAAGAAATAATCAAGACAAAGACTAATTAATCCAAATTAAATCACGCTATTATATATATATATATATTAAATTCCATATAAGAGGGACATAAAGTGTTGTTATAAGAAAAATGAGTATTTATGACGAGTTATTTGTTATGAAAATAACTATATATGAAGAGAATAAATTTATTTTAATAAAAAATGATCATTTTCATAAAAAATAATTAACTACAAATAAAAGTTTTTCTTGTTGAAAATATTGTAACCCAATATTGCATTGATTAACTCAGCTTGAAAATATGGTAATTTGGAGATCATCATCTATCAGTACTCTACATGATGCATCAAGATGCAGGATCGGGATCAATCATCTATATATAGATGCAAATTAATACCTATGATCTACACATTTCATTAAGCTAATTGCATTAATTATATCATAAAACGAAATCCAAACAGTACTTAATTGGATTAATCGTATTAATTAATTAATTTGGAGCACTACGTTCATATATCATTACAAGCGATCGAATTAATATACCTTTGAATAATCCTCCTTAATTTGGATTAATGGAAAAATAATAATGATCAGACTGCACGGCCTATTGATAAGATATTGTAGATCATGCCGCGTCCAAAACTCTTTGATTGGGTCGATCGAGCTATAAGCCCTACATTTTTTTGGGTCTTACGTGTTGATCATGGCCTTCAGGCTTCAGAGTACTAGTACTGCTTATTATATATGGTCATAGTTAGCTACCAAGCTAATCGGTCCATCCAAGGCTATAATAAGGACAAGCTTTGGAACGTAAAAACAGAAGCTAGTGATTGATTATTTTGA
This sequence comes from Cyclocarya paliurus, assembly GCA_029856935.1. NCBI lineage: Eukaryota > Viridiplantae > Streptophyta > Magnoliopsida > Fagales > Juglandaceae > Cyclocarya > Cyclocarya paliurus. The sequence continues at coordinate 2,247,395 of CM056947.1, read as the reverse complement.
AGATAAACAATTAGAATAATGTTACATATAGTTGTAAAGAACATAAATGTCATGTAGTCATTTTAAAAAAGAGTGTAATTTATTATTAAAAAATTATTTTTTTTTCATATAAATCTCATATTTATTTAATTTTTTATAATAATTGCGAGACGAGCAGAGAAGATGCACCGTTGTTGAGTAATGGACAGAGAAAGACAGAGAAACATGAAACACACGTTGTTAGGAGAGAGATTTTTGAGAAAATGGTGAGGCTATGACGCAGAAGGGAAAGAGAGAGAAAGGAAAAAGAATGAAGGAAAACATTTTAGCGTTTGGTGGGGTTGGACGAAATGGCGTTGTATGAAAATTTCGCCCGCCCCGAGGGGGTAGCTTTTGACTTTTTGGGCTTTAGATGTGAAGAATGGGCAATCTTACAAATCACTCAGTTTGAGCTTTTTTTTCCAAATTGATGCCAATTTTGTAAAATTTTAATAAAAAAAAATCTTTAAAATTAATACTTTAATTTTGTGCAACATTTTATTTCCTTTAATTTAAAATTTTGTAAATATCGAATTGAATTGTTACATTTTATTATAAATCTAATTTTTCATTTTTATTAATATTTTTGTTTAATTTTATTTTTTTGGAATGAAAAGGATGAGACTTTATATTTAAATTGTTTAATACTTACTACTTTAGTTTTGAATTTTAAAATTAATACATTATATATTTATTCTGGAAATAACAAACATACAACATATGCATTCAACTAATCTAACTGTTAAGAGTAATAATAGTAGGTTGGTTAGTGTAATTATCAATTTTCATAAGGAAATAGCTTATAATTTCTTAATAATCTAAACATATAATATGTCATTATTACTATTTTATTTAGCCAAGTGTGAAAATGTTAAATAAATTGATGTTTTTAATCGTTATTATTTCTTATAGTGTGTTTGAAAATTTAAATTATATTAATTAATAACACTTTTTTCCGTTCTAACAGACATTATATATTTTTTTAATTTTGATTGTTTTACATGTGAATTGTTAGAACTTGGGAATAAAAAAGTGCTTATGTTTTAGTAATATTAAAAAAAGGTTATGAAAATTTTTGAAGTGAATTAAGATGATCTGGGTTACATTCTTAAATTAAGAGCTAAACTGCCTTTAGAGTAATGCAATGATTAAATCATTATTTGTAGTTCTGAATAATATGGTAATGTGTTAATATATATTAGAACATTTTTAATTTTTTTCCTTTGAAAATTTATATAATGTTAGAATTTTTTTTACATATTTATGAATAAATGTTTAATAATTACTAACAAATTATCTTCTCATAATTAAGAAGATAAAATTAAAACAAAAAAGTTTTTCAATAATCTATGAGTATAATCTGTAATTTAGAAACATTTTCTCCCGTAACCATATGAATTCACCTCATCTTATATATATATATATATATATATAAGCCTAACAAAAGTATCATTAACATTAACTTTAATTGTCAAATTGTAATAAACATCTTTTATATTTTTTATATTTAAATATGTTCTTTATACTTTTGATATATGTAGGCACAGTATGAATATAGGTAGATAGAGCATGTTAACTTTCTATTTTAATTATGTTTCACCATTTTATAATTCGTAATAAAATTTTAGTATTAATATTTGTATTATTAATTTAAGCTTTTATTAAAATTTTCTTACAAAAATTTTCCGCGTTATAATTATATAAATAATTAAACACTGGCTTATATGGATCTATCACTTCTGTTAAGTAATTTCTTTTTTCAAATAAAACCATGACTTCTATATTCATCAAGAATTGATCAATTATACATGTATTGTCCTATAAAATAAAACTATAGTAACCCTCCGGGCCATCTTCTATCCAAACTTAATTTTCTTCATTTACACTATGGGAAAATTTTGCTAAGAAATGACACTACAAGAGATTGGGATTTTTGAGACAAATAATTTTGTCTCAAAAAACTCAATTTTCGTCCCAAAATGTTTTTGGAGATGAAAAAATTTCATCTCCATTTTTGTCTCGAAAAGCCTATCTCAAAAGCTTTTTGGAGATGAAAATCAATAACCAATCTCAAAAAATAATTTTTAGGGATGAAATTGGGTGGAACTAGTTAAAACTGTTCGAACAGGCTTTTTTTTTTTAGATGAACCAATTTCGTCTCAAAAAACCGTTCGAATGCAATCGTTTCAGCTTGAACCGACACATACCGTTTGAATAATAAAAAATTTTGATTCGAGCTAATAACCATATTTGATTATGTTCGAACGGATGGAGTACTCGAATAGATTTTATCCATTTGAACTAATAAATTTTTAAAATGACTTGTGTTCGAACATAAATTCTGTTTGTTCGAACAAACATTTTATTTTTGGAAATTCTTTCTGTTCGAACATGAGTTTTTGCATATTCATGTTGTTCAAACAAATATTTTATTGTTCAAACAGACGTACAAACTGTATTTATTGGTTGTCGTTCGTATAGGTTAGTTTTTGTTCAAATGTGCTTTTTTTTAATGGATTTATAAATAGTAATTTACTGTTCAAACGAGCTATTTACCGTTCAAACGGTACTAATCATACATAACATAATTTAATTAAAAAAACCAAACTAATATTACACAAATTGTAATTTATACGTCACAATTAAGCAACTCACCAGCCTATAGTCACTAAAAATCTTTTATTGTTTTTTCACAAAATGCATGTGTTTGGTTAGGAACAGGAAATGAATCAAGAAAACCCGAGAAGATCAACTTTTGTTGATGACTTTCTGTAAAATAATCTTGTTTTATTCATGTATACATGCTTGCCTAGTAGCAGTAAAATTTTGTTTTTTTTCCCCAAATCCAATATGCTTTATACATTGACGAGGATGTAGATATCTAATTAACTAACATGATTTCATATGATACGTTAAATATAATTTATAATAAAAATAATTTTTACAATTAAATATACCACATCAAGTCACGTATTTAGTTTACGAATTTACTTTTGTAGAATTTCTTTATGCCTAAAACATTTGTTTTTGTAGTAATCACTCCCTCAATCATTTTTTTTTTCAAATTCATGCAATAACAAGGACTTTACCACAATAGAATAAGAGAATTGAACTTGAGTTTCACAACAATAAATAGTATTTTATTTGACTGAGTTTTAAGTTAGAAGCTTAATTTGGATACAATGAATTGAGTTTGAGCTTAGTTTGGACTTTCCTGTTTTTTTGTAATACATTTGGGGAGGGGAGTTTCGAACTTTAGACCTCCATTTTGAAAGATATGAGTTTATGCAAATTAGGCCACAAGCCTTTTGCGAGCTGAGTTTGGACTAAATGTATTGAATCGGGCCATATCATGTAGGCTTTTATATAAATATATATATATATATATATATATATCTTTATATATATAAAGAGGTTATCTAACAGAAAAATATTGGTTTAACGGAGTCTATCTAACAGAAATTACAAATTTTATTATTTTCCGTTAAAGTTAACGTCTTTTTTTTTTTTTTTAAATCAGTCCTGACTTTTTTATTATCATTGTAATATTGATTTTTCGTCTTCCACTATCCAGGACCCACCTCGGTTCATGTGACCATCTACCACTCTACAGAAGCTAGATCCCATTAATGCAGATTGATTTTTGTGCTGATTATTAAATTGCTCACTAATGGACCGGTTTCAAATATATATATATATATATATATATATATATATATTATTGATTTTCAAAACCAACTGAAACAAATCATATGCATTGATCGACCTCTTTGTGAGGATCGAAAATCGAAATAGGGTTTAATAGAGTGAAATAATATATAGAAAAATAAAATTAAGTTCCATAATTCAGAAACCAAAAAAAAATTTAAACTAAAAAATATGGTTCACACAAGTCCGTTCACGAAAGCCATTGCATCCCATTATCAGTACATTAAAGACAAGAATATATTAGTTTTGCATATATTCAAAAAAATAACTTGGACCCCATATTTTTAATTCATGCTTCTAAGAGTCATTGGTATTTATTTAGATTCTCTCCATGACTATAAAAAGTAATGTAACGAAGTTTTCACATTTTACAGTGACCCGTGTTGAATTGGATTCTTCTACAATTTTTTTTCCAATTAGAAAAACGTGCATTGTACATTACACTACTCCTCTCTACTAAGGCAATGCAAGATGAGGAAAATACTAGATCGTTATCTTAAAATCAAAATTATCTCAAAACAACTTTCATAAAACTATGTTCGATGTTTATTTATAGGACCATGTTATTTATAACTTCTATTAATACTCTTCTTTTATAATATATCACAGCGTGTAATTATTTATAAATTACATAAACATTACATCGTTATTTAATTAACCGAAAACATTACGTCTTTATTAATAAAAAATTAATTCTTAACAAAAGAAAAATTAAATATAAACTAAGCAAACATGCATTGTAGGTTGCTTTCACCTAGTATATATATATATATATATATATATATATATATATATATATATATATATATATATATATATATAGGCTCGACCTTACAAATATGATAGATCTACAATAGCACGATGAAATGAAAAATAGACACCCGCCTCAATATAGAAATAATTAACTCTTAACAAATTATTCAACAGTCATTGATAAAAATTTAGGAATGCTAACTGTAAAAAATGCTAACTGTACTTAAAAAAATCTTATAAAAAACTTACTTCTCAACGTATCAGTTATTAATATGTTAAAAATTATAAAATTTGAATTTTAAAAGAAAATCGAGAAAATGAGTCAGCTTGTATGTAAAATTATAAATAAAGTTGTAAGTACAATCTAGCTCTACTCAAATAAATATTTGGTAAAAAATTAGATTAAGAATAACCTGCATTTTATGCAAAAATTTTGTTAGATGCAGTTAGGGATATAAATGAACCAATGATCTATTCGATAACATGTTCGATACTTGTTCGGTTAAACTCAAATCGAACTCGAATCGTGAAAAAAAAAAAGAATTTTTTCCGTAAAAGCATATATCCGCTCGATTAGTAAATGATACATATCCAACAAAACTCGACTCAACTTAGTTAAGGCTCGTTAAGGCCCCTCGTTTATGCTCGAGTCGACTCGTAAGTTCGACTTGATTAAAGCTCATTGATATATTGATAAATATATATATACACCTATGTATTTATATATGTATTAGTTTATAATATTATAGGCATAGCACTTTTATAATTAAATATATAATATATAACCTAATTATTTATGTCTATATATTCAATATACTTCATAGCTATATTTTATAATTTATATAATAATTAGTCGATAACATTTAATAATTTTATATACTAGTATGTGGAAACCATATAAGAAATAGATATATGTTAGTTGTACAAATTTAATTTTAGAATTTTTATTTATCTAATTCATTAAGTATAAAAATCTTATTAAAAAAATAAACAATTCGAGACAAACTCGAGCTCTTTTTTGGATGAGTCGAACTTTTTTAGACAAATTTAAACTCGAATTAAGAATTCAACTTACTGAGTTAAGATCGAACAAAAAATAAATAAAAATTTCGATCTCAAAGTTGGAGTATTTTGAATATTTTGAATGGAACCAAGTTCGCCAAGCCAAAGAGGCTCGGCCGACTACAGCTGTAGATGCAGTAGTAAATCTATGATGAATTGCGTTAAATCTAGGTAGGGTACAATATTTATTTGGTTGTTTCAGCTTTAAATGGAAGCAAGCAATATGGATGTAGCTAGCCACGATGATGGACGCCGAAACTCCCTTTCACAGGGAGTCATGATTGTAAATCTGTGGTGGTTAATGTACCTTAGGGCCGTAACCTAAAGTAATTGAGTGGAAAATGAAAAAGCGCTTTTCCGCAGGTGATATATAATATTTGAAGCGATTCTGCCTGTGACTTTTTTTCAGAGAAATCTCAAGATTTAAATCTTGAAGCATAAAGTTTTGTAATGATCAATATTATGAATGATGTACTCTTCTTGCTAATTTAACGTCCTTAAATCTCGAATTTATTAACATTGCTCTTCATCAAACTTAGAGCCTATTTGGGATTGGATTAGGAGATTTAAAAAGTATTTTAATAATCTTCAAAGTTTTTTAATAAAAAAATTAAATTGTTTGGGGGTTATATTTTAAAGTATTTCTTAGTATAAAAAAAGTTAAAAAATACGTTTGAAAAAAAACATCATTTTAATGTTTTTTCGGATAATGCAGAATATAATTTATTTTAAAAAGATTGTCATTGGATGAAAATACCCAGATAATTTTAAGATATTTTGAAATTTTAAACATTCAACGATATGATCATAATTTTTAAAAAATTAAATGATCGTCTTTTCTACATCAAAAAGTAATTTTTTAATTTGTTTCCAAACAAATATAATATATTTGAAAATGTTTTAAAGACATGGTTATTAAACAATAAATAACTTTTTAATAGTATAACTCATTACTTAAATTATAAACTCTAAAGTTATAAGTTATATTTGCTACCGCAATCGTAAACATGTACTTATTAATAGGATTGATTAAGTAGAACTTGGTGCTCTCCATTGAAGCATTGTTCCAACAGCATTCTAGCTATTTGTTGGAGCATCAACACAAATAATGAATTTAAATTTTCTCCAATTATTTAATTGAGTTGGATGATTCAAGTATTGAGTAAACGAGTCTCAAAGCTTTTAATGTTGTCTTTATAGAATTTTCAGATAGAATAAATTACTTTTATGCATTCAATAATGTCCATCTAATTCGACAAAAATTTAAAGAGGATATCAATTACAATAAATATAGAGCTCACAAGCCCCATTTGGAATGGTATTAGAATAGTGTTAAATATAATGATTTGAATAAGTGAATAAGATAATGGATACAAGTCTCACGCTCTTTTTTTTATTAAAAAAAAAAAACCGCACTCTCTATCTAATTCATGTGATCTGTGAATCAAACAACATTAAGAAAAGAAAATTAAGTATTATCATTAAATCAAAATTGCATATTCCTATATATAGTACTAGTTGTTACAAATAAGTGATTTTTTTATTTTTTGTCATTTTCTTACTTAAACTAGTGTCGATCAGGATGCACGATAAGAAAATGATTTGTACATTCTTAAAATATACAAGTTTCACGTATTTTTTTTTTTAAAATAGAAAAATATGAAATTCATATGAAAAATCAACTTTTAAATTATGATTACTATATATTGTTTTTCAAAGAAAATGCACGACAATCCATGTATACTTTAAATTGTATCTTACATTACTCTGCATAATATATAGGCACACATTAGATAGTCTCCATGTGCCCACTCTTGGATTCATGACTTTCCAATTGGCCAGCCAACCATGGCAGCCGACAAGGAATTTGCATATATCTATATATAGTAGTTGTTACAAATAAGTGCTTTTTTATTTTTTGTCGTTTTCTTATTTAATTGATTGTTTTTGGTTGAGATGATCAAAACAATATTATTACCCAATGACTTAGAATTGCAACATGGAGTAGTTTGGTGCAAAGGCATGCAGGCACTATTGATTAATGTTCATGACAAAAGGAATGAAAGTTATGCAACTTCATTTTTCTTTTTGGCTGGCCATGATCAAAAGCCCCTGCCAACCATAGTACTACGTTAAATGCCCATCCTATCCTCCAATAGGGGGGAATGAAATTTCCCTTGAATTGGAAGGTACCCCATTTCATGCATGGACATGTGTTAGGCTTTGCTCAATCTCTAAAACTCTAAAAGAAGAAGTAGATCGAGATCTAGCATCCGACAATTCATGGATAAGTACTAGCTATGGTTTGAGACGTTGCAGGAAAGAAATATGAAAGCTACTCAATTCACCATTCCACCAGCTTCTTAATTTCCATGCAATTATTCATTCTTTTTTTTTTTTTCCTCCCTTTCACTTTAATTACATTTTCTTTTAGATCAAGCTATATATGTTGGAGACTATCTTTGAAATGGAGAAAACACATCAAGTCAAGTTATGTTTTTTGATAATTGGATGCATGTTAAATGTACTCCAAACATTGAGAATGCCCTAGAACCAAGAGGCCAATTAATTGCGAGCCTTCATCTATAAATTGATTGTTATTTTCAGACAAAATCTATATAAAAATTGTTTTTCGAGTTTGTCAATAATTTTCTGATACAGAAAATGGCTTAGAAAATCTATGTGGCTTCGTTTGGTTACCAAATTAAACTCAACTCATCTCACTTATCATTACAATTTTTTCAAATTCCAACATAAAATATAATAAACAATTCAACTTTTTCAAATCTCAAAACAAGAATAATATTAAAAAATAATATTCTAACAATATTTTATCATCTAAACTTAACTCAATTCAACTCACTTCAACCTCCAAACGCACCGAGTTGACAGGTTAGCTACCAAGAAAAGAAGCATCCAGATGAAGACCATCATCCACAAGAATTAAGTGTCTTGCCCTAATTTTTTAGGGGAAATGGTATTTAACTTTCTCAATGTTATCGCTCAAGCATTTTAATTTTTTTTTTTTACTTAATGATTAAGAAATTGACTATTAGTAAAATTATATATATATTTTAATTTTTTTAAATGATTAAGGATGTAAACAAAATATTAAAAAAAAATTGAAATACACTACTAGTGGTCACGCCCAGCGGTAACAACTTGGCGGCCCCCTAGCATTGTCCATTTTTAAGAGCTGTCACATGTCACAATCTCATCTCTAAAACAAGGAAAATGCTTTATCAGATCCGATGGTGGGTCTTGATAAAAAATTTTATTTCTTTTATTTAGTGATTAAGTAAGTCTTTTTTTTAATAATGTTGTGAATTTTTTAAATTTTTAAAAAGTGTTAAAGATGATTAAAAAATATATGAAAAAAAAAAAAAAATTGCACTCATTGGGAGAATCTCTCGGTAGTTGTAGTACTACTACTACCCGAAAAAGAAAAAAACTAAATGCTATAAACAGCTTAATCTGTTTGAGCTTTTATTTTTTATTTTTAATTCTAAGCATACCTCATTTTAGAGTTTGTATTTTTCTAAATACTCATCCATTTAAATTATATTAATTTTCATTCTTGTTCTTTCTTAATGATGTATTTGGATGTATGAAGTGAGTTGATATATGTTTTAACTTTTTATGAGAAGTTAAAAAAGTAATAGGCCACAACAATGATTAGTTTGAGATAGATTGAGATGAGCTCAGCATTCCAACATACCCTATTTTTGTTAGGAAACAAAATTCTTAATTGCAGTAATTTTTTAATTTTTTCAATTTATCTCATCTTATTATTACAATTTTCATAAATTTCTACATAAAATATAATAAACAATTCAAAATTTTCAAAACTTCAAATAATAATAATATTAAAAAAAATATTTTAACAATATTTTATTCTAAAAAATAAGTTATGGTGAAATTTGAATTTTTATTAAAAAATAAATAATTCATTAAATAGTAGACATATAGAATTATTTAAATGGTGCGTAAAATGATAAAACAAAACAGTGACATTATTTAAAAAAAAAAAACTATTAAAGCAGTTGATTTTATTGGTAAACTCCTCGATTGATCGAAAACCCATGAAAGTTGTGTTGGTAAGGATAATTTGGTTGGCAGCCGCAGGAGGCGACCCCTTTTAGACAGATATATATAGTCTATAGACAGATATAACTGATCAGTACGTATAGCGAAAGATCATGCACAACTCTGTCTCATCCCTATACGTGCGTGCAGTTCTATCGTTCTCGTACTTTCAGTCAAAACTACATAAAATATACAAGGCTAGGTACGAACGTACGTGCATGCATGCATACATACATACGTATTACGTACCATCTGATCTCTTCTCGTCCACGTTCTCATGCCTGATCTGTTTCCTATCTCGTCGAATATAAATAGATATGTAAACCTATACTGCTTTCTCATTACCCTCGTTCACAGATCGAGACTACCACAAGTTCACATTGACAAAAGCAACCCATCTGGTTCACCAGTTATGTTACATACATGAAATTTTTATTTTATCATTCTCCTTTCAAATTTTTACCCTTTAACCATTTCTATATTTGTTTCTCTCTCTCTTCTAGTACGGTTTTCATTAGTTGCTTTTATAACGTGGACGGTATTAGAAATAAACACATGTCAGCTCACACACGTGTTAATACATGATAGATCAGTAAGATTCGTTCCTGAAAAGTTAGCTTTTCTTATTAAAGTCTGGAGCTCTATAAATAGCAGAGCTCATTTCTTCTCTGTAATAAGTTGAAGGAACGTTTACCAGAAATACAAATTTTTCTTCTTCTCTAATTGTAACAGACAGTGGGGTGGGAGTTGCCTGTGATGGGTGCCTTAAGAGAGTGGTCGGGCTAATGGCAGATGAAGAAGGCAGAGGAAGAGAAGGAAAACGTCAAGTCAAACCTGCGTTATTTTTGGGCTTTTGAGTGGTGCTAGCTAGAGGCTTAGACAGAGGTTTGGTGTAGTGGGTGTCTTTGATTCTGAATGCTCTAAGGCTCTGATGGATACCAAAGGAAGACTTGTTGCGGGTTCTCACACCAGAAATGAGTTTGTTCTTATCAATATTGCTGATGATGAGGTTGCCCGAGTAAGTCCTTTTGTTCGTGCTTTTCTCATTGCCTCTTCAGACTTCTTTGAAGAAAAATGTATTATTTTTGCTTCCCTTACTGTATATAAACTCATTTATCCACACCCTTCTTTGGAATTTAGAGACAACTTCTCGTCTTGGGATTTTCTTACATGGGTTTGTTCCCGAGCAACATACACTGGCTATTTCTTTCTACTTCCTAAACTTCTTCACCTCCTATTTTTTGCCGTTTTGTTCTGGGTAGTGGGTATGAGTTCCTTTTTCTATGTTCATTTGATGGTGAGTTTTCATCAAGTTTCTCCTCCGATCTTCGTGTAGCTCTTAAAGCAGAAATTGTTGATCTGCGTTTTTTTTGTGAGTATTTTTTCAGCGTTCTTCTCAAGCTTATCGCAGTACTTCTTTCTTCAAAAAAAAAAAACTCCGGGCCGGAGAAACTGTATTTTTGCCTATATTCATTGGTTCTTTGTTTTTTCTCTAGGTTTCTAGATTTTGGAGCTGGTCGATGAAACCATTGCGTAAAAGTTTTCAACTTTTCTTTTCCCTGCAATTGTATTATAATAATAGTTTTAACCAACTTCATGCCGTTATCAATAATTATAATTTTTAAGCAGCATACATTTCTGTTGGGTGTATTGGAATGTCTGATTCCATGATCTGGTGGAGGTTAACATTGCTATGGCTACTGTGAGTTGCAGGTGACATCAGTTAAAGTATTGAGTGGGAAAATTTGCCACATATGTGGGGATGAGATAGAGATCACAGTTGATGGGGAGCCATTTGTCGCTTGCAACGAATGTGCCTTCCCTGTGTGCAGAACGTGCTATGAGTATGAAAGAAGAGAAGGCAGTCAGGCCTGCCCTCACTGCAAAACGAGATACAAGCGCATCAAAGGTGAGAATTTATTACTTTCAGTCGGCTCATCGTGTTTTTACTGCGAGCTTGGTATAATTTTGACTAACAATGCAAGCAATTCCAGGGAGTGCTAGAGTTGAAGGCGATGAAGAAGAGGATGACACTGATGATTTGGAGAACGAATTTGCTATTGGAGGCAATGCTCACCAAATTGCAGTTGCCATGCTCTCTGCTCGTCTTAATGTCGGCCGAGGATCCCAAATCAATGGTTCAGCGATTTCCGCACTGCCAGAGCAGGATTCTGCCTCTGTTTCTCCAGATATCCCCATCCCGACCAATCGTGAAGAGGTGAAATTTTGATATAGCAATCTGATTAAAGAAATTATAGATGCAAGTGCGGTGCAATTACCTTAAAACAAGTGAATAAATATGGGATTCATATAAAAAATAATAATAAATTTTTAATAATAAACTCCACTCTCTTTTAAAGTGACTACACGTGCAGATTGCACGATATTTGCAGACTCCATGACTGTATATAGCATTATTCATATATGATTACTGTTACCATTTAGTTGTGATTATAATCTCTGGTTATTCTTTTATACCGATTACTTTTTTTTATTTTTTGGTATAGGATGCTGGAATATCATCTGATAAGCGTACTCTTATTATTCCCCCCTCTATGAGTCGTGCAAAGCGGGTCAATCCAATGCCAGTTTCCGAATTTTCTGCTTCCTGTAAGTTTGTTAGATTGATCAGCTCTAATATTTGTGAACTCTATGCTGATGCTTATGGCTATTTTTTTGTTCTAAGCGTTTCTTATTGTTGTTCTGAAAATTTATGTTGTGATAACTGGTGTTGATTACGCAGTTCAACCCAGACCTATGGATCCCAATAAAGACTTAGCCGTATATGGATATGGGACTGTTGCATGGAAAGAGCGTATGGAAGAGTGGAAAAAGAAGCAGAATGAAAAAGTTCTGGTGGTTAAGCACCAAGGAGGAGGTGGTGGCGGAAACAATGCCGAAGAAGTGTTGGATGATCCTGATTTGCCCATGTAGGTGTATTGTTTTAACCTCCTTTACAAAAAAAAAAAAATCATATTGCTCGGTTTATCCTTATGATTTTATTCTTAAATATTGATTTGCGGAAGTCTGTTCATTCCTTGCTGACACTGGGACTTCTGGGTTTTGAAGTGTAGTAGCTATGGTCTGGGGGCACATTGGGGCACCATATTTCCCAATCATATAGTACAGTGTAATCAGCAATCATTTCTATACTTTACGAATATGTATAATTCCATTATTATACTCTTTGGAAATAAATGGTTCAGTCCTGCTATATCTACAATTCTCTTTCCTCGATAACAAGACTCAAGGTTTAATTCCATTATTATTCTCTTTTATAGGATAGATGAAGGCAGGCAGCCGCTTTCGAGGAAATTATCAATTCCTTCAAGCAAGATAAATCCATACCGAATGATAATTCTTCTCCGAATTGTGATTCTTGGCTTCTTTTTCCAATATAGACTTAGCCATCCAGTCAATGATGCATATGGATTGTGGTTAACATCAGTGATTTGTGAAATATGGTTTGCTGTATCTTGGATATTGGATCAGTTCCCGAAATGGTCTCCGATTGTGCGAGAGACATACCTTGATCGATTGTCCCTGAGGTATCCTGTGTGTATGTCTGTGTGATTCTCTATTCTTATGCAACATGCTGTAATATTTCTTGTGTGTAGAGGCATGCGCAATTTTCCATTGTTAAGTAACATGCTTGTGATATTTCATCTCAGGTATGAGAAAGAAGGGAAGCCATCTGAACTGGCTAATATAGACATATTTGTAAGTACGGTAGATCCAATGAAAGAACCACCACTTATCACTGCAAATACGGTTTTGTCCATCCTTGCTGTAGACTATCCGGTCGACAAAGTTACATGCTATGTCTCGGATGATGGTGCTGCCATGCTTACTTTTGAAGCCCTCTCTGAGACATCAGAGTTTGCACGTAAGTGGGTGCCATTCTGTAAGAGGTTCAACATTGAGCCACGAGCCCCAGAATGGCATTTTTATCAGAAAGTTGACTATTTGAAAGACAAATTGGATCCAACATTTATAAGAGAACGGCGTGGAATGAAGGTTTTCACCTTTCCCTTTGTTTGTTGGCTTCCTTCTCTCCATTATCTGTGGAATTTCAGCTCCACAAGAAAATAGTGGTTCTGATGTTGCATAAAATATGGTAGGCAGAGAGTGATATAAAATAAATAATAAAAAATTATTTCTTTCTATCAACTTAAACTTTTGGGATAAGTGGTAATTTAACATGGTATCAGAGCAAATGTCCTGAATTCGAACCATAACTCTACACTCTATCCTATTTAATTAAACATTCCACATGTGGGGCTACCCATTGAGAGAGAGTCTAGCCTACACGTGAGAATGAGTGTTAAGATATAAAATAAATAACAAAAATCTACCTCTTCCTATCAGTTTAAACTTTTGGGATAAATGATGATTTAACAGAGCCCTATTTAGGCATTTAGTAAAAAGTTAATTTTTTTTTTCTTAATGATTCTTTTCATCTTCAATAATGTACAATTACCTCTGCTAAGAACATGGCTATTGTCATTTGTTGGTACAGAGGGAATATGAAGAGTTCAAAGTTCGGATTAATGGATTGGTAACCATAGCACAAAAGGTTCCTGAGGAGGGGTGGACAATGCAGGATGGGACTCCATGGCCTGGGAACAATGTCAGGGATCATCCTGGAATGATCCAGGTGAGATATTTTCTTAAGGCTTTCATGGAATGATCATCTAGCTTGCCTTTATGTGCATTCAGACAATTAAAATATATGGATTTTATACAGGTTTTCCTTGGTCAAAATGGTGTTCTTGATGTAGAAGGAAATGAATTACCTCGCCTGATTTATGTATCTCGCGAGAAGAGACCAGGATTTGATCACCACAAAAAGGCTGGGGCCATGAATGCTCTGGTAGGTCTCTCTCACTTTCTTCACTCAAGTTATGTTTTAGGCATATTCGTTGGCTTGCCATTTCTCTTAGTATTAATAAACGTTTTGGCTAATAAATCAAGGTGAGGGTCTCAGCAATCATATCAAATGCTCCTTATGTCCTGAATGTCGATTGTGATCACTATATAAACAATAGTAAGGCACTTCGTGAAGCTATGTGCTTCTTGATGGACCCTACATCTGGAAAGAAAATCTGTTATGTACAATTTCCTCAAAGATTTGATGGGATTGATCATCATGATAGATACTCCAATCGGAACGTTGTATTCTTTGATGTAAGTAGAATATCTTGGTTCCATTGTATTACATACATGCATACCTGTTTTCTATTAACAATTGTTTACTATGCAAGTGCTAATTCTTTTAACTGAATCTAGATTAATATGAAAGGATTAGATGGGATCCAAGGACCAATTTACGTTGGAACAAGGTGTGTCTTCAGTAGGCTGGCACTCTATGGATATGATGCCCCAATCAAGAAGAAACCTCCCGGGAAGACATGTAATTGTTGGCCAAAATGGTGCTGCTTCTGCTGTGGATCTAGAAAGAAGATGAAGAAAAAGAAGTCCAATGACAAAAAGCAATTGAAAAACAAGGAGATTTCAAGTCGTATACATGCACTAGAGAATATTAAGGAGGGAATTGAAGGTAAGAAGTGACTTCAGATTCGCAATGAGTTGCAAATCTTTTATACTAACCCAATTAGTCCCAAATCTTTCAGTGTGGGGTTCGGTCCCCTGTTCACTCGTTGTAGATTGCAGTAAACTAATATCAAATGAAAAATTATATACACCATATTACCAACCCACTTTCATCCCACTAAGTAAGATGACACATTTATCACCATTAAATGATTATTTATTACATGCTTATTTATCATCTAATAGTGATGAATGTGCCACATACTATTTAGTATTATCAAAATAGGATGAGAGTGTCATGTATAGCATTACTCATATCACATATGCTTCTACTGTACCTTACACTACAAGAATAGATTATGAAAAATCCTCCCTAATGCCCCTAATGAAATTTGAGAAAAAATTTTGACAATTGGCTGTCTTCATAGCTTCTACACTAATGGAAGATGAAAGGATTCCAAATGGAGCAAGTTCTGCATCTATATTGAAAGAACCAATCCATGTAATAAGCTGTGGTTATGAAGATAAAACAGAATGGGGAAAAGAGGTTTGCTGGACTTTTTTTTTTTTTAAAAGTTTAACACGTCTTTTTCTTTTCTATCTCTTTCTTTAGCTCTATATGACAATTTATAATGTCCATTGGCTAAATTCCACTAATGTTTCAGGTTGGGTGGATATATGGCTCGGTTACCGAGGATGTACTAACAGGCTTCAAGATGCACTGCCATGGCTGGAGATCAGTGTATTGCATGCCAAAAAGGCCCGCATTTAAGGGTTCAGCTCCTATAAACCTTTCAGATCGACTACACCAGGTTCTAAGGTGGGCCCTGGGATCCGTTGAGATTTTCTTCAGCAGGCATTGTCCGATATGGTATGGTTATGGGTGTGGCTTGAAAGGGTTGGAGCGCTTTTCTTATATCAATTCAGTTGTTTATCCTTTGACATCTATTCATTTGCTTGCTTATTGTACCTTGCCGGCTGTCTGCCTCCTTACTGGAAAGTTCATCGTTCCGGAGGTAATATTTTCAAACTTAAAAAGTATTCCTTTGGGCCCACTTTTTGCTCAAATGCAGTACTCTTTAAAACTCAAATTCAAAATCTGCAAGGCTTTTAACTAAAGAGATGTTTCATTTTTCTAACAGATAAGCAACTATGCTAGTCTTATTTTCGGGGCCCTCTTCGTATCCATGGTTGCAACTAGTATCCTTGAGATGCAGTGGGGAAGGGTCGGCATACACGACTGGTGGAGGAATGAACAATTCTGGGTTATTGGCGGTGTCTCATCACACCTATTTGCTCTTTTCCAGGGCTTGCTTAAGGTTTTGGCTGGGGTTGACACAAACCCCACCATTACATCTAAAGCTGCAGACGATGGAGAGTTTTCTGAGCTCTACCTCTTCAAGTGGACATCTCTGTTGATCCCTCCAATGTCCTTGCTAATCATAAACGTAATCGGAGTTGCAGTTGGGGTCTCAGATGCCATCAATAATGGTTATGATTCAGGGGGTCCATTCTTTGGAAAGTTGTTTTTCGCACTATGGGTCATTGTCCATCTTTACCCATTCCTTATAGGGTTGATGGGGAAACAGGACAGGGTTCCCACCATTGTTGTGGTCTGGGCAATCCTCGTAGCATCAATCTTCTCCCTTTTATGGGTCCGAATCAACCCGTTTCTATCGAAAGACGGTATTGTACTAGAAGTTTGTGGTTTGGATTGTGACTAAGAACAAAGAAAATTGAAGTTGAGTTCTATGCCAGCAGCATTGGTGGGCTAAGTTATTTTCTGATCGTAGAAGAATATATTGCATGATATGGTGTAGTTTGTTAATGAGAACCATCTGGTGGTATATCAAAGCTGCAAATGGGTAATCCTTGTTGGGTGTATGTAGATACAAAGGAACGAAAGGCACTGATATTTGTTCTTCATAAGTTTTCATAGATTCTTTTTCATACGTGGGTTTGTGGGTTGGAAGGGTGACTATATTATGATGATTTCTATGTAATCCCGAAAGATGAGAATAAAAAGAATTTGATCCACATTTGTTCTCCCCTCCCAATCATGGGACTTTTCATATAAAGTCGATTTGGGTTTAAATGATGTTTGAAAAGAAAATTATCTTTTGAAATTTTTTCTCATATTTGCCAAACATGCCTTAGGCCATGTTTGGATAGTGAAAATATTTCATTTCATTTTATCTCATCATTTTTAACTTTTTTAAATTCTCACACAAAATATAATAAATAATTCAACTTTTTCAAATCTCAAAATAATAATAATATTAAAAAATAATATTCTAACAATAATAATATTAAAAATAATATTGTAATAATATTTTATTCTCATATTATTGTGCTGGATATTCTAACAAGGAAAATGCTACAAACACCGTTCTCCCTTCCCCTTTTTGCTTCCCGCTTGACGTGGGTATGCCCTGTGGCATGCTTCTTCTTCTTTTCTTTCATTTTTGCTTCCTTTTTTTTTTCTTCCCACGATGTCTTCTCCATTTCATTTCGTCTTCCCCATTCCATTTAGTCTTCCCACATTATCTTCCAAAATCCCTATTATCCATTTCATCTCTCTGCATTTTTTTTCTTTCATTTTTGCTTCCTTTTTTTTTTTCTTCCCATGTCGTCTTCCCTATTTCATTTCTTCTTCCCCATTCCATTCCGTCTCTCTGCATTTTTTTTCTTTCAACATTTCATCTTTTTGCACTAAGAAGCCCTTTTGCATTTCATCTCTCTACATGCTATTGGCCGAAAGTCCTGGGTTAAAATGTTGACACCTATTCTGTAAATTTCATGGGTTTGGCAGCGTAAGGCCTATGGTTGTTCACTATTTCTGAGTCCATTTACATGTGGGGGTATTGGTGTTTGAGCTTTTTGGACAGTCTTTCAATACAAAGAACAAAGAAAAATTCAAATTACAATCCAATGTCTCTTCGCGCATGGCTAAAAGCAAACTTAATGAAAGGGTGGACTACAAAATCTCCAAACAAGGCTATCAAGTGGACCTTTTCTTATTGTTCTAAGAAAGATTTTGATCATTGTAGATGGATTATGCACAAAAGCATGTGCTACTCTACTCTGATGTCACAAGTATTTTTAAGCATGGAGACTGAGTTTTTTTTTTTTTTTGAAAAAAACAACATACACACAAAATGCATTGGGTTTAGAAAATTTACAAACCCCTTCTCTTGAAAAAATAAAAAATTTCGAAATTGTCATTGACCATCACCTTGGAAGACCATAGAGAACAGGAATGGCTACAACTTCACATGTTCAAGTCAGTTTTTGGTGTTGGGTTCTATAAGAATATGAAAATAGAGTAAATAGAATTCTATAGATACTCGTTTGAAGAGAATAGCTTGATGCCGTTTACTTTGTATTCGCCAGTATATATAGAGATTTACATAGATTTACATAAAACTAATTGAGTAATTGAAGAAGAATAAAATGGAGATTACAAGTTATTTGAAATTCAAACTAGCTAAACTAGCGATTCTGCAGGCTGGTAGTTGCTGCAGATTGAAATGCTCTCATGATCTTTCGGTGGTTGTTATGCCAGCTAATACTCTAACACCCCCCCTCAAAGTGTTGGGGAGGAAATGTACACAGTTTGTTTCTTAGAAATGTAAACCGAGTGGCAGTATGACCTTTTGTAAAAACATCTGCAATTTGGTCTTGTGTTGAAATGTGCTTAACTTGGATATCACGATTAACCACCTTCTCCCTAATGAAATGGTAATCGATATCTATGTGCTTCGTGCGTGCATGAAAAACAGGATTAGAAGCCAATGCAATGGCACCTATGTTGTCACACCATAAAATTGGGGCAGTAGGCAATGTGATTTTTAAATCCTGAAAAATCATACAAAGCCAATACATTTCAGTAGTTGTATGAGCCATGCT
Source organism: Cyclocarya paliurus (assembly GCA_029856935.1). Taxonomy (NCBI): domain Eukaryota; kingdom Viridiplantae; phylum Streptophyta; class Magnoliopsida; order Fagales; family Juglandaceae; genus Cyclocarya; species Cyclocarya paliurus. The sequence goes on along the minus strand of CM056947.1, from coordinate 2,228,306 downwards.
TCTATACTTAGCCTAAGTGTTTGACCTAGAGACAACCCCTTGCTTTTTACTACTCCAGAAAATGAGATTATTGCCAAGAAATACCCCATAGCCAATAGTGCTACGTCTGTCATCAGGTTGCCTGTCCAATCTAAATTGCAATAGGCATTCAGCTTTATTTCTCCTGGAACATAATGAAGACCAAAGTCTACAGTGTCTTTTAGATACCTTAAGACACGTTTTACAGCCATCCAGTGTATATCATGAGGAGAGTGCATAAATTGGCATAGTTGGTTTACCAAATATGCAATATCTGGTCTTGTGATCGTGCAATATTGAAGAGCAACTACAAATCTTTGATATTCAGTTGGATCACCTAACAAGTCACCAGTAATAGATGATAGCTTCGAACCAGAAGATGATGGACAGTTCAAAGGCTTCGCACCAAGCATATGTGTGTTGTCCAGCAGATCAGTAATATATTTAGCCTGTCGCAGGTGTAAACCATCTTGGTTTCTTAGTGCTTCAACATCAAGAAAATAGCTCAACTCACCCAAATCTCTAAGCTAAAACTCATTCTTTAGTTTATCAATAAATTGATGGATTGCCTGACTGTTGGAACTTGTGACAATTATATCATCAACATACACTAACACAAAAATGCGTAAAGTGTCAGAAATGTATGTAAATAAAGAATAATCCATCTTAGATTCTAAAAATCCAAAGTCAATTAACTACTATGAGAGATGCTGAAACCAAGCTCTAGGAGCTTGTCTAAGACCATAGAGTGACCTATGCAGCCAACAGACATGATCTGGAAAGTTGTCATCTACATAGCCCTTCGGCTGTTACATATACACCTCTTCATCCAAAATGTCATGGAGAAAAGCATTGGAAACATCCAACTGCTTAATATTCCATTTTAAAGAGACAACAAGAGTCAAAACTAATTGTATAGTAGAAGGCTTCACTAGTGGAGAAAAAGTGTCATAATAATCAATACCAGAAAGCTGATCAAACGCCTTAGCTATAAGCCTTACTTTGTAGCGTTCGATATTTCCATAATGACTTCTTTTAATCTTATAAACCTATTTGTTTCGAACGACACGTTTGTTCACTGATTTTGGACAAAGAGACCACGTCCCATTAGCCATCAATGCATCAAATTCACAGCCCATTGCTGCTTGCCATTCTGGTTTAGTCACTGCCTTTATAAAACAAGTAGGCTCAGATTCAACAATAATGCTGGACAAAACACATAGAGGGTGGCGGGTAGCAAAGAATGTTTTAAAACCAGGGAATTCTTTAGGCTTGAGGTTGCCTGTTTTAGACCTGGTAATAATTTCTCTAGGTGGAATAGGAGATGGCTAAGGGTGAGTTTCGGGAGGATTATTTGTATGAATAGTATTCGATGGCAAGGAGGAAGGTGCAGGTAACTCAGTTTCTGTTGTAGGAGACATGGAGCTTGGTATAGCAGGTGTTGGTAAGATTGGACTCTCGGGTAGGACAGCTGATTGATGTATGCGGTCTAAATGTGTAACATTTGGAAGAGAATTTAAGTTTTGAACATTTGAAAGCAAAGGAAATGAAAGAGGTATAGAAGACATACCGAAAAACTGATTGCTCATGTGGTTGGTAGAGGATTGACATCTGTCCAAGCAAGGGAACGTGTCTTCATAAAAAACCACATGTCTCGAGATAAAAACTCTGCCTGTGTTATAATCTAAGCAACGATACCCCTTTTGTTGATTTGAATATCCTATGAAAATACACTGCTTACTTCTGAAAGCTAATTTATGATCTTTATAGGGTCTTAGATAAGGGTAACAGGCGCAACCAAAGATTCAAAGTTCAGAATAACTAGGCATCGTTTTATAGAGGACAAAGTATGGTGGTAGATTCTTAAGAACCTTGGCTGGTAAGCGATTGATCAAGTATACTGATGTTAAGAAAGCATATACCCAGTAACAATTAGGAAGACCAGCTTTTGCTAATAGAGTTAATCCCATCTCTTGGGTATGTCTATGTTTGCGTTTAGCTATTCCATTTTGTAGAGATGTATAAGGGCATGTTAATCGATGAAAAATGCCAGTGTTATCTAAAAATCGTTGAAAATCTTTAGCTAAATACTCTCCGCCATTATCAGATTGCAATTACTGAATTGAACAAGAAAATAAATTTTCAACAAGAGCTTTATATTTCTGAAAAATTGAAAGAACATCACTTTTGAAAAGCATGGGATACATCCATGTAAAACGACTAAAATCATCAATGAATAAAACATAATAGCGACAACCTCCAACCGAAGTGATAGGAGATACCCAGACATCAGTGTGGATCAAAGCTAAAGGTCTTATGGACTGTCTATAGGAGTCACCAAAAGGTAATCTTTTAGCTTTTGCTAATTGGCAAGAACAACAGTGACTAGACTTGCTGGCTGACTCTTTTATTTGCAGGAAAGAAGACAAATAATCTAGAGTGGACTTGGAAGGATGACCAAGGCGATCATGCCATTGATCCTTGGTGGCCTTTGTCCCTAACTTGGAAGTTAAACAGCGAAATTTATTGGTGTAGCTCTTGTTCCCATTGATTGGATAGAGTCCATCCTCAACCAGCCCATGGAGTAGCAGTTGGTTTGTCTTGTTCTCCTTAACACAAAAATCAATTCCATTAAGAATGAAATAACAGTCATTATCGAGGCAAAATTGGTTAATAGACAAAAGATTGGTTGCAGCTTGAGGACAATGAAAGACTTTATTCAACCAAAAGGAATTATGAGTTGTATTTATAGATGAAAAGCCAGTATTTTGGATTACCAAACCTGCCTACTTGGACAATTTCAAGACCATCATATGGCTGAAGAGGTGTTAAATTTGCTGCATTGGCAGTAATGTGAGCATTAGTCCCACTATCTGCATACCAAGTTTGCTGCTCAAAGGTGTTGTTGGCTTCAGTAGCCATGGCTGCCAATTCAGAAGATGGCCTCCTGCCTTGGAAAGAAAAATTAAAGCCCTGGAAACAATCCAAAGCAATGTGACCATGCTTTTCACAAATCTGACATTGTGGTCTTTCATGTGGAGTTGCACGATCGTTGTTGGAGTGAAATCTTGGAGGGCCACGAGGCTGTGTTGATGCAACAACTTGTTGAAATTTTGGAGCAGTTCTTGTAGGTTTCCTTTTTTGATAATTAGAATTCTTTGCAGCAAATGCAAAATTCTGATTGTAAGATGTAATAAATGGAGTAAAGGTGGCACGAAGACCACCAATTAAAAAGGTGATGAAGTCCTGATCATCCATAGGTTGGCCTGCGGCAGCAAGATGATCAGCCAATTGCTTAGCATCTTCAAGGAATGTAGAGCATGATCAATTGCCTTGAACAATAGTTTGAAGCTGTCTCTTAAGAAGAGCAATACGGGAACTTGAGGTAGCTGAAAATCTAGTCTGAAGAGAATCCCAAACTTGTTTGCAAGTTTTTAGACTAAAGACAGTATATACTAGCTTCTCAGAAATGGAGGCTAGTAACTAGCTCAAAATACAATTGTTTTTCTTGAACCAAATTGCATAAGCTGGATTATGAGAGTTATCTGAAAGAAGCTTGGATGGTGCTTCTTCAAAACCATCAATCATACCATTCAGATCATGATTCCAAAGAAAAACTTGAAACTGAACACTCCATGTCAGGTAATTGTGTCCTTCAAGTTTTTGATTGACGGGTTGTGAAATGGATTGAATCTGTTGAGTAGATGGAGAGGAAAAATTTATGGAATTAGAGGAAGCCATAATAGAAATGGAGAGAATGAAGAAGATGTTTGTGCGGAAGTTGTTGAAAAGGATCAGGCATTTGCCTATTTTGTGGCTAATACCATGTAAGAATATGAAAACATAGTAAATAGAATTCTATAGATACTCGTTTGAAGAGAATAGCTTGATGCCGTTTACTTTATATTCACCAGTATATATAGAGATTTACATAGATTTGCATAAAACTAATGAGTAACTAAAGGAGAATAAAATGGAGATTACAAGTTATTTGAAATTCAAACTAGCTAAACTAGCGATTCTGCAGGCTGGTAGTTGCTGCAGAATCTTTGAAATGCTCTCCTGATCTTTCGGTGGTTGTTATGCCAGCTAATACTCTAACAGGTTCTCATTCCTACCTGTCGATGGACACTAAATCTCAGCCTATTATGTATCTGAATAACAAAAAATAATAATCAGAGGTAGAGTAGCTAATAAACAATCGACCCCATTACTCGTTATCTTCTTTCAAATTTTAAAAAAGCAAAACCAAGTGGTATAAGATTCTGATTACATACACCAGTGACTGTCTGCTCTTCGGAAAGACATAAATCTTGTGTCTCAGGCATGTGATGAAAGCCCTGTAAAGAACAATATCAAAATTTGAGATTTTCCATAAAAAGGTAAATAAAATACAAACACCAAGAGATCATTACTTACATTCTTCTCCCCAACAATAGCTTCATTAAGTGCTTGTCTTACAACCAGAAGCAATGGGATTTGTTGATCTAATTTCATGTTCAGTCCTTCATAATAATCTCTAATGGCATGGTAAAGAGGTTGGCAATCACCAATATCCATGATAGCAGATTCCATGCACTCTAAGCATAAATGTCGCCCATCTTCCAGAGAGTAGTTTCTTGTGTTCCAAGACTTCAAGGAGACAAAAATAGGGGGAAAGATACGCAGATCAATTTGAATTAATATTCATCTATTCCAATTAAGAAAACATTTTGGAGATAAGGTAATAGAAGAAAATATGTTCCACATCTTGGATGAAGAAATTAAATGGGGAAGAAGAAATGAAATGGGGAAGACGACGTGGGAGGAAAAAAGAAGAAGCAAAAACGAAAGAAAAAAAATGCAGAGAGATGAAATGGATACCAAGGATTCTAGTAGATGATGTGGGAAGACGAAATGGAATGGGGAAGAAGAAATGAAATGGGGAAGACGACGTGGGAAGATAAAAAGAAAAGTAAGCAAAAACAAAAGAAAAAAAATGCAGAGAGACAAGTGAATACTAGGGATTCTAGTAGATGACGTGGGAAGACAAAATGGAATGGAAAAGAAGAAATGAAATGGGGAAGACGACTTGGGAAGAAAAAAAAAAGGAAGTAAGAACGAAAGAAAAAAAAATGCAGAGAGACGAAATGGATGCTGTGGATTCTGGAAGACGACATGGAAATGAAATGGGGAAGACGACTTGGGAAGAAAAATAATGGGAAGCAAAAATGAAAGAAAAAAAAAAAAAAAGCATGCCACAAGACATACCCACATCAAGCTAGAAGCAAAAAGGGAAGAATGAACTGTATCTGTAGCATTTTCCTTCTAATAATGTCCAAAACAATAATGTTGTTGGGCTTTATATACATTATTTGCTTCTATTTGGATGACACTGATATTCACAAGAAAGCCTAATTGCTTTAAGAGTCGACCTATATATATTTAAACCCCTTACCAAGCTTCTTTACTCAACAAAACAGGTATAGTATCTACCAAATACTTGATGCTAAAGGTTCTTAGGTATCCTTTGGTTACAAGAAGTAGTAAAATTAAATAAAATATTTTTATAAAATATTTTTATGATATTATTTTTGTTTTAGAATTTTAAAAAGTTAAAATTGATTTTTGTATTTTGTTTAAGAGTTTGAGAAAGTTGTACTAAATTAAATGAAATGAGATGAAATGGTTTGTGAAACCAGACCTAGTCTTCAATGGCTTGTTGAAGAAAGAAAAAGAAGCTTGGACAGTTACAACTGCAAACTGTCATTGTGTCTAATATAACAATCAAAATATGAGCAGAATTAGTTACACTACATGAAAAATATTACCAAATATTCCCATCAACAAAAACATCACTCGGGAACTCCAAGAAAATGTAAATATTTCCTTTTTCAAATTATAAGTGTCCAAAAAAATGAAAATACTAACACCAGTGGACAACTTTGAAAATATTCAACATCAAAAGACATTTTGTTCGATGTGATCTGTTGCTGATCAAGAAATCAGACTGCTTCAGCCTGAATCTAAGTAGCTAAAACTTCTCAGCCACACAAAAGCTCTTCTGCATCCATACCTTGCAAGTTGCCTTTGCTTTCCCAATATGAAAACCACACGGCTATTATTCTTTGAATGACCAAAATACACTACGATAAGGGGGATGCAAGCAGCACGAGGTAAAGGGGCCTCAATTGTGTGGGGACAGGGTGTGTAAGGATGAAACGAGTCATAAAGAGGACTTGCCACAGACACATGCATCATATCAGCATTGATACAAATAAATAACAAACCTGTATTTTAAGCACAAAAAATATAAATTTCTCCAAAGATACCCATCGGCAATGCGAGGAGAGACCTGTAGGCTTATGAGAAGCTTTCTGCCCAAGCCAAATGATCAACGTACCCATCTGTACTAACATTTCCAAGGATTTTAAGGGCCTAGCTAAGAAAGTATGCGTGCAAGTGAGTATCAACAAAAGCACTTCCAAGATGAAATGCCTACTTGAATCATGGGTAGCACCATACTTTGGATTAAACATCAGAGTCTACAAGGATTTGAATCGAACAAAGATCAAAAGACACTTATACGGGACATGTTTTCACAAAGCCTAATTCCAAAGAAAAAAGATCACATCTTCTACAATCTATATCATTTTCAAGTAACTGAGTCTAATACCATTCATGCAAGTGGACTCCTGAAAGTGAGACCCACATTCATGGATAATCCGAAGTATATGAACTCCCAGCAATCCCGATATGATTTAAATAAGAGTATCATATATGAAGACCATATGTGTGTGAGCTTTGTGAATGCTAACAAACCAACATTCATCAAATGTCTACCCATATGAGCAGAAAATTCATCAAATAACAAGTATTTCAAACCAACATGCTAACAAAAGCCTCTAACCACATGTCTCCAACCCATCAACACAGGGTGCGCCTATAAAAGAAGCAACAAAATTTGGATATCATTAACCAAAAGAAACTACTTTCCTTCTTTCTTTTCATTTTCTTTGAAAAAGCCAGATTGATAGCAGGACTTATGCATTGATATCCCCATCACCCAACAGTACTAATAAAAACTCCTTTGGACACTTAGAAGAAATATACTAATAAAAACTCCTTTGGACACTAGAAAAAATATACTTTTGAATCTACTCAACAACATCTAATGGATTAGTCTTGCTAAAAGGAACTGAGTTCTTAGTTTAAATTCTACAACCTCATATATTAAAAGAACAGGATAAATAGATTACAGGAAAACTTGAAAAGAGCCAAATATTTTTAATCCTTTGCGATCTCTATTTCCAAGCTCTTTATATGGAACCCAACACAACAAGAACCGTAGACGGAGAGTCACAAACTTCGCGGGGGAAGTGCCACTACAATATATGATAACCAAACTACAGATAAATCATTAAGCGAGTGGATTAATTTCTTTAACACTTTAAGAAAACACGTTCTCATAATTTATATTGTGTGCAGCTTATGTCTGAAAAATGTTTGGGCCCAAAAACGAAAATCATGATGTTGAAGCCATTAAAACGATGTCCGTTACATCAGTCAAAATTGACTGATACGAATATGAAGATGAATCTAACTTAATTTTCTCGGCAACAAAACTGAGCTCCAATTCTCAGCCAAGGTAAGCACGAACAAAATAACAAACTTTCATCACAGCGATAAGAAAATGCTAATTCTTTATAGATCTAAAATTGTAAATATGAGCTTGTACCCACTGAAACCAATGAAAAGGAAAATGAAAATTAACGAGTCAGGTATTCTCTCCCGCGAATCATCGTTTTCCCATCTTTTTTTCTTTTTACACCAAACAATAGGTAAAGGTTGAGTCAGAAATCTCGTGTGGAAAAGTGCCGCTCATAGCACCTCTACGACGGTGCTGCGTTAGCACGGAACAGAGATTTTCATCATTCTCTTCAACAAATAAAATTATCTTTAAATTTGATAAAAAAAAAATCTCGGATGTAGCCGGAAAAACCTAACCTCGTAACTCGTCCATGAAAGAGCTCTTCATGGTCGAGCAGGTCTATCTATATATAAGCAGCTGCTGTATGAGTGATGACTTGACGTAGCCCTAATTTGAATTGTTTTCGGAGACTTACGTTTGTGGGCTGGATCAATAATCCTAGACTACCAAAGAAAGCCCACAAAGTTGGATATCCACGGCCTACATTTAGTTAGATCTGGGCCACTTTTTAAGTGGATTGAAATTTAAGAGCCAGGGCCCAGGGCCCTTTTATAAATTTATAATTCGACAAAACCACAGGGGTAGGTTTATGTAAATCCATTCGTTATATAAACACGACCTAGGTTTTATTACAAACTCTGTTGCGGGTGCAGTCGCCGTAAGCCGAGGCTCAGGTACCTCTCTCGCTTCTATCTCCATTCTCTCTATTTCTTTCTCCCTCTTTTGTTTGGTTGCTGAGAAACTGGAGAAAATGAAGAGAAACGGATTCGTTTTTATCTTCATTATTTTGGCTTTGTGCTTTTTTTAACGTTCATTTCCTTGACAATTATATAGCGTTTCGTAGTTTTTTTTTACCATAGTCTCAGTTCGCGTATTAGATCTGAGATTTCCTCTCTCTTACAAGATCTGGTTCTTTGATCATTTGCATGAATCTCATGTATTATATAATTGTCTGTCCGTGTTTGCATTTATTGATGAAGTTTTCAACTTATATTGGTAATTTTTTTCAATTTTAAAAATACATTGTTTTAAATTTGTAAGCTTTTTTCGCTAGATTGACACTAAATTTAAATTCGTATTCAAAGCATAATTATTGTTTCGAAATGCTTTTATTTATATTAGTTTAGTGATAAAGTGGTGTTTTTGTTTATATATCAAACCAAGAATATGTATCAAGTTTGAGATATGTCAGTGAGCGGTAGATCAAGTTTAACCTGCTCGAGTGGGTGGGTTCACGTGTTATTCATCTGGTGCTTCTACAACTCGTCCGTATAGAGCTATACTGATCAAACTTGACGCATTTTATGTGTTTTATTAATGGCTTGATGTTTTCTGTGATTGAAGGAGGAGAATGTCTCACAGGAAGTTTGAGCACCCTAGGCACGGGTCCCTTGGGTTTCTTCCAAGGAAGCGAGCTGCTCGTCACAGGGGAAAGGGTATGTGATTAGTTTCTTCATTATCTGATATGGAGTGTAATCTTGCTTGATCATTCATAGAAAGAAAGGCGTTTCATCCGAACTTAATGCATCTAATGATTATTGGTGGTTTTGACCCGTGCAGTGAAGGCTTTTCCTAAGGATGACCCAACCAAGCCATGCAGACTTACTGCATTTTTGGGCTACAAGGCTGGGATGACTCACATTGTCAGGGAGGTTGAAAAACCTGGATCAAGTGAGTTCATTTCTTAGTCCTATATTTTTTTTATAAGCATTTCTTAGTCCTATATTCTTTAACCATCACACTATGCTGAAGCAGTGAAGCATTCTTGGGTTTGTATTCAGTAAAAAGAGGGAAAGGGAAACACAATAACAGATAGTTGCTTTAAATTATGGGGTGGCTATGAAAGTTTCTTATCTTTTATATAGCCCAAAAGCCAAATTCTTTTGGTCGTTGATACGTTTTATATGTTTCACAAGGTCTTATTTTTCTTGAGCTTTCATTTTCTATTCAGATATGTCTCTTGCACATTTTTGTTACTCTATATTTTGCAACCATGTCGTTCCTTATAAGTTTGTGAAGGCATATAACTAATTGAATAATAAATATAGCATCCAGTCATATTCTAACATAATTATTCAAGTGTCTAACAGAATTGTTGTTTATGACATTAAATTATTTTCTTTTTTCGAATTAGTACTTGTATTTCCTATCTGATGCCTTGTGCAATGGAATTTTTGTGGCCTTTAACTTTTGTGGGCTTTATTTGATTTTTTTATTTTTTATTTTTTAGAACTTCACAAGAAGGAGACTTGTGAGGCTGTTACCGTTATTGAGACTCCTCCTATGGTTGTTGTCGGAGTTGTGGGCTATGTAAGGACACCACGCGGACTTCGCACGTTGAACACTGTTTGGGCTCAGCATTTGAGTGAAGAGGTGAAGCGGAGGTTCTACAAGAATTGGTGTAAGTCCAAGAAGAAGGCTTTCACAAAATACTCAAAGCAGTATGAATCTGAAGAAGGGAAGAAAAATATCCAATCACAGCTGGAGAAAATGAAAAAATATGCTACTGTTATTCGTGTTTTGGCTCACACTCAGGTACCAACACTTCATTTATCAAATTGTTTTTTAAATAATGTACTCTTACATGTACTGATAAAAAAAGAATGAAGTTACTCATAAAAAAGAATGTAGTCTTGCATATATAATAAATATACCTGTATCCCATAGACATGGGCTCTTACCGATTAAAAAAAAAAAAATACACCTGTATACGTCATGGTTCCTGAACTTCAGTTTGACATGGTTTCATTAACTGCGTGTTTTCTTCTTTTTTTACTTCTAAATAGTCAGACTAATACATGAGTGCTTCTGGCTGATCTGCTGCAGATTAGGAAAATGAAGGGATTGAAGCAGAAGAAAGCACACCTGATGGAGATCCAGGTCAATGGAGGAACTGTGGCTCAGAAAGTGGACTATGCATACGGCTTCTTTGAGAAACAGATTCCTGTGGACGCTGTTTTCCAGAAGGATGAGATGATTGACATCATTGGTGTGACGAAGGGTAAAGGTTATGAAGGTGTTGTCACTCGTTGGGGTGTCACCCGCCTTCCCCGGAAGACTCACAGGGGTCTAAGGAAGGTGGCATGTATTGGTGCTTGGCATCCTGCTAGAGTCTCATTCACAGTTGCAAGGGCTGGTCAAAATGGATACCACCACCGTACCGAGATGAACAAGAAGATCTACAAGCTCGGCAAGAATGGGGTGGAGTCACATGCTGCTCTCACTGAGTTTGACAGGTTTGTTGGTTGAATGACTTGTGAAATCCATTGGAAAGCAAAAAATACACTCTTTTCTCTGGTTTCGGTAGTAAGAATATTTTGGCCTTAAGTAATATTTCATGGGAGTCAGCATATACACCAGGAGGCTATTTTGAATGTTTCATTTTTCATTCAGGTGTTAGTAATACTTGATGTTGTTGGCTAACAATTTATGGCTTTGTTTTGATGGTTTAGGACTGAGAAGGACATTACTCCAATGGGTGGCTTCCCTCATTATGGTATAGTGAAGGATGATTATCTCATGATCAAGGGATGCTGTGTTGGTCCAAAGAAGAGGGTTGTTACGCTTCGCCAGTCTCTGCTCAAGCAAACATCGCGTCTTGCTCTTGAGGAGATCAAGCTCAAGTTCATCGACACCTCCTCAAAGTTTGGGCATGGCCGATTCCAGACAACTCAAGAGAAACAGAAGTTTTATGGACGGGTCAAGGCATAATTATGCAAGCATGTCAGATGTTTTCGGCCATCAAGTTAATGTCGTTTTTATTATGCAATGCAATTTTTTCTTCAGGACAATTGCGACGTCGAAATTTATGTGGTTTGACATATTTGAGGATTTTGTCAAGTTTTATTCTGACGAGGATATCTTTTTCATCTTAAATAATTAGTATTGCTTCAAAATTTTGGCCTGCACTTAAAATCTGTTATTTCATGAGTTGGGGCACCATCATGGTTTTGGTTTCTGTTCCCCCATTTTCTTTCTTTTTTGTATTCCATTATTTTGGGATCAGAATCTGTCACAGTTCTGTCATGAACAGTGGTGGGCCGAAATGCATTATGGGCTTGGGTTGGCTCAAGCTTGTGGTTGTGTTGCCTTGGGACTTCTTTTGTTATTTTATTTTCAAGTTAATATTAAGTTGGGTCATGACTCATTTACTGTTGTTAGATTTGTTAAATTGTCTTTATTTTACAATCTGGTTAAGTTGGCCCGTGGCCCATTAGTTAGTAAAAGGAGTATTTGTAGAGGAAGGGCAAACATGAAGGCATCCAGAAAATTAATAGAATTATCATTTTCAAGTTTATTATTCTTTCCCCTATTGTTATGGAGGTTTCTTACTCTAAAAAGTGAGCTTATTCATTCAACCTTTAAAGTGTGTTACAAGTGGTATCAGAATCAAATTTTCCTTAATAGCTACGTTATCAATACACTTGGATCCTTGGTTGGATAGCAAATATTGTTTAGGCAAGTGAGCAGAGTTTAAGTGGGCTGGGAGGGCAAGTCTATGCAATGGCAATGACAATGGCAATGGATAAGCGAAGAGTGAAAGTACTTGCCATAGAGTATGCTACATTTTATAAGAGCCTTACTAATATTTGAGAAGACTACTTAGTTATGAAGCAGTCCTCAGTTGAAGGCCAGTTCAAGTTTAAGACTATCCTCGTTGTTCTCAATAGGACACATTTTAAGTTTTTCAACACATGGAAGAAGCCCAACAATACTAAGCTGTATGTTCTTTTTGTCTTTATCATGGACAACTGTGAAAAGCCGATTTCCGAATACCTTGGTGTTGTGGATTCTAAAAATTGTCCATTGAACAATTCTAGAGAAATGCTATAACTGGACCAAATCCTCAAGGTTTTCCATAAGAATTTGACCATGAAATGTGCTGACAAACTATTTGAGGCTGATGAGAGCAGGGAAGTGAGGAAGTCTAATCACACCTTGTGGACAAGGTACTTTGAAGGGGAAGGGTTTGTCACAGTTCTGTCCATGAGCAGTGGTGGGCCAAAGTTCATTGTGGGCTTGGGTTGGTTCAACCCTGTGGTTGTGTTGGCTTATGACCCTTTCTATTATTTTATTTTCAAGTTAATATCAAGTTGGACCATGGCCCATTTATTGTTGTTAGATTTGTTGAATTGTCTTTATTTTACAGTCTGGTTAAGTTGGCCCGTGGCCTATTAGTTAGTAAAAGGAGTATTTATAGTGGAAGGACGAACATTAAGGCATCCAGAAAATTAATAGAATTCTCATTTTCAAGTTTATCATTCTTCTTTCTCTCTATTGTTCTGGAGGTTTCTGACCCTCAAAGTAAGATTGTTCATTCAACTCTTAGGAGTGTGTTACAGAATCTCTAATATTTTCTACTCCGAAGTTAAAATTGTGAGAACTTTACTCCTAGTTAATGGTCGAATGTCGGTGTATTTGTCTATTATTATCTTGAATAAAATCTTGTTTACGTATAAAGAAATATCTTAGCTCGAGGGTATGTAAAACAACACTGCTACAGGTACCCGGCTTTGGGTACCTGTTGCGGAATCGTCAGTTTTTTTTATTATTATTTTAATTTAAAATAATAATAAATAAATTAAATTAAAAAAAAAAACGAGATATCAGAATTTCCTTAGGCGCCAAAGTCATCTTAGATTTTGGCCAAACTCAGATTTCTGATTTCCTCTTTATTTCTTGGGTAGCTATTTTCATCTCAGATTTTGGATTTCCTCTTCATTCTTTGGCAAAACTCATCCCAGTTTTCCTTCAACCATCTCATCTTTGTGCTGTGCCTTCGTGCCGTCGAACCCACACCATTGTGCAGTCAAACCATCTGCGCCGGTGGTCGGTTTCTGAGAGAAAGTGGCCATGGGTATGAGCATTCTCTGTTTTAAGTAGTTTTTTTTTTTATATATTTTTGGCCACCCATCAGTAGAGTTTTACCTTTCTCCAACAAATAATAGTTTCTTTGTGCATATGTTTATTCCGGAGTTTTTCCTCCTTCCATCATTACTCAGGGCTCTCATGGAGGTCCATGGAGAAAAGAGATTATTGATTTAGATGAAACTGAAGATGAGAAAGACTTTGTTTTCTGGTGTCTGGATTGTGTGCTAAATAATCGCCTAACTCCAAGAGAAAATACCAAGTAAACTTCTAACTTCCAATGCTTTCTTCTTTTTGTTTGTTTGATTGGTTGAGTTTTTATGTGCTAGTTGGAAGAAAAATTGCATATATATAGCTGTGATTTTGTAGTTGATGTTAGTGTTTGGATCTTGGTAGCCTGGTAGTGCTTCTTCTGATTATTATTCTTAATTGAACAAAATATTTGGGGCTTAAGTCAATATCAGTTAAGGACATGTTTTGGGTGTATCTATTTGCTTTTCTCCATGTTTTCTACATAAAGCATTGACTCTAGCTCTTGTTTACTAGAACCTAAAACTATTAAGAAATTATGATTCTTGCATATGCTAAAGAAATTGATAGAAGATTCACTGCCTTACTGCTGAGGATTCTGCTGCTTGCCTCCTTGTGTATGCAATTTCTTTTTATTCATTGGTTCTGTTTTGGTATTTTTGTTGCTCTTGCTTTTCTGGATTTAAAAGAAAACAATAAATGGTCTATGAATATTGTTATAGTTTTTTCATGTATCTCATTGTGCTCAAAGAGTGCAATGATTTTTTTATTTTAAGATATAATTGGCCCACTTATAAAAAGAAAAAAAAATTGGCCTAATGAGAAATTTTTTCCCTGAAAAAACTTTTATTGATTCTCCAGGTGCAGCTTTGATTTGCATCCATATGAAGGTTCAGCTGTTCAGATCCTGACTCCTGATGTGTTTCGTCTCCCACGACTCCTGATGTGTTTCGTCTTCTTGCACATCGGTAGGGCAGCTTGTTTGAGCAGAAGCTTTTGGCCACCCATCGGTGGGGAAATCGTCTTCGTAGCAAGCTTGGAGGTGCGTTCCTTGCGAAGTGAAGATTGCGGTTCGTAAGATTCCATGTGTTTCAGTGCGAGTTCAATCCAGAATGAGGTGAACTGATGAAGATTGATTTCTGAAAGACTGAATAACTGGGTGCTATTCATTTCGAAAAAATCTTCACGAGTTAGAAATGCAGCGTTTAATTAAACGGTGCATACGCACCGTTTAATTAAAGCTGAGTTGGCACCTGGGTACACGGGGTGTACGCGTCCCGGGTGCATATAGACTTTTTGTATGTAAAAAGACCCTTGTCATTTTTAGGTGGACCTAAAATTTCATTGCACATGAAAGTCTTGGAGCTTGGGATACAAACCTCAAAACATCAAAGAACGATAATGATTCACCGAAAATCTTGTGATGTCCCCATTTTATGGAAACAAAGAAATGTACTAATTACAAATTAAAGAATGTACTGTACTGTACTGTACTGCACTGCACTGCACTGCACTGCACTGCCGTATTATATTATTGTCTAAAAGAAAAGAGAGGGTGTAAAAACGTTCCAAAGTTTAGTAAGCGCTTAAATAAAAATTTGCCTACCTTACTTGGTACGGTTTTACGAGATCATGTGGTATGGCTAAAATCCTATTTCAAACTACAAAACATGCCCCACCACATTACATGTGGCAACTCACTATAGCTAAAATGTTTAGATTTATTAAGAAGTGAAAATCCAAATTTTCCTTCTTTTGCCTTTTCTCTTCCCCCGGGAAAATAAATCAGAAGAACTGGCATCCAGAACTCTCAGAAACCCAAACCACACTCTATACCGTGTCTAGGGCTTTGACAGTTGCCTGGCCATCTAATATGAAACCCCGACCACGACCACGACCACGACCACGCCCACGCCCACGGCCCCTGCCCCAGCCACGTCCACGTCCACGTCCTCGTCCTGCAAGACATGAGATTTTTTTTTTATTCTTATTTAGAAACATGCTATCACTTGTATTTCATTTTAAATGTAAATAGCATGAGTAAAGCAATGGAATGGAAACTCACCCAATAAACACACAAAAATAGAAAAATTCCATCACTGCAAATTTGCCGCCATGTCTTTTTGAGGCAACAAATCCAATGACCAAAAGAATGAAAACAGCAACCACAAGTATGAGAGGCCTAAAACCTTTCTCTATTTTCTCCTTCCAAATTTCTAGTATCTAAAGCCATGCATCTAAGAGGAGGTTTTACAAAGTACAATATTGATACAGTAATTTTACTCAGCAAACAAAAAGAAAATTTCAAAATAAGACTAATCATGTTGCTAATATTATAAAAGTTAATCATGACAATTCTAGATGACATATAGCAGCCTCACTTACAAATATTATGCATGAGTGCAAATATTAAGAAAGCCTCTCAATAAGGAAGAGTATGGAACATGTAAGGAAATGGTTTTTCATGCAAATGTCATCATTTGTGACACGTAAGATGGTATAAAAGCAAATAAAGCTTACCACGACCTTGTGCAGGAGTCGGCCCTCCCCCATAGTTATTCCCATAGTTATTATAAGCACTGAATTCCTGCTGCATGCTCCCACCACCGTACCCCCTTCCGTGCCCACGGTAGCCATGGCTTCTTCCACGACCTCGACCCCTGCCTCCATAATATCGTCCACCATCCAGGCCATTATCTTCATTGTACTCTACAACTCCATTGTTATAACTCCCTGTAAATACAATAAATCACAATTGTTGGTGTTGCTAAAAAGGAACACGCTCTTATAAATGCGCTTTACTTTTGGTAAGCAAAGCACTTTGGTCTTGAAGCTTGGCGCTTAAGCGTGTTTTTACCAACATTACTTAAGAAAAACAGAATAAAGTCCCAATCACCCACTGGCATGCAAAATCCACAGTATATAAGGTGCTTAAGGGGGAATTCAAAACTCGAACCAGAAATCCCCACACAACTTAGTAAAAATTTAAGTGTAAAAATGAAATACTAGCAATAAAGAGGAATCAAAATAAATTATCATTTTCAAGAGTATTACCTCTTCCTCTGCCCCTTCCTCGACCACCACGGCCTCTACCACGCATTCTAGGAGAGCCCTCTATTTCCATGAGAAACAAAGCAACATTGATTAATATGCTTTAGAAGGATTAAAATACATAAAGTTTATCGCTTTACCTCCGTCATAATCATATTCAGTCCAGGGCTTCACTTGATCAGCTGGAATAGGAGGTTGGTAACTACATCATAGTACAATCATTAACAATAACTAAAGAGGCCAAGGAAGAATACACCAAAAAGAAATCCAACATAGTTATCAGTTACCTTGTGCGTATGATACTATGACTACCAATCACCCATAGGAATACAAAGACTCACAGAATGTGTTCATGTGTGTTGAATGTGTATAGAGAGAAATAGAGAGACGGTTGACCAAGAAATATAGAAACTCATACTGCACCATATTCACATAATCAACTTTCTTTGGTTCTTTTGAAGTTCCATAAGTTCCTACTTGAAAAGCTCAAAGGATGGTCAAGTGAATGATCAGTGCAACTGTGCCCATAAGTTTCTAACATCGCACCAATTGACCAACACAAAACATACGAGAAAGAAGAGCAAAGCTTCTATTCATAAAAAGAATGAGAACTCCACTGATACGTCATATCCACCATTAAATATATAATATAAATACTTGTGACCCAGAATCATAAAAATCCAGGAAAATGGCAGGTATTTCATTAGACAACTGAGTCATAGTCTCAATCAATCATTATTTTTAATAAGGAATGACTATACACCCGCAATAGATATTTCCCATAAAAAGCAAATAACAGAGTATTAATAAAAAAAATTACAGAACAAAGAATGAAAGTTGTCCGCTGGACGTACAAAGGGACAAGAGAGGTACCCTGAGGATGATGTATCTAGTTCATTCTTGGACAAAGTAATTGTTATAACCGATACGTGACGAGTAGTTTCCAGGCTGCATCATCGGAAACAACCAGCTCAAAAGGGATCAAAATGATTATGTTCTGATAAGTGAAAGATTCCTTTTATAAGCAAAATAGCAACAACACAATATAATACAACGCATTACAAAACTAGTCGGGGTAGGAGAGCATGATATTATCCTTACGGAAGAAGTCCCTCTTCTAGAGGCTCCCACAAGTCAATTATATCAGTAGAACCAATTGCTGTGTTCTGATGAAGACCAACTATCCTTCTCTACAAAAGAAAAAAAATTATGGCAGGTAAATAATATTACATTGCAAGCAGGCACAAACAGTAACATCAATACTGATAAATTACTATTAGAACAACAATCTTTTACGTAGCCTGAACAGGGGAAGAGTGAAAAAAGGAGCGATATTCTAGCGAACTACCTTAATCAATTCAACAATCATCACAGTCTTGCTGATCGCTCTGCCCATGGCTTTAAGAGTGATTTCATTAGATCCCTTTTCCTATATAAAAAATAGAGCAAAAGAAACAGTAAGATAAGAAGTATGTATGAACATACCTACCATAGAAGTCAGAATATAACTAACTGCTACATGAAAACAAAATGTTCTTTTGTTTTTTACAAAATAAAAATCACAGAATGCATAATGGGTAAGATGAGGTGAAAAAGTAAATGCTGCCAAATAATTTATGCAATCATAACTTTCTTTCCAAATCTCGGAAGTTTATGTTGCAAATGGAAATGAAAAAAGGTGCTAATTCCGAGTGTGCAAAACGTAATCTTACCTATAAGCATAGAAACACACCAGCATTGCTAAAATAATAAGTACATGCAATACATATAAACACGCATCCATAAGCACATACACACCATATCCGGAGATAGAAACATCCATAGTAATGTAGGAGCGTATGCATCATACATATACTAATAAAGGCGAATAGAGAGGTGGAGAGAGAGAGAGAGAGGGTTTCGACCTGAAGTAGAGTGGTGGCATAGGTAATGTAGTTCCTCATCCTTCCCTGAGTGGTAATGCGAATCTCATTCTCGTTAATAGACGTCTCTGGCCTCGGCTTCTCCACCCTCTGGTACCGATCCATTTGCTAAAACCCAATAATAAAAACCACCAAATTGTCAAGTTTATAGATCCAAACGCCTATATGAAACAATAACTAAAAAGAAAAAAATTCAGAAAACCCACAAAACCGTAGGGTTCTAGATACCGTTAAGTTGTTCAGCAAAGAAAGAGTAACAGAATTAAAAAAAAAAAAACCAGCTGAACGAAGCTAGAGAGAAGCCCGCGTTTGCCTTGATATCTCTCTTTTTCTCAGTAATTTTGCTCGGTCGCGGGGAGCAATGAACACTACGAGATATCGGAGTTGCTTCTTGTTGCAGACGGATAGAGCTGATTTCAATCTGAAAACGAGAAGGATAGAGAGAGAGAGAGAGAGAGAGAGAGATTGATAGGGCTTACGAGAGCGGTCGTAGCGCCGTGGAGACCGCCTTGTAAAAACTGACACGGGGAGATTGGCTGATGACGTGGCTTGGGTCCACGGATATATATAGACATAATTGTTGTTATCTTAATTATGTAAATATTTTAAATCATTTATTAATTATAAAAAATTATATTTTTATCATAATTTTTTTTTTATAACCTGGACTAATTTGCGCACACCTCGACTAATCTTATAAAACTATAAAGTTAATGTGTATATTAATTTTATTATCTTCGACAATAACACTTAAACCTTTCTTATTAATAAAATATTAATTAATATTTATTTATACATTTATTACGATAGATTGTTTTAGTTTATTTATTCGACGGATTTGGTACATTTTTTTATTTTTTATTACAACAAAATTTATTAATAATGAAGTCTTATTTCAAACTTATCTAATAATTTTATAGATAAGTAAGTGTGTGTATTTGCTTATATTCAAAGTTAACAGGAGTGAAATTTAATTTTTTAATAAAACTACATCAAACTTATAATTTCACTATGTTTGAGGCCATATAATCTCAAATGATGCATTTTTTTTTTTCAAAATACCTACAAAACATATCTAAAAAAATTTAGGCATAGGTATATCGCCATTGCAAGTGTGTGTTACAATTTTTAGCAAAATACAATTAAATTATATAAGTAAATAAAAATAATTTTTAATTTGCTCTTTTTTTAAAAAAATAAATAAATCATATAAATGTGGAAGGCCGTATATATGATCTGTGGGATAAAGAGGAAGTGCCAAACAGAAGGAGGCAAGGGCAGTACAAAACGCGAAGCAGGGGATATTTGCAATTGTAGCTCTCATAATCCCTCTCCCACTCTCTCTCCCTCTCCCTCTCTCTCTCTCTCTCTCAGCCCTCAGGTATGCCAAGCCCTCCCTTTCGGTTCTTTTTTGGTTTAATTTATACTACTTTCAACGTGCGATCCGTTTGGTTTCCGAGAAATCTCACTGGAAAAAGTAAAGCTGAGAACTTTGGAATTTGGAATCTTCAACTGGCCGTGTTTGCTTTAGCTCTATGAGAAAACATTCGTGCTTTTTTTTTTTTTTTATGTCTCTGGGATTTCTTTGCGACCAAACGGAACTTTAGGGTTTGACCTGGGGACATTATTCTCTCTGTTTTGCTTTAAAAGAAATATTTAAAGAAATAATTATTTAGGCATTCTTATATCACATTGATTGAGGAATTAAACTCAATGCTAGATTTTGGATTCATTTAACTTTTTCTTTAAAAGGTATTGGGTTTCTGAAGGCACTTGAACAATGGTATTAAGTGTGCTATGTACTTAGCATTGCTATTGGGCTATACAGAGTGCATTTTTATACATACCGGCAGAAGAAAATATTTTATTTGTTGGCTTAGAAGAGTGTTGGGAGTGATAGTGGACCTAAATTCTAAGAAAAGCTAAAATTATGTTTGGGTTTTGTTACAGGTTGGTTCGGTTCACAATGACAGACCCTTCTAAGGTCATTCACGTTCGCAATGTGGGCCATGAGATATCTGAAGTATACTCTCACTATATTTTCTTCTCTCTTCCTGTTTATTTTCTCTTATATAAGATTATACAGTAAAAAATACTGACGGTAGGAGGAAAACATATTATTAATCGCATCTATGTTGAAGAGATAGAAATGAAAAAATATTATTATTAACCCTGAGGGTAGCTCAGCTGGTACGGCTTTGGGTTGGGTTTGCTCCCAAATGGTCACCAGTTCGAGTCTTCTTAGGGCCACTGGAGGTTTACATGGTTGTTAATTTCAGGGCCCCATGGGATTAGTCAAGGTGCTCGCAAGCTGGCCCGGACACCCACGGTTATCAAAAAACAAAAAAAAAAATTAAGAAAATAAATGAGGTTGTGGCCTTACTTGGATAGCCACCATGGTTTAAATATATTGCAACCTTAAAGTTGAAAATGAGCAAATGGCATTAATGTATCTCTGCATAAAGATAAATACTTACTAAAACAAATGCTTAACAATTATTTTTACTTACCTGAACCCCAAGGGGTTAGCTCTAGAGCCTTGGTCTTGGTGGTATGCTTCCTTTAAATCTAGGGTTTGAACCCTTAGGTGCAAATATCCTTGAATTAACCAAGGTGTACTTACTGAAAACTCCTTGCGAAGGGCTTGTGCTGCACCCCCTGAGATTAGTCAGGGCTTTGTACCGAATACCCGATGCCAATAAAAGAAAACTAATATGTTATTCAAGTTTATTTGACATATGTTCATGGCATATTTTATAGACATAGAAATTAGGAAGCCAGGAAGAATTGATCATTTAAGTGGAGGACATGAAAGTGAAATGTGAAAATTAAATTTACAGTAGTCCTTTCTTGTGCCTTGAGCAGTTCAAGTCTGATACACTATGAAATCCCTTCATTCTTATGAAGGGTTACCCTCTTGAATCACCTTTTTAATGTATCCCTGCATAGAAATAGTATGCATTCTATGAAATCATGCCGTCTCACATCCCCACCATGGCACAACGATTTTCCACTCACGTCACTGCTTCTGATTGAAGATTGATGCTACCATCAGGAAGAAGCACAACTGTGAACCCAAATGAAATGAGAAACTATGACCTGTATTATTCATTTCAAAATTAATCCATACATAAGATTAATCCTTGGTATATATGTTCAATAAGAACCTTTAAAACTTCATTCTCTTGATCGCCACCCACATTGTGAGAGCATTCATCAATCTGTTATAAATAAGACCTGTCAGGGTGCAGCCTAGTGGTCAAAGGGTGGACTTGAGATGAGTTGTAGACTCGGACAACCTAGGTATGATTCCAAAGTACGAGTTCCCCTAAATTACCTAATACACAGTTCTAATGGGCAGAGTCGTGTTTCCGGGGTTTACTCCCCAAGGATGGATCTGCCTTGGTGAGGTTCCATGTCAGCGCAAATTCATATATTTTTGTACTTATCAAAAAAAAAAAAATTCATATATTTTTGTATGACCTTTGGAAAGTGCCT
This sequence comes from Cyclocarya paliurus, assembly GCA_029856935.1. NCBI lineage: Eukaryota > Viridiplantae > Streptophyta > Magnoliopsida > Fagales > Juglandaceae > Cyclocarya > Cyclocarya paliurus. The sequence goes on along the minus strand of CM056947.1, from coordinate 2,206,229 downwards.
TTGTTTAAAAGGAACATAATCTATATTGTCTTTCTTTTCTATTTTTAATAAGTAGAGTTCTATATTGTGTTTCATCATGCTTTTTGCCAGTTATATTTATATTTTTTTTAGTGTTCTCTCCTATTTCTATCTCGTATATCCTTTGACACCAGTAATACTTTTCATGCCAGAATGATTTGCTTCAGCTATTCCAGCCATTTGGTGTCATTACTAAGCTTGTGATGCTTCGTGCAAAAAATCAGGTCTTGACTTCGCCACTATGTAGAGGCATTTGTTTTCGTTGTGAACTTAAGTAAAACCTTGGATGTGATACATTTTGTTATGTTTTCCATGCATGCAGGCTCTGATCCAAATGCAAGATATTCCTACCGCAGTCAATGCTCTGCAATTTTATGCAAATGTTCAGCCAAGCATAAGGTACGAACGGATTGTTTACTTTTTCTAATATAAATTTTCTGCAGAAGCAAGGCATTTCTAATTTTCAATATCAGCTTAATTGGCAGACATTATTTTAAGATTTCATATATGATATGTATGTCTTTACATTTTGTCCCAGGGGGAGGAATGTTTATGTCCAATTTTCATCACATCAGGAACTAACAACAATGGATCAAAATACTCAAGGAAGAGGAGATGAGGTTGGTATATTCTTAAATGAGATTTGATTATTATAATCAATTTATCTTGTTGATTTCTATGGAATAAAGCTATGAATGGAGGAATTTTTTTTTTGTCTAAAAATAACTGTTTCTTGAATGTTGACTTGATTACATGCTGCTTAATCAATTACTTGCTGAGATGCCTTTTTAAAGGCTATGTAAGAAAATAGTTTTAATCTGCTTTATGCTCACAGTTACTGCTATTCTCCTTCAATTAAAAAAAAAAAAACCTTAACTAACAACTAAAAAAGGTTCCTGCCGAGCTTCTCATTGAACATCCAACAAGGATAGATTATCATTTATAGTTTTCAATATCATTCTTGATTGTAATTTAGGAAATTATTGTATAGTTTACATAACCAGTGATATTATTGCATACTCTGTAAAGCTACTGGGCTTCCATCATTGTGTTACATTCTATGAGAGCTCTCAGTGGGCTTGTCTCTGAAGGAAAAGTGGAAAATATACTTTTTGGTGAGGATTATTGTGTGGCTCGATTAAAATGAATAATTAATCGTTCTTTTTTCACTTGATTTTCTTTATATATTTTTTCATGATTCTCATGAAATCTCACCTTAGTTTACTCTTCTTTATTTTTTTCTTCATCCTCATGACTTTTTAAATTATCTGGACTTTGGAGTGGTAGATTTTATTTCTAAGGATCATTTCTCTATCCATATCCCTCTATTTATTGTCTTCTCCCTCTTGTCTCTATGCTATTCCGCTGTCGTGCACTTTCTGGATACTCAGCCAAATCGAATTCTCCTAGTTACTATTCATCACATGCTATATCCAATAACGGTGGACGTGCTGCATCAAGTGTTTTCTCCTCATGGATTTGTAGAGAAGATCGTAACTTTTCAAAAGTCAGCTGGTCAGCTTCTTCTAGTTTTCTCTCTTTTTCTTTCTCTGTCTCTGTTTATAATTGAAAATTTCTTTCTTCAGCTATTAAGCATTGGCTGAATAGATCAATATTGTTTTGTGGAGAGAATTTAATTTCAACGAATTTCTTATGAGGGGGCAGCAGAATTTCCTATAAGTTGGCTTTAGATGAGAAATGCTGTATTTTTAATATTTTAAAATGTCCTGGTGTCTTTTTGTGTGCATATTCATATGCCTTTTAATCTAGAAGAAGATATTCACTATAAATGCATGCATATCCTTTTTCCCTTAATGGTGTTTTCGTCTTGTATTTACAATTTACGTAGGTTTTCAAGCACTTATTCAGTATCAATCACGCCAGAATGCCGTTGTTGCTAGAACTGCACTTCAGGTAGTATTACATCCTCTGTTTTTCTAGTTAGTTTGAACTGGAGACTTTGTTGATGTCTACAGTCTGGTTTGATTTCCAAAATGAGGTTTAACTCTTATTCTTGTTATGTTTTAGGGACGTAATATTTATGATGGTTGCTGTCAACTGGACATTCAGTTCTCAAAGTAGGTTTTGAAACATTTTAGAAACTTTCCATGTATTTGGTTGCACGCAGCTGAGTGTCCACATTTTTGTCTTTGGGTGTATGTTTGGTCCTTTAAATCATCTGCTCTCTATGTTGATTTATTTTTCTTTTTTCTGTAATCCAGCCTTGACGAGTTGCAAGTAAACTACAATAATGAGCGTTCTAGGTGGGCTGGTCGCATATTGGCTCTGACTTCTGTCACTCTTTACCTTTTGAAATTAACTCTCCCTTGTTGCTGAATTTAGTTATTTATTCCATCATTAAATTAGGGATTTCACGAACCCAAATCTGCCCACAGAACAGAAAGGCAGATCCTCACAAGTATGTTCTCGTCCTTTGATACTTATAAAAAAAAAAAAATGTTTTCATCCTTTGATGTTAATAATACGAACATTTATGAAATTGCTGTCCCTTGCCTTTTAATTTAAGTAATTTTTTTTGTTTTGACAGCCAGGGTATGGCGAGGCAGGGGGCACATATGGCCTTCAAGCTACTGGACGGGGAGGTGCTTAATTAAGCTTTTGCAAATTGTTATAATAAGTTTATTGTAATTATGTGATTTTCTGTCATTTACTGATGTGTATGTTTTTCCTTTCCTTCCAGTTGCATTTCCACAGGTCAGTATTGCTCAGGCCATGATGTCTTGTATACAAGTTAATTATAACAGAGTTGGAGGCTGCATCTATTTGTATCTCGTGGTGGATTATATGGAACTTCCAAGTCTCTCTTTGCCAGTGAATCTGTTATAAGTATACCATGATCGCCTAAGAATTCCATCTTCTTATCTCCTAGCTTGCAAGTGGTCATTTTCCCTAAACTTGTGATTAGGGAGATCTATCTTTCAATTTAATCTTTTTGTGTCGATGTGTGCGGGGGTGGGTCATTGATTGGGTGTTATGTGGGTGAGGGGTGTAAAAGTCTTTATTGCAATATTATCTTCTCTTGGAGCATATGTCCTGCCAAGAGATTATATTGTAAGGGTCTGTTGATGGTTGGCCCTTGTCAAGACAATTACTCAACTTGTTTAACTCCATGACAATCATATCATGATCTTGAGTGTACATTGCACTTCTCCATAGTTGTGTTAGTTTGGCTCTAAACATGCCCCATGATTGATGAATTTTGTTTCCTCTGGCAATCTAGATGGCCAATGCAGCAGCAATTGCAGCTGCCTTTGGAGGAGGTCTGCCTCCTGGAATAAGCGGGACAAATGACAGGTGTACAGTCCTTGTCTCCAATCTAAATCCTGATGTAAGAGAAACTTTTCTTATTTATAATTCAAAGGCTTTGGTCAATTCTCTTTTTCACATACCATACCTTGTTTCAGAGAATAGATGAGGATAAGCTCTTCAACCTTTTCTCCATATACGGAAACATTGTGAGAATTAAACTTCTCCGCAACAAACCGGATCATGCGCTTATTCAGATGGGGGATGGTTTCCAGGCCGAACTGGCAGTACACTTTTTGAAGGTTTTTTTTTCATTAACTTATCAAGCCATGTTCGTTATCATTAATATGCGTGGTTATGCCAAGTCAGTTGTCTCTTTTTCATTGAATTGTAATGGCATGTCAATTTATTAGGCCTGATGAGGTAATCAAGTTACGATTTAGAGTATTAGACCCTGCAATATTGGAATGATGAGCAAACTGATAATATGTTTGAGTGGAAACTATATTGGATCTGGACACTAAAACCTTTTCTCATTTGAGATATAGGGAGCACTGATATTTGGGAAGCAGTTGGAGGTCAACTTCTCAAAGCATCCAAACATAACCCAAGGTGCTGAGACACATGAGTATGTAAACTCAAATCTCAACCGCTTCAACCGTAATGCTGCTAAGAATTACCGCTACTGCTGCTCCCCTACAAAAATGATCCACCTGTCAACACTTCCCCTGGAAATCACTGAAGAGGAGATTGTGAGCCACTTGGAAGAACATGGCACCATTCTCAACACTAAGCTTTTTGAGATGAATGGGAAGAAGCAGGCCCTAGTTATGTTTGAAACCGAGGAGCAGGCTACTGAAGCCCTAGTGTGCAAGCATGCTACTTCGCTTGCTGGATCGATAATCCGGATTTCTTTTTCCCAGTTACAGTCTATTTAAGTGGCGTTATTGTAGAAGGATAACTAGGGTAAGCATCCCTAAGGATACTAGGTGTAAGGATTAAAATTGGGAGGGATATTTTTATGCAGCTGTCGGTCTTCTACACTCTTTTCTGACAATGTGCTTTTGATTACTTTTTTACTGGTGGGATCTGCTGTTTCAATTTCTCTAACTCTAGCTTTCTCATCTCAATTGCTTGCACCAATTCTTTCCTGTCGAGGTTTCTTTATTAGTTGGGGTAGATTTATGACTGCGGATGGGCACAGTTTTGAAGGATAGGAGGAAGAAAGTTGGGGAAGGTATTGACTTTTCAGGGAGAGGGACCTCCTATGTATCTTGGTTTTATATGTCTTGTAATTCAGGCTAATCGGGCCATCTCTGCTGTATCTTAATCACCCATTTTTTTCCCTGTCAATTGATTTATGAGAAACGTCTTGAAATTCTCCTCTTCTCCCTCCTTTTCTCCTCCTTCCGCTTCTCTATGTGACAGATTGATATATGTTCTTTGCTTGTCTCCCATTTGAGTTATAAGGTTTTTCCTCTTCTCCTCCTATCTTCTTCTTCGTCCTCCTCCCTCTCTCTCTCTCTCTCTCACACACACACACACACCCACACAGAGTTTGTGAATGTTTCATTGCAATGGAGAAAGGGTTAAAATAGCATACCGTCCATTAATAATTTGAGAACTGTATCAAGCATGAGCTTGATGGAGCTTAAACACAGCGAAGGGAGAGTAAGAAGTGAGAGGTGATTTATTGAGTGCCTAAACTATCTTTGGATTTCAGAGTATTTTTTTGAAGTTGGGGTGGTATCGTTTCTAAATGGTCATCCCCTTCTCCTTCACCCCAGTGAAAAGTTCTGGTAATTTTAGTTGTCTGCGATAAAATGAGAATACTACCTCATTTGTAATTCAGAATTACGAAATAATAATTAGAAATACATTCAAATTCGATCTGATTCTTGGGTACGCTGGGACAGAGTTACAAACAAATACCATTACTCCAATTCTGTCAGTTTGTGGGTGGTTTTTCTATGTTGTCGAATCAGAATCCTTCCCAAGGCAGGTGTTAAATCCAACTACAAAGAGGCATGAACCTCTGTCAAGGTTACGACGTTTTGACCTTGGCTACTGAAAATATAACTGCATTGCGTAGTTTTGAGAGTAGGGATTTGCAGACCTTGAATGTGGGATGCTGCATATGGTACATGGGAGCCATTGATTACTCAAAACTACAAAAGGCTAGCACCAGTCAACATTGTGTATTGAGCTAGGGCAAATGCAAAAGGTGCCTCTCGTTCGCAGCTGAAGTACTGTGTGAATTACTGTTGTAGAGCACCATTGTCAATTAGTAGATGATAGAATTGGAGTTGAGAAACTGCAAATCCATGATATGCACCACCACCCAGGTCATTATACCAACACAACATGTATTTCAAACCCTCAAGGTTGTTGAAAATGCCATTCATTTCACTATCTATCATAGTAGCCCGAGTGCTATTTTCAGAGGCAGAAACTGATGGGAGGAAGATGTGAGGTCTTCTTAGCTACTAGTTGTTGCAAATGACCACTACAAGGGATGAAAGATTTAGTTGCCCTGTGGAAGATCTTGTCGTGTTGATGAAGACTCGGACATTTAGAGATGAGATGGACTGGGGGGGTGGATATCATTAAAATACCTGCTGCCAGACCATTATCCTAATTGGGTGTTGTGTAAAGTAAAGGAGATCCAACACTGTGTGGAATCGAATGTGAGGGTTTTGAGGAACAAGTCATGGCTTTATTAACAACCATTGAAGTTGGACATGGCCAGTCGAAGAAGTCAAATTCTAAAAAATAATGGGAGTCAAAGAAGCTAACTTGGTCCCTAAATTATGAGGGCAGTTCAAGTTCAAGTAGAGAAAGAGTTAAAGGCCAGGGGTCAGCTCCAGTTTTATAAAGCCCAAGATTGTTTCTTGAACGGAAGGCGAACATAGTGTACTTACAGGAAACTAAGTTGAAATTTATTCCCCAGAGAATTGTTAGGAGCTTATGGAACTGTACTTATGTGGATTGGGTTTATCTTGCTTTTGGCGAGGCCTCAGGAGGTGTTTTAGTGATGTGGGATAGAAGAGTGGTGGAGAAAATAGAGGAATGTATTTGGCAGTCTACTATGGCATGTTCCTTTAGAAATGCTGATGATAATTATTTATGAGTTTTTGCTGGTATTTATGGGCCGAATATAGATAGTAGTAGAAGAATGTTATGAAAAGAACTTGTTGGAATTCATAGCTGGTGGAATTTGACATGGTGCATAGGTGGTGATTTTAATGTTACAAGATTTTCTAGTGAACATTCCGGTGACAGTAGAATATGACCAACGATGACATAATTTTCAGAATGTTTATTCGACCTGGGTTTGATGGATATTCCTCTTATGGGTGGTACTTATACGTGGTCTAGAGGTTGTCAAAAGAGATTTTTAGTATCATCAGAATGAGAAACTCATTATCCAGAGCTTTTTCAAAAGAGGTTGCCTCGTCTACGTTCGGATCATTTTCCATTATTACTAGATTGTGGAGGTATTCAAGGTGGGCGTCAGTATTTCAAGTTTGAAAACATGTGACTAAAAACTGAAGGTTTTGTGGAGAGGGTTAGGCAATGGTGGGATTCTTATCTGTTTAATGGCACTCATAGCTTCATTTTTGTAGATAAACTGAAAGCTCTAAAAATGGTTTAAAGCTATGGAATATTCAAGCTTTTGGTGATGTAGAAGATCATAAAAAGGCTATGATAAAGGAGTTTCAGGAGGTAGAGAGGACACAAGAGGGTTGGGTTCTATCTATGGAGGAAGCATCTAGGAAGGCTGATAAGAAAACTAACCAGCTTCCATAAGAGAACTAATACTATTGAGATGCTGAAAATAGACAGTAGAATGTATAGAGGCTCTGGTGATCAGGGAGCATGTTGTGGGATTTTATGAACACTTACTTTCTGAATAGGTGGGATGGCGGCCAACACTCGATGGACTAGCCTTTGAGTCCATAGATCCACAGCATGTTTTGTGGCTAGAGCGGCCCTTTAAGAAGTTAAAGGTCCACACTGTGATAAGGAGAATGGTCAAAGATAAAAAACAATGGCCCCGATGGCTTTTCCATGAGATTTTTTTCAAACTTGTTGGGATGTGGTGAGGGCGTATTTAGGCTGGGTTTGGGTGATGGAGATACCTCAACTACTCTGATATTACTTTGTATGGTTGGGAGTAGCTTTACATCCAAACAGCTTTGAAGTATTTTCAAATATTCGATCTCTCTTGCAACTGTTTGCACTATCAGAGAACGTGTGTAATTCCTGTTTGCTTTTAGGACCTTCCGCAAATAACCATGGCCTTCCTCTCTCTCCCTCTATGTCCATGGACTTGACAACCCGATGTACTTGAAGCCTCCCTTCTTCCCCAAAAAGCATTGAACTATCAACGCATGCTCTTCCCAACAGATTTAACAAAATAAAAAATAAAATAAAATCACTATAATAGTTATCACTATTATATATAAAATAAAATAAAATCACTATAATATTTATTATTATTATATATATATATATATAAAATCACTATAATATTTATCACTATTATATATAGATAAAAAAATTACTATAATATTTATCACTATTATATATAGATAAAAAATAAAATCACTATAATAGTTATCACTATTATATATAAAATAAAATAAAATCACTATAATATTTATCACTATTATATATAAAAAATAAAATCACTATAATATTTATCACTATTATATATAAATAATAAATAAAATCACTATAATATGTATCTCTATTATATATAAATAAAAAATAAAATCATTATAATATTTATTACTATTATATATAAAATAAAATAAAATCACTATAATATTTATCACTATTATATATAAATAAAATCATCATTTCATCATCATTAAAAAAAATAATCATTGATGGGACCCACACCTTTTTCAACTACTTATCAAAAGTCAACAACTCAACATATTTCATACATCCAAACAACTCAAAATACTCTCAATGGGACCCACAAACCTACTCCAATCTCTACTCACAACTATTTATAACACTTCTTGCTATCCAAACTAGGCCTTAATGAAAGTGCTTTAAGAATTCTTTTCAGTTGGGGAATTTGAGAAGAGCCTAAATACCACATTCATAGCTCTCATTCCTAAGAAGATTGGGGCTTCTGAGATGAAGGATTTTTGGCCTATCAGCCTTGTGAATTAAATATATAAGATTATTTCTAAGGTACTTGGCCAATCGTCTTGGAGAGGTTTTGGGGAGGATCATTACAAACCCCAAAATGCTTTTGTTAAAGATAGACAAATTCTGAATTCAGTCCTCATTGCTAATGAATGCCGAGATAGTAGGCTAAAATCTGGCCAACTGGGAATCCTATGCAAGTTAGATATGGAAAATGCATATGATCATGTAAACTGAGACTTCTTACTATATGTGCTTGAGAGGTGCAGTTTTGGGGAGAAATAGTGTTCGTTGATTAGATGGTGTCTTTCTGTGGTGAGGTTTTCTGTATTGGTGAATGGTTACCCAAAAGGTTACTTTAATAGTTCTCAAGGTCTAAGACAAAGAGATATTTTGTCCCCACTTCTATTCGTTCTTGTCATGGAGGCACTTAGCAAAATAATTCTAACATTGGTGAACAATGGCTTTAATGAGGGATTCTCGGTGGGTGATTCTAATAGGGGTACTATTAACCTATCTGACTTATTGTTGACAAATGATACACTTATTTTTTGTGAGGCAAAACAAAGCCAAGTTCGAACATTGAGGGCATTATTACTTTGTTTTGAAGTGGTATTTAGCTTGAAAGTGAACTTTGATAAATTAGAATTGGTGCCGATGGGCAATGTTCGTAACATCAGGTAGCTGGCTAGTATCCTTGGATGTAAGGTTTCCTCACTTCCCATGTATGACCTTGGTCTTCCTTTGGAGGCAATTGCAAGATCTATATTGATTTGGGATATAGTGGTGGAGAAGATTGAACGCAAATTGGAAAGTTGGAAGATATTATATATCTCAAAAGGTGGTAGGATCACCATTATCAAAAGTAATCTTTTTAATCTACCAACGTATTTTTTTATCTGTATTCCCAATTCCTGGAAGTGTGGCAAACCGTATTGAGAAGCTATATCATGACTTTCTTTGGGGTGGGATAGGAGAAGAATTCAAGTATCATCTAATCAGGTAGGATAAGGTATGTTCTCTAGTCTCTTCGGGTGGGTTGGGCATTAGAAATTCGAGGATCTTCAATCGAGCCTTACTTGGGAAGCGGTTGTGGAGATATAATATGGAACCAAAAGTCCCATGGAAGTTAGTGACCGATTGCAAATATGGAGGCATGTGGGGGGGGGGGGGATGGTGCACTAGGGAGGTTCACGGGGCTTATGGAGTGGGAGTTTGGAAACACATTCGAAAGGGATGAGGATCTTTAATTAGCATACTAGAATGGTGTTGGGTGATGGATCTAGATTAAAACTTTGGACTGCTCTATGGTGTGGAGACCAAGCCTTAAAGGATTCTTTTCTAGCAGTCTTTAGGATCACATGTGAGAAAGAAGTATCAGTGGCTGATTATATGGACTTATTTGAGGACCCAGTCCAGTGCAAAGTGAATTTCACTAGAGACGCCCAAGATTGGGAAGTTGGTAGCATTGAGGAGTTATTTGCTCTTCTATACTCCATGTGGCCGAGAATCGAAGGACCAGACAAGATGTGGTGGATTCCCACCAGCAAAGGTACATTCTCAATCCGCTCTTTCTATGTCTCTTACACAATCACAAAATATAGAATTCCCATGGAGAAAGATATGGAGAAATAAGGCTCGTCCCAAAGAGACATTTTTTGTATCGACAGAAGCTTTAGGTAAGATCTTGAAGATGTAAGGTGATTATAGTATATTAGTGTTGCATGTGTCGAAAAAATGATGAAATTGTAAATCATTTACTATTGCATTGTGAGGTGGCTGGAACGTTATGGAATGAAGTGTTTAATAGAATTAACTTTGCTTGGGTTATGCCAGCCACAGTGACAGAGCTCATGGCCATCTGGATAAATCTACGAAATCTCCCACGAATTGTAGCGGTGCGGAAAATGGTCTTGATTTGTATTATGTGATGCTTGTGGAAAGAGCGAAATGACCAGACATTTAAAGATAAGGAGTGCTCACTAGTAGAACTCAAATTATTTTTTGTTAGCACTCTTTTTCTTTAGGACACAGCTGTAGATTTTAGTGGCTTCGATTTTCCTGATTTTCTTATTTCTATTACTTCTTTCTAATTAAGTGTGATTTTTTGTATATCATCTTGTGTACTTAGGCTATGCCTATTCATATCAATATAATTGTTTACTTATAAAAAAAAATAACAAATTACTTCCTTCTAAGATTGAGTTCATCGTAGAAAAGAAGAAGAAAAAGAACAATTAAGCATTTCCTTTTACAGAAGTAGGTGATACAACATTGAACAACATACAGATGGTAGCCAAACCCAAAAGACCACATAATTAGTAATGATCCCATCTCATGATTCCATGACTGGACATGACTTTGCTTCTCAAAAAATGGGTGCCTTCTGTTAAGGTTTTCTATAAAGCAACTAGTCTCTTATCATGTTGACCATGGGCAATATACATTGATGACTCTGAACTCCAAAACCGCAAAAGGCATCACAGTGTCAACTTTTCTTAATGCCTTCAAATAATTGAGTCTAGAGGAATATCATCACTTCGAGGAGGGATCCTTTCTATATAAGACATCACTTGTGGCATTGTCATACCCACTGAAACTATGATCTATGTGTTACAAGGAAAAAGAGAATCTTTATCCATACATCTTAAAAGCATAGTTTATGTTGTATAAAATGACTTTATCCCGATGGTATAAACTTTTAACCTTTTTTTCACTTGCAGTAAGAGATAACACAATTTCTTCAAAAATACAGGACAACATCACTATTATGAGAAGGAATGCATAATCAGAATGAATAGAAATGTACCTATACTTTCTCGAATAGGCAAATTTGGTCATATGATCTTTTCAAAATTGACCATAAAAATATCACCAATGATAGTTAGTTGGGATGTAAACACTACATAGCTCCACATCTCCATCATCCCTCTAGAACCAATCATCAAAAATCCAATTCAAGAATAACAATCAAACTATGAACATTGAATGAAAATTTTGTAATAAAGAATTAAATAAACTAAAGACATTTCTTTGTAAAGCCCATTGGCAACAAACTGGGTGCTCCAATTAATTGGTTAGGTTCAAATGGTTTGGGCAGCTATGTTCAATAATAAGGATAACTCATTGAGTATTTTCATGATTATACTTTCAACACATGAAAACCTGTCCAAAACTGAAATCACGCATGAAAACTTTCTAAAAAATAAGAAACAACTTCAAAAAAGTGTGTTTCTCTAGAGTTAAATATGTTGTTTTAGTATTTTCATTTTTGGTATTAAAACTCCAAAGCTGGGAGAGCCATCAACATGGAAAGCTGATGATACTTGAATTTCATATCTTGTGTGGCTAGTAAAATATTGATGACTAATATTTAAACAATCTTCATTTTTTTCCTTCTTTATTTTCCCCATTCTTTCCTTAGCGAGTCATCACCAAGTGTTGAGAGAATATGCAAACCTTTCACCAAATGGTTATTTGTACCTCAACCTTCAAATAATTTTATTTTCACTTCCTCCCCCCCTTCTCCCAACACTTTCTTTCCCCAAAAAAATGCCTACTTTCAATTATGATCCAATGGGAACATAGATCAAAACATACACATGTTGAGTTAAAGTCCTCCTTAGGTAGATCTCATAACAATGGCAAACAAGCTATCTAGCAAACATATTACATAGCTTTTACTAGATTAGCATAACCATATCTACCTGAAGGATAACAAAGGATGTGATAAAAACCAAACGGATATTCACCAATACGAAGATGACGAATGATCGCAACCTCTTTAAAAGATGTGGTGTTCTGATCTATAAAAGAAAGGAAAAAAGAACACGAATCAACATATATGTGCAAATATAACAAACTATGTTAGCAACCAAGAAGACATTTAAATTTTTGTAGATTAACAAGCGGAAAGAGTTATATAGGCATAGATAACAACATGCCAACAAGGAATACTTTTGGCTATAAGGTATACAAAAGAAGATGAAAATGATGTTCATATATATGCAAAAATAGATGGTGTGCTGCCAAGGAAATTAGTGCTGGAAAATAAATGTGGTGATCACTTATGGCAGTAATGTAAATAAATAGAAAGTGTTTTTGTCCTTGTGGCTATGTAGTCCACACAAACTTCAACTAATCCAGCTACATCCTTCTGCTGATGATGTAATCACAAAACTAAAAATGATAAAAGTTTTCAAACATTACTCTCTAATCCAACTAAATTTTGAGTGTAATAGTAAGAAAATAATGTCAAATAGTTTGTCTCACCATAGCGATTTGTGAGGTTGAAGTTATTAAACATATGACTACTATTACTCTAAAATAATGTTGTGTATAGATTCTAAGTTCCATGAAGAATTAATTAACTCCGAGTAATAATGGATCTTAAAAGCCAAATGAGTGGTATTACTCAGAGAAATAGCAGTACAAATCTATTTCAAGGCCGAGTAAATGTGCTTAACAAAGGGCATTTGTTTTATAAACCATTCTTAATTTGATCCAAAAAATAGTGGCACCCACCCATGATGAAGCGAATATATCAATAAAGAATATGAAAATTAGTGATGTAACAAACCTAAGGCCTGCAAGAAGAAGAAGTATTCAATGACGATTCCATTTATTGAGAAATTAACTTGTTTAGTAGACATACGAAGAAATGAAGAAGAAAAAATTATACCGAGCAATGATGAAGCAAATTAAAATAAAGAATATTGTATAACATAATGAAGCATAAAGGAAAGCTGAAAGCATCAATGATTCACGTCAAAGCTTCAAACATGAGAAACAAACATTCGATTGAGGCTTTAGCTACTCACCAAATATGTTCATGCCAAGGCTGGCATATATTGGACTATCAACAAATTGAATAAACTACCATCTGAAGAGGAATGTAACGGCAACAAGAAAAAGGACCACACTACAATTTCACAGTTTGAATACTGAGTTTTGTTCATACTAACACATCTCCAAAGAAAAAGTAAAAAAGATACCATCATGCTTATTACCATCCAGTCTTGAACTTTTTTGAAACCCAGCTCTAGAGAATAGCATAGTAGTTTTGACAAAATGAACGAATCAATGTTCTACTACATTCAATTTCATAAATATTATCTGAGCATGACAATTACCACATATTATAGCCAACAGAAATTGAAAAAATTGTCTACAACTCAAAGTTGATTATTTCAGTTTAGGAGTAACAACTTAACTAACTAACAAAGAGAGAGAGAGGTGTTTGTGGTAAAAATCCCCGATGACGGTCATTTCGGTTGAAATTAAATTGTGAACATGAACTTCTTACGTCCACGTCTACCTCTTACCAACATATCCTCAAAGAAAATATCTACTTGTAAATACAATAATACTACTTAATACATTCATAATAAAAAAATAGAAGTTACAATCACAAAAAAGAAAAAAAGAACTTATAAAAATAGAGAAATGATTTGTAGTCTCGGTTATGCAAGTATCACGCACTCTCTTTGAAAAAGTGGATTAAATTAGTTTGCATATCGTAAGACTGTATCTAGTATTACTCAAAAATTAAATCTACAAATTGACATAATTTCATAAGATACTTTAGATCTATTTGCAATAAAAATAGTTTTATAATCTATCATACTATATCAAATTACATCAATTTTTAAATTTATTTTTATGTGATCTCTACATGACTAAAGCATTTATCTAAAAAAATATTTATATTTTAGTGTTTTTTGTAATTATTATGAATTTGACAATAAATAGTTTGTTGACATATTAAACTTGCAAGTAACAAGATCCATCTTAAAAATAAAGATAAAGTATATTATATAAGGAAAATGCTAAATATACTTAAGTAAAAGTGCAAGTACATATAACACTATTTTTACAAATCAAATCTCATCATATACCATTAATATTGTTGAATCCAAACATTTTAAAGTAAATTATTATCTTTGAATAGAACGTTCAAATTCAACTTATGTCAAACCAAGCTCGATTCATATATGAATATCTTAATTTAGCCCATTTAATTAAACAAGTCAAAATAGTTATATACTTATTTGGATATTCATTAGAGCGATATATATATACACACACACTTAAAAAATATTTATTAAAATTTTAATGTTACTTGAGTGATTTTCAATGGCAACTACAAATATTATACAATGAGTAGTGTTACATATACTTACAATTTTATTTACAAGATTCATTTTGTTAGTTTTCCTTTAAAATTTAAATTTTGAATTTAAGATTTCATGATTTTCAACCTATCAGTAATTGATATGTGAAGAAATAAGTTTTTGTAAATTTTTCTTACATATATTTAGCATCTTCCTTTTTTAATTAAAAGAATCAGAATAATATCAACTCGCACAATATAAACCAAGTTTGATACGATCCAAACAAAATGAGTTATGAATCAATGTAAGATGTACAATCTTTGCATTGTACTGATTAATTTCATGTATTGGTAAACTTCAAATACTTAACCAACTTAGAGCACTCACAATGCCTTATTTATCCTATTCTTTAAAATATATAACCAAAATCTATTTTTTCTATTTTACATACTGACTTTTACAATATACCATATATCAACTTATCTATTTTTTCTTCATATCATTTAAATAATATACTTTTTAATCTTTTTTATTCATTTCAATCATTTTCTCTAACTACTAATGATATTCTCATATCTTTTGATATTTGCAATATTTCCCCATCTATAATGTCATATAATTATATTCTATTTTAAATTAATCCAAATTTATAAGCTAAACCAAAATATAAATTAATTCAAAAAATAAAAAAGAAGAGACTATATAATGAAAATATTTTCAAAGTATATTATAAGAATATTTATTCTCGATAATTGTAAAAGAATATTCTTAAGATATTTTTTGGTATATTCCATGAATATTCATTTTCAATAATTGTGAAAGAATATTCCTACGATATTTTTTGGTATATTATCTGAATATTCATTTTCGATAATTGTTAAATAATATTCTCAGTATATTCTTTAGTATATACTAAGAATATATCTTTGGTTTTCTCAAAACTTCAACTATAAATAACACAATTTCTTCATAACTTTCATCAACATCTTCATTTCTATTTATTTACACAATTTTTCTTGATTTTCTTTCTATATAGTTCTTATGGATCTCGTCTTTGAGGTATTTGACTATTCGTCATCTAACGAGGAGCTGGAATTAAATTTACCTCTTGCTATGGAAGTAGAACATTTGGGTAATGAAAGAGGCTTGACATCGCGTCGTAATTCTATTTCTCATTGTATATTCATTTGAAGAAATTCGTTTGAAGGCCACTAACACATTTTCCAAGATTATTTTGCCGGAGCACCCATATATCCTCCGAATCTATTCCATAGAAGGTTCCGAATGCAACGTCATCTTTTCTTGTGTATTCAAGCTACAGTCAAAGCATACGAACCATACTTTGTCCAAAGAAGAGATGCTGCTAGAAAACTTGGACATTATTCTCTTTAAAAAATAATTGTTGCGATGAGAATATTAGCTTATGGAGTATATAGTGATTTTGTGAATGAATACTTACAATCCAACTGAGTGTTTGAAGAAGTTTGTTAAGGTTGTCATTAGCATCTTCTCCAACAAGTACTTAAGATCACAAAACGACAACGATATTGCTAGATTGCTTGTTGTTGGAGAAAGTCGTAGGTTTTCTGGTATGTTAGGGAGTATTGATTGCATGCATTGAAAATAAAAAAAAGATGTAGAACGAGCATTTGGAGTGCTTCAAGCTCGATTTGTAATTGTACGCGGACCTGCACAGTTTTATGATCGACAAACGCTAAAAGAGATTATGATGGCATGAATAATTTTGCATAATATGATCATAAAAGATGAGCGGCACTTTTATCTTTAAGTAGAAGACTTCCTTTATGAACAGAACGATGAAATATCTCAAGAGCTAATGTTCCATGAGCATACAAATGAAGTTGTAAACTTCATTCAACATCATCATCACATTCGAGGTCGATTACTTCATTCTCAACTCTAATCAAATCTTATTAAACATTTATGACAAATATATAGTTAATCGTAAGTACTTGCATTTTAAATTTCACTATGTTTAGCCTAATTTTATATTCTTGTTTTGTACAAGATATAACCTTAATTTCCTTAATTTCACTATATTTAGCCTAATGTTATATTCTTATTTAATGTCAAGGGTAATTTAAGATATAGGTTTGTTCTATCATCAATAATGTTTATAATCTTTGCAAACTTTTTTCAATAGCTATTTGCTTAATCATTAGTTTTTTTTTTTAATTTTATAATGTTCGTTTTATTAATAATTTTGGTCACAAATCCAGCCATCGGCATTTCTCTTTACTTTGTCCTTACATTCCAAGATGCCTCCATCAAATGCATACGCAAATTAAGGATATAGCTAGGGAATGTGTTGTTCAGCATTCTCGAGACTTCGAAGTTCAGATTTAAGGGGCTAAGTAACTAGAGAAAACATATATACATAAATTCAATAAGACACTGCTCCATAATAATGAGGTGTCTATATCAAATAGAAGGCTTGATACACGCTTGCACTCAATTCCCTTCCCTTTTCTGCCAGTTCCTATACCTCTGGCTCTCCTATAGTTCTTTTGGTAATTTTTCCTTTACTCATTTCTCCAAAGGCAAGTGGGGCTTTGCACTAAAGATAGAATAAATCCAAACACTGAATACAATGAGAGCAAGAACACTGAGGATAAATACTTCTCAGGAAAAGAAAAATGAAGAGAAACAATAAAATGAGACCAAGAACACTAAGGATAAATACTGCCCAAGGTAGGAAAAATGAAGAGAAATAATAAAAGGGGACCAAGAACACCAAGAGATTACATTTCACAAAAATACATTCTCACAAACATGTATAGATTCTCATGAAGGTAATATCCAATGTGGAAGAAGGAAAAGCAGCATTTTCATCAATAAGTTCAGATTGTTATATCCTGAACATAGTGATTAAAGCAACCTCCATAATACAGTAAGTTCAGATTCTAACTCATTCATTCACATAACACTCATTCATTCACATAATACTTTTAAATCATTCACCACTACACTAGAGTGTCCCACCATCATAATTTCCCCAACAAAGAACGCATTAGACTATTAAGACAGTTTGGTGTGTGAATTGTGTTGTGTTCTATACAAAAGAAAATCTGGACTATCCATTGGTTGCATTATGGCTCCAGGTTTGTGCATTGTTCTATACAAAAAACTAACAAAATAACTTTCAAATGTGGTTGAATGTGTGGCTTCAGGTTTGTACTATGTTCTATACAAAAAACTATCAAATAAGCATTCCCAAAGTGCCTGCATTGTTACCTTTCAAAAAATATTCATTTGCAGAGCCCATACACCACTCAATCATGACTTTGTAGACCTTTACTTCTCAAGTATTTCCAATTGGAGGTTAGGGAAATACTCTTGCTGCATTGGAGACAAACTTGAAATGTCCATCCTCATAATTTCCTTATCTTCTCTCCGTTGATCCAAATCAAGCCTCTCTTTTGTAAGGCGGATAAGCTCTTTCCTATCTTCTCGCTTCCTAGCATTTGTTCTCTTCTTCTCCTCTCTCATTTCAGTCAGCATTTGGAAGAAGTATTATCTTGCATCTTTCACTTCTTTTCTTCCTTCTTTCCAATGGGTCTCTCCAAATTCACATCTATAGATGGAGATATGGTATCTTCATCTTTAGATATAAACTCTGGCACATGAGCATCTAAGATTACTGATCTTCTCTTAGTTTTCACACCGCCATCAGCCACAGTCTGTTTTCATTTTGGATGGTGCCTTAGAATAGTTCAACAATGAAGAAAGTTGAATGTTGCGGACTGGTTACTTCGATAAAGCTCATTTGCTTGCTCAATCTGAAAAATCATTAAATGAGATGTGAAATATATATAATACAATGTCATTTAAACAATAAAATTAAAAGATATTGTTTGTGCACCTTATCTTGCTCAGTAACCCCACTTGGAGACCTTCTTTCGATTTGAGCTAAGGCCCCACAAAACTTATTTGTAGCATGTTGGGTGGTTGACCATCTATTTGTGAGAGAGCTGGAACTACGTTCACAAGATGTGGGTGTTTTGTTTTTCTCATAATATTCAAATACTCTAGCCCAAAATGAATGTTTGGATTGATCAACCCCATTGATTGAGTCCAAACTCGTATTAAGCCAAGTTAACACTGGTAAATTATCCTCCTCGACACTAAAGTTCCCTTGTCTAGATTTTAATTTTCTAGCAGCAATTTGTTTTGGGTTGGGAGGAGTAACTTGAGATTCTAATTCATTCAAAGATGTGACGAGGTAGTCATTGTAACTTTCTTCCCCCTTCTATAAAAGGGTGGTGAAAGAATAAACTCGATGGAGTTGTGAATCCATCCTTTAAAAGAAAAAAAAATAAAAGAAAAAACAAAAGGAATCATGGAACTCAATAATTCTATCAATTAAAAAGTTTGTCAAATAAAATTTTAATAAGTACCACTTGTTGATTAAACTCAATTAAAAATTTTACTGATTTTATCAAATGGGGATAGTAGCAGGGTAGGTTAGTGGTGGACAAAAAAAAAAGGGAAGTTGATTACACGAAGCCAACTATTTTTGCTAATACATTTTGCTCCTTGCTATCTATACCATCGAAAAGGCTAAACATTCAGCCCAGTACCATCAAAGTCAACTATCTATACACCTTCCACCAATCTCATTCAATTCATATATATATATGAAATGAAGTTGGGAGACAGCAAGTAGAATCTCCCAACTTGAAAATTTTCATATGGTAAATAATACAGCAGACTAAACTGAAATGAAGCCAAATAAAATACCTATATACTCAGAAATT
Organism: Cyclocarya paliurus; assembly: GCA_029856935.1. Lineage (NCBI taxonomy): Eukaryota > Viridiplantae > Streptophyta > Magnoliopsida > Fagales > Juglandaceae > Cyclocarya > Cyclocarya paliurus. Next base: position 2,186,887 of record CM056947.1, on the reverse strand, counting down.
AAATGAAGCCAAATAAAACACCAAGTTTCAAAAAATAAATGCAGCAAAAAAAAAAAAAAGAGGCCAAGTTTCAGAAATTCACCCTAAATAAGAATATGCAGGACCCTTCAATGGATGACACTTTTAGAGCTTTTATAGCATACAAATGGTCAGCATTTACAGAATATAAATTGATTCAACAAATAATAAGAGATTATATTGAGTAGGCCAACTATTTTTGTTAAGACAACCATTTAACTTCATAAATTTCACTAAGCCAACATTTTTGTTAAGACATTTTACTACCTCATCTATATTCTATCCAGTTCTCTTAAATAGCATACAACCGAGTAAAAGACTTAAAAATAATACATAATTAATGATAACTAGAGTTGGTTTTCAACCATCGAAAAGGCTGAACATTCAACCCAGTACTAACTTCATTCACATCTATACACCCTCCACCAACCCCATCCAATTCATATATATATATATATATATATATGTGTGTGTGTGTGTGTGTGTGTGTGAAATGAAGCTGGCAGACAACAAGTAGAATCTCCCAACTTGAAAATTTCCAGATGATAAATAATACAGTAGGCTAAACTAAACTGAACATACCCAAAACCCACTCGGAATAGGAGTTGTGATAGGGATAGATTGAAGACAATCAGAAGGCAACTGTGGAATGATGCTTGCATTGGAAATGTAGAGATTTGAAGATGAGTAGAAGGCAACTCTTGTGATCGATGGAAGACGAGCAGAAGGCGCCTGTGACAAAGGGAAGGAGCGAAATAGACGGACAGAGTGTGAAAAGGGGCTAAATGAAATAAACTAAAACACGGTGCGGAAGGGAAAAGTACATAGATGAGAGAAAAATAATTAAAAATAGATTTACAACTGTGAACAGTTACCGCTAGATGTAACGGTAATACTATAGAGAATTAGAAATTATAGATGAAATAGATCATTCGTTATCACCAGACATGTCATCCAGCGCACGGCTCCAGCCCGTGCCTTGCCGAGCAGGTTAGTGGCATGCCCACCAGGCATGCCATCCAGCGCATGGCTCCAGCCCATACCTTGCAGTAGGCACACATGGCTAACCATCAGCAGGCCGAACATGGCACCATGCCATGCCCACCAGCCGGCCTTTGCATGGCACCATGCCATGCACCACAGCTAACCATGCCGTGCCACTTAGCTATGGATCAGACCGAGGACCACCATGCACCACCTTAGCCGAACCATTGGCTCATGTATGCCACGGCCATGTGGTCCATGCCACTATCTTGACTTATTTTATTTATTTTATTTCAAAGGGACTTATTAGGGATTTTCAAATTGTTTTGCTTATAAATAGGACAACTTTCATTTACTTTAGAATCTTTTGGCAAAATCACTAGAGTGAGAACTATTGTTGAGAGATCATAAATGGTGCTTAGCACTTGGACTTTTTGGGTGCAATTCGTGAATCCCAAAGAGAAGATCAATTCATGCAATTCATGAATTGGATTGATTCATTTATCTTGTTCTTACAACTTGGTGCAATTCATGAATCCAAGTTGTTTTATCTTTGTTCTTGTTATTTTATCAATATATGAGGTTTATTCAAAACTTGTGCAATTCGTGAATCATTTGTTGGATTACTTTCATTTGTTCATTCAAGTGCATAAGTCTTTTGATTTGTTCTTGAGTGTTCATCATTTTGTTCTTGGTGTTCATCATTCAATTGTCCATTCAATCCATCCATTCCATATTTTCGGCCAACTATAGTATTTGTCAACTTTTCATAAATTGTCCCTTCATCCATTTTTGCCCTAGCCGAATCTTATCTTCCATATTGGCTCAAATTAAAATTTCGGCCAATACTTGCCTTATTTGAACTTGACCTCGCCGCCCACCACTCTTTCCATATTAGTGTTCCCATATTTTGGAAACCCTAGTTGACCATATCAAACCACTTGGCCGGCCACCACCCTATCCAAATCAAATTCCAAGATTTTAGGAAACTTTCCTAAAATCACTCACTACCCTATTTGGTCAAGCCCTAGCCAACCAACACCTAAGCCCTAATCCCATCTTCCATCACCTAACCCTAATCTCATCTTCCAAACTCTAAACCTAAACCTTAAAGTGGTGCCAACCATAATTTCCCTTAGTGCCGTGCACCACATCCAACCCTAGCCACTCAAACACTTAGCCAATTTTTCCATCATCCCATACACTCATCCTAGCCTAAACACTTAACGTCACCATATCAAAGTAGCCACATTGCCACAATTGCTCGAGAATCAAGCAAGAGAGGAACGAACATTCGGTCATCTCAAGGAAATTCTAACCATGGTGAACCTAGTAGTTAGGGACTTGACCGAGGTCCCTAACACTTGAACCCCAGATGTCGTCATTTCGGTGAGTGCATTTCCCCTTCAGTTCTTCTTTTTCTTTTTCCCAAAAATTTCTCACGATTTTCTCTCCCTCACGTCTGCTATAGGATAACTTACATCAAGTCCATCCACAATGCCCTATTCAAAATTCTCATCTCCATAACAGCACACTCTCTCACGCGTAGTCCCTATCTCTATGTAGGTCATCCATGTTCAATCACAACTGCCATACTCCAACAAGGTAAGTCTCTTCCTCCCTTTCCCTTCATTCTATCATCACTCAGTTTTCTTTCCACTCTCCATTCCTTTTCTCTTGGTAGTATTGTACCGCACCCTCACAAATTTCCTCACTCACAGAGTATCCTCATTTCTCCGGCCTGTTGTGCACCTCCAACATCGAGGGCCATTGCGAGTTGAACCTTTTTCACACTAGTAAGCTTTTCCCCTTTCTTTTTAATTTATGGGTTTTCCCTCACTCTTTATTTTCCTGTTCACACTCATGCATGCACTCAGACTCTCACTCACTCTCTAATTCTCACTCACACACAGAGACCCAAGAAACTCACTTGTTTTCACACTTATTTCAGACCATGCCATCAGAGTGGTTAACATTATCGCCGGACTCCCTATTAAACACCGGTAAGCCCACTTCTCTCTCTTTTTCCACTGGATTCACTCTGTCACCCGAGATTTATAGCTTCATGTTTGGTATTAGTTTTCAATTCTTCTTTCCCACTGCAAGTCGTGAGACATCACTATTTAATTGAGGGTTTTTGCGTTGCCGTCATCCTTGTCCTATAGTGGTGAGTCTCTTCAATATTTGGGTAGTTTTTTATAGTATTTATTCTCACTATGTACACTATCACTAGTATAACACTCATAAAAACTTTGTACATATTATTTTCCTTTATCACCGCAATGTAATCATCGCTGTTTGGAACTGAAAAAGTTCCCTTACAGACGTAAGTAAGGTTTTCCGTTAAGATTAGCCACAATCGTACATTACCGGTGCCTAAGTGTACTTTTTAACATCACTATTTTATATCATAGGTCATCACTAACGCCCCAAACAATATTTTTTTTGCTTTTTAAGTTTCACGAGCCACACACACGAACTTAGCTAAGATTTTTAAAATTTTAGACTCATCATCGACATTGTTTTGTGGGCTATATTAATGAACTGTGGTTGTTGGAATTTTTAATAAAAGATATTATGTGGCTGTTTGAGATACGTGTTTATTTTTGTTGATTGTTTCAGTTTGGATTATTAACTATTGATTTGACATTTGGTTGCTGAGAGTCTATAAGACTATTAAAGTTGAGTGATGGATTGTTGAGCTGATATGTGATTTGCTGGATTAAAAATGGGTTGTTAGGTTGATGATCATGGTGGTTTGGGTTTAAATATGTGGTTGGCCAGGTTTATTCTATGACTATTATTGGGTTGATCATGTTGGGTTGGTTTAAGTTGAACCATTGCGAGTTGAGTGGATGCTCGGGACTAAGGTATTTGTTGGTTTGGGGTTTATTAAATAAGCTAGTGACATGCTCATTTGGATTGATAATTGATTGGTAAATTTGTATTGTTTTAGGTTGTGATACTGTTAAAGGTCGAACATAAGACCAAGATAGCACGCTGCAAAAGTTGAGGTAAGCGAGGTTCCTATATTAGATTTTGCATTAAAAAAAAAATGAAATGAGGTTGACTTTGAAAATATGCATTTTTTATTTGAAAAGAAACTTGAAATAACCTCAGATTTGTGTTATGCATATTCATGAAATCTATATAAAGAGAGTATTTCTATCATGACTGATATAGACACGAGCTTATTTTAGTATTTTGTTTTCTGAATTGTGAAAACAAGCAAATATGAGATGAAAAAAGTTTTGCTTTGATTAAATGAAGATGCTTTGATTCTGTTATTTTTGAATATATGAAATGATCTAAAACTACTCAGTACTCTGTTTTGATATGATGTGCCATCTGAAAACCTTAGTATAAATTTCTAATTTTGTATCTGATTATAATCTGGTTCTGATGTTGCTTCTATTATGTTCCGTTAAGGCCTGCCATAGGTATAATGGTGGTTTATAACCCTACCACTAGGGTTAAACATGGTATACGACCTTGTCACAGGTATAATAGTGGTATATGACCATACCACAGGTATAATAGTGGTATACGACCTCTTCACGGGTATAATAGTGGTATACGACATCGTCCTGGATATAATAGTAGCATACGATCCCGCCACGGGTAAAATGGTGATTTATAATCCTACCACAGGGGTTAAACATAGTATACGGCCCTACCCCGGGTATAATGATGGTTTATAACCCTACTACGAGGATTAAACATGGTATCTATCCCAATGTGATACTTTGATATGATATGAAGATGATGTTTCAAATTTTAATATGCGAAAGGATTTTTGCTTTTAGAATAAGAATGTTTTTCTTAAAGATCTGCTCGGATATTTTGTAATATGTTTTGACTTTGTATTTTTGAAAATAAATGTTTTGTTTTGTAATCCGAATTTTGTGAATGTACTTGTTTACATACTAGTATATGTTCTCTACTTACTGAGTTGTTGATAACCTACCCCTTTATTAACTGACTTTGATGGATTAGCTGATAATCAATAATAGAGTACATGGGCAAGATTAGCTGAAAATAGTGGTAGAGTACCTCAAGGTGCTAGTTCCATTGGTGGATTTATTTATTCAGGAGATGCATTTCAATATGCTTAGATGATTATGGAGACTTATTTAAACCCTATTTCCTTTTATTATGTTGATGGAGACATGTGGAGACGTTGATCTATTTTATTTGGTTTATGGTATTGAGGTTCTGATATGTGGATATGTGTGGTTAAATGAATTTGAAATATTTATATTTAATTTGGAGCATTTAAAAGTATATATATTAGGTTCGAAAAATTTATTAATATTGTTGAAGTTGATTATCAAGTTACAGGAATTAGCTGGACCTCCGAGATCGGTTACAATATATATCTTTCTCTGGTTGGTGGTTCACTGGTTGATATTTGGTAACTTGGAGTGGTGGTTCACTGGTTGCGGTTGGTTAGTGTTCACCGGTGGTTTTGGTTTTTTCGGCTGTTGGTGGGCAGTGGGCTCTATGTATCTTAAGTTTTTAACCAGGGTGGCGGACCGACCAATTCGCCCCCTGACACTCGGATGGGGACCTGCCAGGAGATGCGAGGCCGAATCTTGGCGGGAAACTTCAAATACCGAACCTACTTACTATAAAATAATTTAAACTTAAACAGAAAAGTTTCAAACTTTCGGACCGTTGCTCTTCCTTCCCCGGCAATCTTTGTTTTCTGGGTCTGATGAATCTTCCCTTGCACTCTTCATCCTTCCCTAATTCCCATACCATTCTATAAATTATCTATCAGATTCCCACAACGCATATCTTCTACATATTCGACGAAACTCTTCACTGATCCATCAAGCAGATCACAAAAAATCATCCTCAAAGTTTCTCTTTTCGCAGTGACAAAATGCATGTGGTGAAAAGGGACGGAAGCCAAGAACCGTTGCACTTTGAAAAGATCGCAGCCCGGGTGAAGAAGCTGAGTTACGGGCTCAACGTCGAGCATTGCGATCCTGTTCTTGTCACGCGGAAGGTCTGTGCTGGGCTCTACGAGGGTGTGACAACCATCCAACTCGATGAATTGGCTGCGGAAACTGCGGCTGCCATGACCACGAGCCACCCCGATTATGCTTTGGTAGGTATTCGTTTTTAGTTTTGCTATATGGATTTCGTGATATATGAGTATCAACGTATCATCATTAATTTGATAACCATGCATGCGGTATAAGAATTTCTACATGCTGATTTTTGCCTGCATTGGAACTTGATCAGTTGGCCGCAAGAATCGCTGTTTCGAATCTGCATAAGAACACGAAGGAATCTTTTTCAGAGACGTGAGTGTTCTATGTGACTATTTTGTTACTTGTATAATTTGATCTGATTGTTCTAGTTTGAAGAACGTTTTTTTTTATAAGTAATAGTTTTGAGGAATGTTTTGAATTGGAAAAACGTTATATAGCGAAAGGACTTGAATTATGTGCATGGATGATGCAGGATAAAGGTCATGTACGACTATTTTGATAAGCGGTCTGGGCAGAAGAGTTCTCTTATTGCTTATGATGTATATGAAATAATCATGAAGGTACTCCCGAACGTGTTTGTTTGTTACAAACTCGGAAACTCCAAATTGGTTCCTTGGCTTCAGATGGCTCTCTAGCTTATAGCCATGACCCATCAATCTAACTTATTTCCATATGATTTGCAACTTCTTCTTCTCCTTCTCCTTCTTCAACGTTTCTAGTAATTCTAGTTATTGCTTACTTTGGCAAGTTTCTCAAACTCAACCAAACATTAGTCCGAACTGTTTTAGCAAGACTCTATCATTATTATTCTGACGAAGATGTTGGACTAAGGGTTCTACATATGCATTTCTCTATGAATGTGTATTTATTCATCATTCGTGCCATTGAGGAATGTATATTTCTTGGTTTCAGAATGCTGCACGCCTGGACAGTGAGATAAACTATGACACAGATTTTGACTATGATTATTTTGGCTTCAAAACTCTTGAGAGGTCATATCTTTTAAAGGTTGATGGGAAGGTTGTGGAAAGGCCTCAGCACATGTTAATGAGAGTTGCTGTTGGTATCCACAAAGATGACATGGACTCTGTTCTTAAGACATACCATTTGATGTCTCAGCGTTGGTTCACTCATGCTACCCCTACCCTTTTTAATGCAGGAACTCCACAGCCCCAAGTATGTTCTTGCAGTTTCGGTTTTCCTGCTCCTGTTAATCATGATGTTCATTTTTTCTGAGAATAAAAACACAATTTATTTTTACACACTCTCTCTTCCCTGGGTGTATCCTTTCTTACTTTCAGTTCTCCTGAAATATGATATGCAGTTGAGTAGCTGCTTTCTTGTGTGTATGAAAGACGATAGCATTCAGGGAATATTTGATACCTTGAAGGAATGTGCTGTTATTAGCAAATCAGCTGGAGGAATTGGTTTCTCTGTTCATAATATACGTGCAACAGGCAGCTACATTTGTGGGACAAATGGGACTTCTAATGGCATTGTTCCTATGCTTCGTGTGTTTAATGACACTGCTCGTTATGTTGATCAAGGGGGAGGAAAGAGAAAGGGTATTTTTGCAAAACCTTACAGACACGGACACACACAACCATACAGGCATATTGGGTAATGGAAATACGATTACTTTGGTTCCATTTTTCAGGTGCTTTCACTGTATACTTGGAGCCATGGCATGCTGATGTCTTTGAGTTTTTAAATCTTAGAAAGAACCATGGAAAGGTACTTTTGGGGCAATTCATGAGCTTTATAATTGTCAATCAAATAATGCCCTTTCTACAAAATCATCTGTAATCTAAGCTGTGATATATGCTGGTCTACCCAATAGTACTCTCTCTGTCTCTCTATCTCTCTCTGAATTAGTATTGTTGTTTTCTTATATTTTTCTCATACAATTATAATTCTCATTTGGTTTGAAGGAAGAATATCGGGCTCGAGATCTATTTTATGCTCTTTGGATACCCGACCTCTTTATGGAAAGAGTGCGAGGTGATGGACAATGGTCTTTGTTTTGCCCAAATGAGGCTCCCGGTTTGGCTGATTTTTGGGGAGAAGAATTTGAAAATTTGTACACCCAATATGAAAAGGAGGTAAATTTTATCATCTGCCATCCGCCTTAATGTTTCGGAATTTGATATTTGCTTTGGAAGCAACATTTAGGTCATTTTGTTTGTAAACTCAGGGAAGGGCAAAGAAGGTTATATCTTCTAGGAAACTCTGGTTTGAGATCTTAAATTCCCAGATTGAAACTGGAACTCCTTTTATGCTTTTCAAGGTACATGACAAACACATGCATTTCACCATTTAAAAATCTTTCATATTGGTTTCTTGATTCTTTTTCTTCTCCCTCTCCAAGGATTCTTGTAATAGGAAAAGTAACCAACAGAATCTGGGCACCATCAAGGCCTCAAACCTCTGCACTGAGGTCATTGAGTTCTCAAGTCCGACTGAAACTGCAGTTTGCAATTTGGCATCCCTTGCTTTACCTCGATATGTGAGGGATAAGGTCAGTCTCTCATTTATTGTTTCAGGTTACTTTGTTTTCCTTTCATTACCATGTTAGTTAATGCCTTTTATTTTGTTTTCTTAGGGATCTCCTATTGAGCCACACTCGTCTAAGCTTGTTGGAAGTAGGGATTCAAAGAACCGATATTTTGACTTTGACAAACTCGCAGAGGTCTGATTTTTAATAAACAAGACCATGCTCAAAGCTTCTCTATCTGTTATGCGCACTTTTATAAAGGCTGTAAATGGAAATTTATATATAGTTACCCACCCTGTATTTCTTGTCTTTGTACAACAGAGCAATACTATTGTATCTCAGGAAGTTAAAATTTTCATTTTGTTTCTCTATATGTTTGTCGGACAGGTTACTAGAGTAGTTACTGCAAATCTCAACAAAGTCATTGATATAAACTACTACCCCATTGAAACTGCAAAAAGGTCAAATTTACGACACAGGCCAATGGGCATTGGAGTTCAAGGTCTTGCTGATACCTTCATCCTGCTTGGTATGGCGTTTGATTCGCCAGAGGTATTAGCCCTCATCTGATATGCCTGTTTTAGCTTAGCTGTAGTTTCTTTTTTCTAGATTCAGTATGTTGATATGCCTTGCAGGCCTCACAGCTGAACAAAGACATATTTGCAACCATATACTACCATGCGCTGAAAGCTTCTTCTGAGTTAGCTTCAAAAGATGGCCCTTATGAGACCTATCATGGGAGTCCTCTGAGCAAGGTATGCATTGTTGACTCAGTTTATTTTAATTTTTATGGTTTCTTCAATTCTGCCAATATGTTCCTTTTGTGGTGCATATGTTGGCTTTAAATCAGATCTCACCCTCTTTTCCGGGTAATACTGAAAGTTTTTCCTGTATGAGCCTTCTTTCTCTGAAAAGAAAATGGGAAATTAATGGTTAAAAAATTTTGTTTTTATTTTACTTTTCTTTTTTCCTCATTATAAAGTCATCTTTTAAGATTCAAGCAAATTGCCTACGGCATGGAATTTTGCGACCCTTACCTGTCAGCTTTTATTTTGACGCATGTGTTGTGCCTGGAGATATCGCCTCAAGCTATGGCATTTTTTTTTCCCTTTAGGGAGTTCTTCAGGTGGACATGTGGGGTGTAACACCATCACCCCGTTGGGATTGGGCTGCACTTAGGGAAATGATCTCACAAAATGGAGTAAGAAACTCCCTTCTTGTAGCACCTATGCCCACTGCTTCAACCAGTCAGATTCTTGGAAACAATGAGTGTTTTGAACCTTATACCTCCAACATTTACACTCGCAGAGTTTTAAGGTGAGGTTTTTCTTATTTACTGCTTCCTCTAATTAGTGGCTTAGCCATTCTCTGCCATCTAACCCGTTACCCCTCAGTGGTGAATTTGTTGTAGTGAACAAACACCTACTTCATGATTTAACGGAAATGGGTCTTTGGTCTGATGCGCTTAAGAATAAGATGATATATGAGAATGGCTCGGTTTCGAAGATCCTTGAGATTCCTGAGGAGTTGAAAGCTATCTACAAGTATTTCTATTTTCTTTTTGTTATTTTAACAACTATGCTAAAATCTTGGTCTGATGCCAAGGTAGTGTTGCTATATATCAGGACTGTGTGGGAAATAAAGCAAAAGACATTGGTTGACATGGCTGCTGATCGTGGATGCTACATTGATCAGAGTCAGAGTCTGAATATTTACATGGACCAACCCGATCCTGGGAAGCTAACTTCCCTGCATTTTTATGCTTGGTGTAAGGTATCAACTTCTTACAATGTTTGTAAGTCATTAATATATTTCTTTGGATCTCATGAGTCTACCCTAATATATTTCTTTGGATCTCATGAGTCTACCTCTAATACTATTGATTCTAATAATTTTTCCGCCACATGCAAGGGTCTGAAAACAGGAATGTATTATCTGAGAACACGTGCTGCAGCTGATGCTATCAAGTTCACTGTTGATACCTCTGCTCTTGACAATGTAATTTATACTTCTTATGGTTATGAAATTATGACCGATCTATGATCTGCTTTACCTTAATATTTTAAGATGCCAATGTATTTCCATCTCTTGAATGGAACTACTGCCAAAAAAAGAGCCATCACGACAAACTATACACTACTTAAGAAAATCACACGATGGTCTATCACAGCCTACTGGTGATTACTTCTTTTCTAATATGGTGAAACAGGAGAATGCTAGAAGGGTCGATGCTGATAGTGATGCCAATATCACACAGGCGGTATGTTCCTTGCAGAATCGAGAAGAGTGCATGGGTTGTGGAAGCTAAGTTTTCCTGCAAAAATTACCCAAACGTTGTTCTTCCCAATGAGAAGGGAGAGCACTGCTTTTTGGCAATTATCTTCGTGCAGAATGGATTTGAAGAAGTTCTTAGCGATGTAAGAGTGGAGTTTAAGTTTATATTTGGTCTGTCCTCGTCCTAGCTTAGTTTAATATACTTGTGTTTCCTTCTTTGAACGTTTAACTGGCTATTGTTATAGTCTTTTCTAATGGGGGTTTAGAAATTGAGAACTGCAAGAACAAGTATGTATGTGCAAGAGATTTTCTCAGTGGCATATGAAAGGAATGTTCTCTATTCCTGTTAGTTGCCTTATCTAATTATAAAGACTGTTTCTCATCTCTCGTTCAATGCCTGTGCAATAAAGCATTTTTCGTAATTTGTATTAGAGGCTTTGGCTGATTATTGTGATCCTGACTTGAGGAACCCTAAACCCTAAGGTTCAAGTTTTTATATTTTAGAGTTTGATTGATGGTTCTTGTTATAGACCTTGGACCCTGATTGAACATATTAGATTGGTCAGATGTGGATGGTTGTAAAGGGGGACTTTATTTGGGAAAATGGCAATTTTTTCTTCTAACAAATTGGGCGCCTTTTGAGTTTATATCTTAGGGTGCAGCAATTTTCATATAAATGCTGAAATTTAAATTTTTAATCTTTTGGGTCTGACTGGGTCGGGTTTTGGAGTCTGTTATCTAATGTATGGTCCAAATTATTTTTTTTAGCATCAAGATCGAGTGTTATTATGGTTATTTGAAATGTTATATCAACCAATAATTGGAATCTTGACTGCTGGCTTTGAGTTTCGCTAAAACCCTAGAAAGTGTGATGCTTTCTTTCACCAAGTGAGTTTTCTAGCAACCTATTGCAGTGATATTCAACATTTATACGAACCCTTGCTTCCCCCAAACAATTTTATCAATTCCCACTACTTTTACAAGCCCTAACCCATGATTTCCTACACCCTAGAATCTCCCCTACGCCTCTCTTCTCCTAGCCTCTTACTTATGTGAAAAGAGATGCTGAAAAGTTTGTTTATGCACAGGGGTTTTAGAGTTTGTGCTTAGCACTGTGGCCTATCACTAATTATATTTGTAAGAATGACTTTGACCTGACCTGAATTATGACAAAGTTAGAAAACTTTTTTCTTACCAGCGGTTGAGATTTATGGATTTGAGTCATATTGTGAAATCATAACATGAATTTTAAGTTGTTCAACTTATCAAAAAATAAAAAATGTAAGTTTAACGATATGATATATCATCAAAGATGGTTAACAAAATAGCTGCAAACATACCTGTGAATTTATTTTTGGGTTGAGTTTTAGTATGCTTGTTAGTCATTCCAATGGTTAGATGCTGCAATGATAGATGGGAGGATGAGTTATAGATGTGAATGTGAAGGACGATTTTCTGCAGAGCTTGTGGAAAATGATTTGATGGCGATTGCAAACTTGGTCCACCTAAAGGTTTTGTAAGCTTACGGGTAGTCGTATTCCTTGGAATCTAGTAGACATTAATTTAATTGGAGACTCCTATGAAACCAGTGCAGCCTCTTGTATATGTACTCTTGTAATGTCTCTGTCAGGGATATATACTTTGATTGGCTGATAAAGAAAATATATTTCTTAACCGAAGAAAGAAAGTGCATCTTGTGACTTGATTAGCTTTGCACATTGTTGTCATTGACTGGTGGAGTCCCAACTCCATTTATATAGTTTTTTGGCATATGGAAATGTCTGCAGGATGAACAGGATCAGCAGTTTCAGAAGTGGGTAAACGCGGTCTGAATTGGTTCCTGTTTTTAGAAACTGGTTTACTACATGGGCCAAACGGATATATAATTAATTATCTTTGATCTTTGCTGCCAGGAATATTTAGAAGTCTTTAACATTCATGAACTTCATTCGAATTTATATTACATCGATGTTGAATTTTTGGGACATTTCTAAATTGGAATATAAGTTATATTTGTGACGGAATTTTGGTCATTTTGCCAGAAAGGTGAAATTCTAGAGTTGTCTATTGTGTCGGAGGATGTACCAGAGTGCTGCATCCATTTGGTCCTCGAGTTCTTTTATGGTTATTGCCTTTTCACATACTGACCGTATTATAGCCGCAGCATCTGAATGTCATGCATGAGTTTACAAGTTCAATATGCCTTTTCACTTCAAGAAGTGTTCACTGGGAAGTGAGGGAGATTTGGGAGGATATCATCATGATAAGCCAAGATTTTATTCATCATGTTTATAGAGAAGTCAACCAAATTGCAGATGTATTGGTCAAGCAGGACCAAGAGGCGTTCGACGAGACTACCCTGTGCATCATGACTTTTATTTTACTTGTAAGCACCAAGGTATTGACTTGTCATCAAGGTATTCTTCTATCAAAAGTGAAGGTAACCAATAAATTGTGGGTACGTTCCTCTTCTTAGATAGAAAGTGTACCAAGTTTGTTGCATTCAGAAGTAGGATAAACTTACATCATTTCTCATCATTAATTTATGGAAACTTCCTATTGCCCTATATTTTCATTGTCTGCTGGAAATTATGCATTATTCTCTTTTCTAGATGTTCAATGCAGTTTATGGTCTAAATGCATTGTATCTGCTTACTTTTTTTTTTTTTTATATATATAATTTTTGGTTTTGTAGGTTAGGAATTACTTGGATCATGACCAAGAATATTCAAATTCTGTCCAGTCTTTGTACAACATGGACCCTGAATTGTTAATTTTAGTAAAATTTTGAATTATATAGAAATTCTGCAGACAATCAATAGATCTTTTGGAAGGATTATAGTAAATGATAAAGGAATGAAACTGGTGTAGTCTACACCCACTTCCTAAGGTAAGCAGATACTATATGTCTGATATGCCAAAATGATATAAAAGTAGAACATTATTCTAAACCTATTCTAACAAGTAAACGGATAAATTTGCAAGACTAAATTTGAAAAAAGTAATGATTTTTTTTTTTATGCAAGTTGATACTTAAGTTTAGGTATTCAAGATAAGCTCAAACACTTTCTCATCTTATTTCTGTGTTCTTTTTCCCTTGGTTTCTAAAGGTTTAGGTTTCCATGATCACTTTTTTTGGTCATAGGTAATAATTGAACAAAGCTCCATGCTGCTGTTTCTGTTTTCTATTGAGTCAGAGCTCCTGGTTGAACCTAACTCGTTTGAATGCTTGATCAAACCTCTAATTTTCTAAACCGGTTTGTATAGAGAAACACTTTCAACCCATCTCATCTCATCTTATCTCATTTCATCATTAAACTTTTCTAAATTCTCATATAAAATATAATAAATAATTAAATTTTTTTAAATCTCAAAATAATAATAATATTTTATTCAATTCTTCTAAAATTATCCCATCTCATCGTATTATCCAAATATGCCCAAATGAGCAATGAGCCCCTCTCTCTCTCTCTCTCTCTCATAGATAAAGGAAAGCAAGTTTTGTTTTTTTCTTTCCTCATCAGCAACGATGAGTTGATCACATAATACTGCTAGGAAAGATAAAGGTGAAGAAATGGAATATTACTTTTGGAAAGAAAGAAATTCTGAAAATCGATTGGTCTATATATTCTTTTGTAAATTGCCCTAGAGTCATGTCACATGACAAGTACAAACATTGATCCTAGACAACCAAAAAAATCAAGAAAATTATAAAAAAAAAAATTGAAAAAATAATAATAATTAAAGAAAAGAAAAAGAAAAAAGCTTGATGGGTCAGCCATCTCATTTCCTCCCATTTGTGTCTGGAAATTAAAATAAAAGGACATATAAAAAACCTGTTTTTTCTGCTCGATGGACAAAACCTTTTTAATTATTCTTAACTAATCAAAAATTACTGACAAATTGTAAGGAATGTGGCCCATTAGGTCAAGTGTGCCAACTTGATACCTTCTTTTTGGTATATGTTCTTTGAGAAAAATCACAGCACCCACCTTGATCATGATCTGCATAATAAGCCAAAACAAGAATAATCTAATCCAAATAACATCCAATTAATTATTAAAAGAATACTAGGTAAACTGGTGTGTTGCGCAGCTTCCAGTCATGATCTGATGTGTCGCTGTTACCAAACATGGATGCTATTTTTGGTCACTCTTTTATTTATTTATTTTTTCTCTTTGATAATTATATATATTTATGAGAAATAATATTTACAGTCATAGAACGTGTAAGCGCTGCACACTTCTCTTAAAAAATTGAATAAATATAATATTCATATTTAATTATAAATCTCACTCTTTTTAAAAAAAAAAGTCTCATATTTACACAAAATTCATAAATAATGCTTATGGGATTGGCGTGCAGCCGTGTTTTGTGGTGTGTCCATAAAGTCTTGTACATATATATTGCTTTTTTATGGTTTTTGTCTTTTGAGGTCTAGACTTTGAACCTGATCTCCTTCTGGCCATTCTACACCAACCCACGATCGAGGTCAGCCAAAATCCCATTTCCATTTTGTCCTTTTTTTTTTTCTAATAATTTCTGCTTTGACTAGAAATATTTCTATATATATATTTAGAACTCAATTTTATTTTTCTTACTTATAAAAAAAAATATTTAGAACTCAATTTTAGCTCTTTGTGCCTTGTGGGGACTACTTATAATAAATATATGGCATACGCAAACTGTTAGCTAGGCATGCCATTGATATGGTATAGATAATTCATTAATATTCCTTTCTTATCTTCTATCTTTTTATTTTTCCAATATTAGATAAGTATCCAATGTCTTTACTTCTTGCATGCGTTCTCGTGATCGATCGATCAGTATTGAAACCAAAAATGCTCAATCGATTTCATTGGTTCATCTATATATATATATATATATATATATATAGTTAGTGACATCAATATTAATGGGGTTCTGTCCGAGATTATCTTCGTCAAATCATATTTTCTACAAATGGCTCTGATACTAATCAAGGTAGAACTCATCCCACAAAAACGCTTGTGAAGGAGATGATGTCTTTCTCAATATTATAAAGCCACTAGCATGATCGCAATGTAGGACGATCCCTTCCTCCCTCGTGGGTCCCTTGCCATGAACCCATATCCACCTCGGGGGACCCTTGACAGGAGGACCCAGCATACCTGCCGGCACATCATTTAGCTCTATTACCAATCAAGGTAGAACTCATTCCATAAAAGCGCTCGTGAAAGAGATTGTATCTTTCTTAATATAAAGCCACTAGCAGAATTGCTACTAGCCATTGTAGGACAATCCTCTTTATTTTATAAGAGAAGAAAAAAAAAATTAATTTTTGGGTCCTACTGGTAGGCAGTTCCCACTAGTGATGCATAAAATATATATGTTTTATAATTCTCACTTTTTATTGAAGTTGATGTCTCTCATGATCATGTTTTCTAGTACTATATATATTGCAGCTTATGCTCCTCAATGTAATTATTATGATTTGAGTGTGTAAATGAACAGAAGTTACAAGTTGTAAGTACTACTTGTGATGATCAAATTAATGATCATGATTTGGATATGCTTCTTTTATTTTTAAGATGATGATGATTATTGCTATTAATAATTGGTTTGAATGAACCCAATATTGATAAGACATTAATAATACCGATAAAAAAACGTTTTAGTAACATTAATTGGATTTGCCGAAAATCTTGTGTAGTCTTGTTCGATAGTTTAAGATGATATGATGTGCTTTAGTACCTACCTAGGGCATGCTTAATTGCTTTTTATATTTGTTACAAGTTAGTCACCAATTCATGTTATGATTAACCCTACTTTTTACTTACCACTCATAAGTAATTAGTAGATTGTCACGACAAGAAAAACATTTATTTATAATCAGTTATATATTGTAAAAATGAGAGTTCATTCTCGTTGTAAATAGTTATTTTTATTGTAAATAACTCATAATAAACACTTTTTTTTTTTTTTTTTATAGTGTTCAAGTAAAATGACGGAGAGAAGATTTTATTATGTTATTTGAGGGATAATAACAAAATATTGAGTAAATTAAGTAGTTTAATTGGCACCTTGATGTCGACAAATTTATAAGCATATCCTAGCTAGCTAGGATTGACATGAAGATGATCATCTAGGTCATAAGGATTGAGTTCTTCATTCATCATGTACTGGACCTGATGTTGACCCCTCAACTGGATCATAATGATCTCTACCCCTTTAAGATGCAAGTTTGTAGAAAGACTCGTGACGTCTTTTGGCTTTCTATACATTAAAGCAGATATTCATGGGGTTCCTAAAATATTGTACGTGGCAACTTAATCAATTTCTAGTACTGTTCTTGAAGTTTCTGGCTATATCTTCTTTAATGATCTGTATATATATAATATCTTCGATACGAATTATTCTGATCATGACTATATATTTGGACTGCATTCTTAATTTCTCCATCGTTACCCTTTTTGTCAGATTGTAAAAAGTTTATGCTATAATATTAAATTATATTTGCAAGAAAATATATAGAATTATGGAAAAATTATATATGCTACGGACCTCTTATTACGAATTATTAATTGATAGTAATTCATTTCTGGATATATATATATATATATCTATTTTGCTACACAACTTCCTACTATTCATCCACACTCCACATTTTTTAATATTTTTTAATATTTTTTTAAAATTTTTTTTTGAATTTATTTTTTTTAAAATATTTCAAATTTTTTATTTACTATTCATATAAAAATTATTTAATAAAAAAATTAAAAAAATTTTTTAAAAAAAGATGGAGTGTGGAGTGTTGGGAGGTTGAGAAGATTTATTATATATATATATATATATATATATATATATATATATATATATATATATATATATCTCAATTATATCATCTTATATATATTTACAGCATGATGCCATAGCTCACGTGTAAAGTACCTATAATGTTATATTTTTTTATAAACATGTTTAGAATTATTGTTTATCTGTCGGCACGATTAAGCTAAGATGATAATTATAATCATTTCGAGGGACATGAAGAATATCATCGTAATTAATTTAATTAGAAAACTAATTAGCATCGGTCTTATATTCCAAGGATATTTAATTTTTAAGTAATGATACACGTACGCGCACACAACATTTTACACAATTAACTTTATACAATATTTTACACAACACGTTTTAAATTGAAGGTATTTTATAAAATAATATTATTTTTATAAATTATTTTATAAAAATATATTTTATTTAAGAGTTCTACTACATACAGTTATTTTTATATACTCCTTACGTATTTTATTAATGTGATTGGTTAAAAAATTTATTTTATATTAAAAAAAATGATGCAGTCAATCATATTAATGTAGTACTGCACGTATAAGGAGACAAAAAAAAAAAAAAATCAAATATAATGGGCATGGGTAATTAAAAGCTTTGAGAACATTATATTCTGTCTTTGAGCATCTGAATTATTCTTTCCACTTGAATAATGATCAATTAGCCTACAAGCCTGACCTCCATAACTATTTCAAGGTTGTATTTTCTTGACCAAATTATATAATATAAGAAAAATAATTGATGGATGACCCAAGCTGAGAATAAAGGGCAATAAACTTGCGCACGTTCTACTTGAGATTCATATATATGCATCAAAGAAAAAAGAAAATTGAAAAAACAAATGTATTCAACAATGGCCATCTGGAGAATATGTTATTGAAATTTATGGCTAGGCTGCACGTTCTATATGGATTTCAAAAGTATCCAGCTCCCTTTTTATGCTAAATTAATTAGGTCGTAAGTACTCTGTTTAAAAAAAGTGGATTCTGGAAAGAGTATACAAATCATTTTCTAATTAAGTTTCATTTAGAAAGAAATGATCAATTAAAATGCATTATACGTCTTTTAAGTATTAGCATTAGTTTTTCTATATGCATATGTAAAATTACATTTTTTGATGAAGATTGATTTTACATATTAAGAAAACTCTCACATTAGATTATGCATCATTTAACCAAATAATAGTAAAATTATTATTATTTATTTTTTTCCTAAAATAATGATTTTATTTATTTATTTTACAATTAACACCACTTCAAATTTTACCATTTAGCACCCACTAGAGTTTTTTTCTTAAAATTATATTTGTTGGTGGAGAGAGAGAAAGGAGAGGAGAGAGAAAAAATAATAAAATAATATTTTGAGAGAACGGTGTATTTTCAAATTTGTAGAAATATTATTCATAGCTATACAAATTTTTAGATATGCATAAATCAATGCAACCCAATTTAAGGTAATTGAAGAATATATTGATGGTTAATTAAACCTGAAGAAGAATATTATAAACTTGATTATATATATATATATATATATATATATATATATATATATTTTTAGCAGTGTTACTCTGTCACTTAAGTAGAACTACTTTTTCACACTGTCAGTTATTTTTGTAACTTTTTATTTTTTATTTTTTTATTTATATTTTTTAATATTTTTAAAAAATAAAAAATCCAAACTATCAAATAGAACGGTCAAATTTAATAGGCATAGCAGCTTTTTCTATATTTTTTTAAAGTTTAAAGATATTTAATATGTTGATAATTAATTGGATGTCAAGTGTCAAACGCAGAGAATGACATTCTTGATCACTTTTTCAGATCTTCTGTGTTCTTAGAGTCAAAGGTACTAACAATAATGCATGTCAATATCCATCCATCCATATCATATATGTACTCAAGAGATCAAGAAGAAGAACGTATGGTCAGAATCTTACTAAGATCAGTTCATTCCAGTATTTTGGGGATCGATCGATCTTTTGACGAAAAAAATCATGGCCAGATAAGAGTTTTTTTTTTTTTAAAAAGGCGGCTGATCATTTGGTTTGAGCAAATCGATTGTTAAGTTAGTGGATAAGGATAATGTATTCACAAAGATCAGGCTGATCATGCGCATGTTGAAGATCATTGTGCTATCACATGTATATAGATTTTTCCTTTCCCTTTTCCTTTCCATGGATTGAATACAATAGTTAATAAGAAATGATATGTATCAGTTACTATTTACTTTCACACTCTACACTTATAGTTTTTCATAAAGTGTAGGAGTGTGAGGGTGTTTTTCATAAAATGTACGAATGTTTTTCATAAGGTAAGAGGTGTTGAGTGATGAGTAGTAGCTAATGAGAAGAATTTTTCATAATTAATTTGTGGATCAAATTAGGATACCGAAAAAGAAGAAGAAGGAAAAAGCATAAACATGCATGCATATGTGGCATTAATTTAATATTCCTATGTGAAAAAACAAGCTTAACTAATTGATGTAATTTATATGTGTAGTAATTTAATACTTAACTCGCACACTAACAAAATGAAAGTTAATAGCAACATGTTTAGTGCGGGCATGAAAAATAGGATATATCGAAAGGTTGGTGTCCCAATATTATTACAGAAGTACTTTTGTATTAGGATTTTGGTTAGGCTCTTTGGACATAAACATTTGGCTTCTATCTCTCAAAATTATTTGCAACCTACAAACCATGTTTATATGTATGTATGTATATATATATATATATACATACAGAATTCTACTTATAAATTATTATTTATTTTCATACCTCACACTTATAATTTTTTTATAAGATGTGGAGGTATTTTTTATAGTGTGTAAATTTTTTCATAAAGTGTGGGATGGTAAATAGTAACTAATGAGAATAATTTATATATATATATATATAAATATATATATATTTCTCGCTCACATATATTGCACAAAGCACACCGTATAATATAGTTTAGGATAATGCTAGAGCCACTGCTAGGGGCTCCCGCTAGGCTCTAGCATGTGTTTTTTTTAGTTCTTTTTTTATGTAGATTTTTTAACACTTTTAAATATTTAAAAAAAATCGCAATATCATTAAAAAATATTTCATCAATCACAAAGTAAAATAAAAAATAAAAAAATCCCAGTGGAAGCTCCCAACAAGAAGACTAATATTTTTTTATGATTTTTTTTTTTACTTTATGATTAAGAAAGTGTTTTTTAATGATATTCTAAATTTATTTTATTTAAAAAAAAACATTTAAAATTATTAAAAAAATCTATATAAAAAAGAACTTAAAAAAAAACACATGCTAAAGCTAGCAGGAGCTCCCAGCGGTAACCCCGCGGTGGCTCTAGCATTATCCTACAGTTTATCCATAAGGTTTTAAAAAACTATTTATTGATCCTATCCATTCCAATCTTTTTAACCTAGCTATTTATAATCCTATCTTCTGATCTTGCATCATGCGTGTCAAAAGCCATTACAAAAAATCTTCTAGATTAATGGACTTTAGCGTCATCAATTTTGTTGGTGTATACATACATATATATGTGCGTAACCGCGCGATAAACATCTCTTCTAAATTATTAATATAGACGTACATGGTAACTTATAATTTAATAATAAAAATTGATATTTGCAGTTTTAAAACTGTATTTAATATTATTTTTTAATAATATTATAATTTCGAAATACTTGGGATTTATAAAATAGTGATAATTTAGGTATAAGATCTATGAGCAGCACGAGACCCGCGGTCACGAGAAAAAAAAAGAATTATTTTTATTTTTCATTCACCTTTTTTCATATTCTTAAATATTTTTTAAAAAAATTTATAATATCACTAAAAATTAGTTTCTTAATCACTAAATAATAAAAAAAAAATTATCGAACCCAAATGTGGGCAACTCTAACATTTTTCAAGATCTATTCCTTCTATAAAATCTAGCTGGCTAGAGAAGTCTTAAGAGATCTTAAATTTAAAAATAATGTTAGTATATTATCTTATTTTATTTTTTATTTTAACCGTTTATATATTTTTTAAAAAAAAATATTTACTTCCAATTAAAGAAGTGACTATTAGTATATTGATACTTTTTTTAAAAGAAAAAAATGTTTGAATAAAAAGAAAAAAATCAATTTACACTAAAAACACACCAAATTAGCAAATTCAAGGACATAATAACACTATCCTAAACTTTATAACAAAAAATAATTAGGGATCCCATCTTAGTTTTTTTGTTTTTTGTTTTTTTTCTTATCTTAGTAATTAAGTAAGTATTATTTAATAATATTATAATTTTAAAAAAATTTAAAAATATTAAATAAATGATGTGACAAAAAAAAAGAAGGACGAAGTGGAAGCCCCAGCGGTGGGTTTAGACCCACCCAACTTTATATATAGGACCTACCCTACATACCGATCGTCTTTCCAAACTAAACCTATTCCATCCACGTGTGAGTTTCAGAGTTGACCATTAATGTCAACATCGATACTTACATTAGCATCCTCTCTCTCTCTCTCTCGTGTTATTGTCTTTATCGGTTCGAGTAAAGCAACTTGGGTACTCATTCCGAATCAGACCCTTCCACACCAATCTTGATAAGGCAAGATGATCGACCCACCGATCGAATTGAAAACAAACAAATAAACAAACAAACAAACAAACAAACAAAACTTAGCTCCTAAGAGTATTAAACTTCATGAATACCGAAAATCAAATCATCTCAATTCATTTCAAATTAATATCAAATTAATGAGATTTATTATTTTTTTAATTTTTTATAAAAAAATTAAAATTCATCTAAATTCATTTATGTTAATATATTGTTCAAATATATCTGTATTTACAAAATATTATTATTTATAAATCAATTCAAATTATTTAAGATTAACATCCAAACGAGCGCTCGAAAAAACTTTGAGTCGGTTTAGGTTAACCACAAATTTTGTGAAATCGGGCATACATGCAACTAGCTGGCTCTCGTCTTGACTGTTCAATTCTTGAGGGGATGTTAATGCAGATAGCTTGACCCAGTAAACCCTTATGACCGAATTCAAGTCGGTTTTGGTTAACCGGTGCCTTGAATTGAAAGATTATTCATGCCGAAGAAAACTCAAAAGGATGCCAATGATCATCATCAGTATAATATATTATATTATTGGTCGTAATATTCTGATTAAGCTGCGCATGACATTTATCATATTGGTGCATATATATATTATATATATGTGTGTGTGTGTGAGAGAGAGAGAGAGAGTTCAGAAAAATTGAAGAGACGTGCATTTGTGTCTTCATGACCACGAATGAATAATATTAATGAAACTGAAACATACGCACTCATAAATATCCAAATAAGATTAATATATAAAAGAAGACCAATAGCTTGGCCATATTTATAACATTCTCCTTCATTTTTCAGTTGAGAAATAATATTTATAATTATAAAATATTCAATAAATAAATACAAAATTTATATGATAAAAAAATAATATTTTAATAAAGATATTCACTCTTTTTAAAAATAATTATAGGACATTACACTTTATGGTTATATAAACATTGATATAGATATCAATGCTGATCTAAACTCTGTTCTCCCGCAGTCGTGTAAAACGTAATGATCTGGTCACACCCTGTTTTTCTTTTATTTATTACACGTCAGCTGCCAGGTTAATCGATCTATCTCATCTCATGTTCATACTCATGCTCGTCCGATAAAGCTGGCCTCCAGTGTAAATCCAATATTTGGGCCCCAATTAATTACCATGTTTAAGTTTTGGAGCCCATTTCCATACTATATATATATATATATACACGCTAGCTACATGCACTAATCATTACGTTAATCCTAAATCTAAAAGCTTGATGATGATGTTCAGCCCTCTGATCCTCTGATTACATTCATGTCGGTCAAGAGCAAAATTCAAAGATGAGGTCTATCTTTCTCAAAAACAACACCGACTAATCTCTTCGAAGCTGCAGCAGCGGCCGCCGATAATTTCTTCCATTCAGCTTCGTCAAAAGCTCTCGTCTGAACGCACATCCCATATTTTTCATAGTCGGCTTCTGTAGGGTTCTGGTTTTTTCGCATCGCAGATTTTAGAAAGCCAAAACAAAAAGAGCTTTCTATAAAGCAAAAAATAAAATATATCATAAATTCTACAACGATTTGTGCATGCTACTGCTGCTGGTCTTCAAGGCTCAGCTGTTCAAGTTGAATTTCCAATCACCCTTATTATAAGCAGTTGTTTTGTTACAAACTCAGAAGGGTTTGCACAAAAAATATTGTTCTTCAAAAATACCATCTGGGTCGATCTGTCTCTCTTGCTTCTCTCTCTTTGTCAGTGTGGTTACATGTGCTTGCTTCTAAAGGTGGCGAACCAGCGGGGCTCAGGTAAGGACGTCAGGTTTCCGGCTCAAGACAGTGGCGGCGAAGATGAATTGGGAAGATTATATGGCCAAGAAGAACTACCAGGGATATTGCCACAAACACAAGAAACGGACCGGGGAATACATCATCCGGGTGTAACCATGAGGAAGCCAATTTTTTCCGATCACAGCCGGACGACGAGAGAGATGACGACAGATATGGCGTCAGAGCTTAGGCATGTGGTTTCGGGTCAGAGAGGCGGTGGCTGGGGGCAACACTGGACTGCAAGTACGAGCGGTGCGGTAACGTCGAGTTTTGGAGGTGTCTATTCTCCTTCTCCTTCTCCACCTCTGTCTGCTTACTCTTCAAGTTCTGGCTCTGGTTTTGCCTCTGCTTCTGGATCTAGTTCCTGGTCTGGGCAGAAGAGAGGGCGTGAAGAAGAGGGTGTTACTCAGTTGATTGATTCTATTCAGCCTAGGGGATTTAGAGGTTCTGGTGTTGATCATTTCAGAGCATCACAGGGAGGAGATCGAGAGTCAACATCTGGTGTAACTGGTTAGTTTCAATCAAAACCACTTACTGTTTTTCATTCATTTTTCCCAATAATAATTTGGTGTGCAACAACTTTTTTCCTGGATCTAAATATCAAATTCTTTCACAATATTCAGTAACATAAAGAATAATACTTGATGTTCTCATTTATTTTCCCATATTCTCGTTTATATTCTACCTTTGAACCCTTAAAATTTTCAGAAAATATATCTATTGCACACTAATTTAATTAAACTATTAAATAGAAAAAGATTTAAAACTATCTAATATTTTATGTATTGAACAGTTCAATACCTCTTGAATACATTTATCAAAGATCATAAGTTGCACTTGTACAAAATAGCAATGCAACAGTGTATGGCTTGCACTTACTATCATGACATTGATCTGCACATCCATGGAAGACTCATGTAACCTCTAGTATCTTTCTCTACAGTAGCAGAAGAATCTGCAAATATTTTTGCAACAACTGCCGCTGGCGCTGCGGCCACAGTATCGGCGGCAGCACCATCAAGCGAGAATGCTTCCTTTGAAGAAACCGGCGAGAGGAGGAGAAGATACAGAGGAGTAAGGCAGAGGCCATGGGGCAAATGGGCAGCCGAGATACGTGATCCCCACAAGGCTGCGAGGGTCTGGCTCGGCACCTTCGACACCGCAGAGGCCGCCGCCAGAGCCTATGATGAAGCCGCCTTGAGGTTTAGAGGTAACAGAGCCAAACTAAATTTCCCGGAAAATGTCAGAGTAGTACCGCCTCTCCAGAACTACTCGGCGGCTGCCGCGGCATCGATATCCATTTCGGATTCTCAAGCAAGCCATTTGCAGCAGACTCCATCGCCGCAGCCATTGCAACCACAGTTCTTTCAGCCACAACCGTACCAGGGATCCTCTGACATTTTCAGAGACTATTTGGAGTACTCTCAGTTGCTTCAGAGCTCGGGGGACTTTCATCATGGACAACAACCCACGACTTTGGTGGAGCAGATGTTCTATAATTCGCAGTTGGCCTCTCGTCAATCATCATTGTTATCATCGTCTTCTTTAAATACTTCATCATCTTCGTTTGCACACTCTGGTTCTTCCTCCTCTGCTTCATATCCCCTGTTTTCTAACCAGCATTTGGGCTATTTTCCACCACCCGGAAATCAAAATCAAAGTGGTGGTGAAAGCTCAGATTTGCCGCCGCCTCCGCCGTCGTGGTCAGATTCCGTTCACTATCCTAGCTCTTCCAGTTAAAATTGATCACACAAATTTTCATTTTCATTTTAAATTTTAAAAACATTTAGTATTCTTTTCTGTTTTTGTTTTTTACTTAATGATTTTACTGTACTTTGTATTAGCTTGTCGTTATTTCTTTTAATTATTGGTTTTTTCCAATGTTGTAAAGCAAAAGAAAAAAAGGGAATAGATTACAGATAAAGAGAGAAAAAGAAGAAGAAGAAGACAAAGAAGCATTTAGGATTTTAGGCATAGTTCCTTCCTAATAAAGGGATTTTGATGTATACGCTTCTCTTAATCATCGAAAGAAAGATGTAGAAACCAACAGCTTTGCTGGAGTTCTTTGTCTACATTCTGCAATCTGCTTCAGATCCACAAATTAATTAGAGGGAACAAAGCACTCATTTTTTTAAACCTTGTGGTGTCTATTATATTACTGATGATAAATCTATCTTCAACAGTGTCTTGACAGATATGAGCTCATTGGGTCGATCTGATATGTGAATTAGGGTATATTTTATTGTAAAACAAAGAATTTTCCAGTGAAAAAGACAGGGTGTTCGTGTGTTTGCTTCTGGTGTGGGGCTTCCAACTTGATTCCTGACGTCCCATCCAGGAGTTTGGAGTAGACTTGAAGCCAACATTTCTCAATTCTCATGTGAGAAAGTGACTTGTATCCAAAATCATAAGTGCAGTTTGATCAAGTTTTGCTATCCAACAACGTTAGATTTCAACAGTATTTTTGACAATTTTGATTGTTTTGATCTTTTGATTATGCATGTCAAGATTTTCCTTTCTTCACTGCTCTGAAATCTTCTGGTAATCAAAAGAAGAGTTGTACTTGGACCAACTTAATCTTTTCCCATGTTTTACAAAAACGGATGTTTGAATCAGTTGCAAACTAAAGCTGTCTTTCTCTTCCTTCATTGCTCATCAGCAAGGTCCCAACTTTCCCATCTCTCAATGTTTGTTTTCCTTGGATGATGCAAGCATTGTTTACCATTCCACCTTATAATTCAATGAAAATAAGGAAAAATCTATTGGATTCATGCATGATTTATGGTCGTATCTGTCTTGTACTGTATATATTCCGTGTTCTATTTTTACAAGACCAGCTTGTATCTGCACATATCACTGTTACAGGCTTACTTGTTTTTGTGTATGTTCTATCTCCATTGCTTTCATCAATTTTCTTGTACGTGTCCCATTGTGTTTCATGGGTTGTACGTTTCTCTTTATTGATTATCTCAAATCTGAAGTTTCCTTAACAAAAAACGTGCCAAATTATTAACTTTTCTTTGCTATGCTTTCTTTTTTATTTGGAGGGCCAGCACCTAAAAAATACTCTTTTCTGTACATATTGGAATCCTTGTCAAGGCCCTCTATGTGCATAAATAAATACAGTTAACCTGTGGGTCATAATACATCGACTTTGGAGTTCTGACTATACAACACTTAAACAAGAAAATACACACACACACACACATATATATATATATATATATATATATATATAGTCTTAGAATGTATAAATCTCGTACATTTTTTTTAAAAAGTGGGTAAATATAATACTTACAAAAAAAAAAGATTAATTCTTTTAACAATAAATTTTATTATTTTTCAAAATGAGTGTACGTGACTTAACAACTTAAGACTTATAAAAATTAGCTCCATCAAGGTCAAGGCAATTGGATCAGGTCCAAAATCAACATTAGTATTATATTAGTTTTACGAGTCAACAAGTACTCCTATAATTAATATATTATATTGCCATATATATCTTATTGCCTTTAAACGTTCTTTTTTTTTTTTTTTTATGTAAATGTTCTAAGTAAGAAAAGGCAATCAAACCAAACCCTAATATATATATATATATATATATATTGAACTTCCAAAAGTAGTTTACTAGAAGGATGTATTGAACCAGTATGGCATTTTCTGTTGGGAAATACTTTAATATTGTGTTATGGGGTTACTTGAGATTGAAACTCACGTCTCAACATAAGCTTTTGCCTGTCATTTTCTGCCCTAGCTCTAGATTGTCTTCTGGAAGGAATAGGTCACATCCAAATGGAGCACCTGGTGAAGTACTGAACATGTGACCCACGTGGCATCGTACAGGATGATGCACCACATTAATAATCTGATATAAATTAAGATGGGGGATAGACGTGTCAAGTTTGGTAACCTTTTGAATTCCTATACCATCATTTATGGACACGTGCTCTAATTGGTTTTTCTTGCCTTAATATATGCTCTTAAGTGTGTATATAGGTGAGGTGAAATGTGTATCACCCTCTTTGGAGGTTGAGTGGGGAGGGTCATTGGGTTGCTTACCTACCATTTTGGGTGGAGACCAAAAGTTAGGACAGATCTTGTTATGGTCTTTAATTTACATGATGTGCCTTATCATTCTGCCTTGTCAACCCATTTTTTTTTAGAAGAGTGTTCACATGGTATTACATATTATGGAACACTGATTTTTAATTACTCATAAAAATAAATTTATAAACTGATATGATTTTATATGATTATCTGTTAAATCTATTTTGTAATAATAAAAATAACTTTACAATTTAATATATTACATCAAACTGCCACGTTAGTTTGTGGGTTTATTTTTATAAATTTTCTTTGTCACTAAAGCTAGCATTTCTCTTATATATTTGTGAGAGAGAAATACAAAGAGAACCAATAAAGAATGAGCATGATAAGGCCAGAGATACAACCAGAGATTTGGTGATCATAAGGTTTCAAGTTAGTTAATTTGCCCTATATATGTATATATAAATATATATATATATATATATGTGTGTGTGTGTGTGTGTGTATGATGTCTTCAATGATATTGGCATTGGTGGAGCAGTAGTAGTAGTACCATTCTCTGTGTAAATTATATATAATCTGTACTGTTGAATAAGATTGCAGAGACTAGATGATCTTCTCACAGCTAGGTAGGGGAAGCTCAATAACTAATGAGAACAAGTTGCTGCCACACCAAGATCATCGAGCACTCTTAGTAGCTGCAGGCAGATCACCTAATTTTAAAATTTTCAGGTATATATAGTACTATAAATTACATGGTGAAAAATGGTTAATTATTTAACAAGATTGGTAATTTCGAAAAATATCATGATCATTTACAATTACAAGTTACAACGACAATCATCATCATGTTAAGATACCGATCAATTTTTATTATATATAATATAGTATTAATCATGTTTAGAGAGTCGATAAGGATGATGACATGATCTTCTATTTTTTTATTAAAATCTAATTAATTCATTGTTTAACCTGTTTGAATATGTTTGGTACGCAATTGAATTTAATATATATATATATATATATATATATATATATTTAATTTCTTATAATATCAATCCACAATATGAAAAACAAACTAATTAACTTGATCATTTTGATCTAATTAATAACGTTGGTTTACTTTTTTTTACTGTTTAATATTAATATGCTGATGATCATCATGAGCAGGTCCTCATGATACATGTGGGCGTGATAGTTGAAAGATTAATAAGGGGATCAATAAAGCTAATCGCCATGCATGAATGATAATTACGAGTCTAGCTAGATAGCTAGCTATTTTGTTTGAATTTGGGCTCCATTTTGAGTCTTCTTGAAAATAAGTTTATTCTCGTAATAGATAGTTATTTTTGTTGCAATAATTTATTATAAATATTTATGATTTTTTTTTGCAGTGTATAATTGCAAGTTAATAGATTGCATGGAGTTGTTAGAAGTAGTGAATATATATCTCATTGTACAGATCACATGATCAATTGTGTGAAGCTTATAATAAAGCAACCTAATTTTCTGGAAAATGTCAATATTCATGACCTAATCTAATAAGCACCATGTCAATTCACAAAAGTTATTTAGCTTGTATTGAAATGATCAAAACCAACTAATATGTAGTTTTCAGGGATTAAATAAGCTGCATGTCTTTCATCTATGAGTTCTTCTATGGATTAGCAACTGTGCTGATCTCACACCTCACACTTGACGTGTGAGTTTTTAGTTTTTCTTCTTCCATTTTTTTTTTCTCTTCTCTTCTCGTCCAAACCATTCAAATTTCGTCCCATCCCACGAAACCCCCCTCCTCCCTCGCCAGCTCCTCATGTCGTCACCCTTTGCATAGTGCTACCCGCGACGACATCCCTCTGTTCAGCACCACCTAGCTTAGCTCTTCCGTCTGTCCAGTGCCGCCACTCTCCGCGATTTTAATAAACGGAGCAAAGCGGGTCGCATCCCTCGAAGACCCCCTCCTCCCTCGCCCAGTGCCACCCCGCGTCTCCATCCGTCTCCATCCGTCTGCCCAGCACCACCCCGCGACACTGTCTATCTATCCAGTGCCACCCCACGACGCTCATTTGCTTGCCCAGTGTGGCCCTTCCCCGCGAGCTGATTTAAAGGACAGTGACACTTCTTCTATGGAGCTCTATTTTACAGCCACCCCAGCTCAACTTCGTAGGTAATTGATTAACCAATTTTCCTTCTATATTTTGTGGATCTAAAGAAGTATTACCATTGCTCCACTTCTTTCTTGTTCCTTAATCTACTTTGGATAAATCCAGTGGCATAAATTATATTTCTTGCGGCTTAGGGCATGGAGAATTATTAATGTTCTTCTTGTGTGAACCTGAGTTTAAAGTCGTAGCTGAATTTAGTTTTTCTTACTATTTCAAAACATTGGTACAACATTGGAGTTAAATTTGTATGGATCTTGTGAATCATACTTAATCAAATGGTATTGATTTTAGTTTCGGTTGGTGGTATGTGCATAAGCATTTCTCTTGGAGTACTGAATTTAGTTTCGAATAGGAGTTTTTTTTTTTTTCTTTTGTTTGCTAAATAAATTTTTTCACCATATCCATGGAATTTAGAATAGTGAAATTCGGTTCCACGGAATTTAGTAGAATTCATGGAATAACTAAATTCGGTTCCATAGAATTTTGGTTTCAACTATATCTATGGATATAGTTTTGATTTTTGATGCTTGATGACTTTTTTTGGATGCTTGATAACTTTTATTTATAGACTTTTATGAATAACTTTTTTCTTTTGTTTGTTGAATAACCTTTTTCACTATATCCATGAATTTTAGTTTGCTAAGTAACTTTTTTCACTATATCCATGAACTTTTTTTCTTTTGTTTACTGGATAACTTTTGTTTGCTAAAATTCCATGGACAGAATAACATTTCAATTCTACTAAATTCCATGGACTTTTTCCGAATGTTACTGAATTTGTTTGTTGAAATTCCATGGATTTTAGTTTCAATCTTTCATGCTTGATGACTATTTTTGAATGCTTGATAACTTTTATTTATAGGCTTGAATAACTTTTTTCTTTTGTTTGCTGAATAACTTTTTTCACTATATCCATGGATTTTAGTTTGCTGAGTAACTTTTTTCACTATTATCCATGGACCATTTTTCTTGTATTTGTTGAATAACTTTTGTTTGCCGAAATTTCATGGACTTTTCTGAATGTTTGCTGAATTTGTTTGCTGAAATTTCATGGATTTTAGTTTTGATATTTCATACTTGACGACTAATTTTGGATGCTTGATAACTTTTATTTATAGGCTTGAATAACTTTTTTCTTTTGTTTGCTGAATAAATTTTTTCACTATATCCATGGATTTTAGTTTGCTGAGTAACTTTTTTCACTATTATCCATGGACCATTTTTCTTTTATTTGTTGAATAACTATTGTTTGCTAAAATTCCATGGACTTTTCTGAATGTTTGCTGAATTTGTTTGCTGAAATTCCATGGATTTTAGTTTCGATATTTCATGCTTGATGACTATTTTTGGATGCTTGACAACTTTTATTTATAGACTTTCATGAATAACATTTTTTTGTTTGCTAAATAACTTTTTTCACTATATCCATGGATTTTAGTTTGCTAGGTAGCTTTATTCACTATATCTGTAGACTTTTTTTCTTTTGTTTGCTGAATAAAGTGAAGATGCTTGCTAACTTTTTTTGGATGTAGGGATATTGATTCTCCTAATTCATTACTCTGCGGATCTAAAGATGTATTTTTTGTTCCACTTCTTTGATGTGCTCTTAATTTTTTTGTTACAAAAAAAAAAAAAAAAAAACTTCTGATTGTTGTTTGCTTTTAATACAATCTAGTTAGGATAATTCCATAGCTCAATCCAAATCTCAGTAGCATAAATATAATCTAGTTGGGATTTAGTGAGGATAGAGTCTTCTTTCTTTGTTGGTGTTTGATTTTAGACCAGGTTCAAATAGCATGCTTTATTTCAATTTATATTAAGCAAATACTTTTTCCAATGACCACTCCTCTCATTGGCATTCTCAGTTTTAGTGTGATGGGGGAAGAGGAAGAAGGGATACCACCCAGCCTTCGACGTCAACTTCATAGTCATATGTTGCTCCCATAAATCCATACTACTTGCCATTAATGAGACCTCAAAATAAATATGGAAATCCAAACGTCTACCATGTGAGTAGTCAGGTTGATGTCTTTTATTTTTTAATAAAGTTTGTTTGGCATGCTTATGAATCTAACAAATCGCATAATTGCAACATTATTTTTATGTAAATATACCCTATCCTACATCAAGTAATCCGGAGGACTTTAAACGAGTTGAAGATTCATTCCAGGTATTACATCTCTTAATTTTTGAACCAATATCCAACAATTAACATGTTAATTTGTTAAAGTCATTCTTATTTTTTCTAACAATGCCCCAGGTTGAAGGATTTTCTGATGCCACCTTATATACCCTACCCTCCGGCAAGTAATCTGGAGGACTTTAGGCAAGTTGAAGATTCATTCCAGGTATATTTCCCTGAATTTTTTAACCAAATTTAAAAAATTTACATGTTAATATATTTAAAGTCATTCCATTTTTTATAACAACATGCCTGTTTGAGCAGATGCCACCTTATATGCCCTACTCTCCGTCGAGTAATTTGGAGGACTTAAGGCAAGAAACACCCCTAGCGTCAACTGTGCCAACTAGTGTAGAATTTGAACAAAATATTGGAAGTACATCACGGATGACTGATCAATGCGCAAGTGCTACTAGTGGTATTAATGTCTGCTTTGACTTTAAGATGCTAATACTGAACAAAGTATTAATCTATCCATATGTTTGCATTTTTAGAAACTTTATCTGACGAAAATGAAGAGCCAAAGGTTACCACTGTTGTCCCGGATGATGATGTACGAGTTGAAGCACCAAAATCTGGTATGGAATTCGAGAGTGAGAAAGAGTTTACGGCCTATTATAAGATATATGCAAAGTAATAAGGTTTTGGTATAAGGACACAGGGGACGAAGAGAGACGGTGATGGGAGAGTTGTGTAAGTGACTATTGGTTGTGCTCGTAGTGAAAAGTACCGACCTAGGCACAGTAATATCTCGAGGCCATGGCCAACAACTAAAATAGATTGTAAGGCGAAGGTAAATATGACCTTGAGTAAGAATGACAAATAGGTTTTCACCACTGTTGAAAATGCGCACAACCACAATACTGTGAGCCTTAGGATGACAAGACTCTTGCAATCTCACAAATATGTAGATGAATACAGTCAAAGGATGGTCGACTTGAATGATAGAGTCGGTATTCGAATGAACAAGAATTATTATTCTCTTGTTGTTGACGTGTGAGATTTTGAAAATCTTGATTTTCAAGAGAAAGATTATCGGAATTTCATTGATAAAATTAGACATTTAAGGTTGGGTAAATGAGGTGGCGAAGCACTTAATGAGTACTTTTAGAGAATGAGAGAGATGAATAATGGCTTCATTTCTATCATGGACGTGGATGATGAGAGAATGTTACGAAATGTATTTTGATCTAATGCACGGAGTCTAGCAGCATATGAGCATTTCAGAGATGTTATAACCTTCAATACAACGTACCTAACAAACAGGTACAGGATGCCTTTTGCTCATTTTGTTGGTGTTAACCATCATGGGCAGTCCATATTATTAGGGGCAGGGTTGCTATCACGAGGATACACATACCTTTGTTTGGTTGTTCCGAATGTGGTTGAATTGCATAAATGGTCCAGTGCCCAAAACCATCATAACCTACCAAGACCAGGCAATGAAGAATGCTATTACTATTGTATTTCTGAAAACTTGTCATAGATTTTATCTATGACATATAATACACAAATTTCCAGAGAAGTTAGGGTCTCACTCCCAATTCAACGCAGGGTTGAAGACCTCCATTCAAACAGCATTGTATTATTCACAAACTTCCACAGAATTTGATGAAAGGTAAGGTTAACTACTTGAAAAGTACGATTTCAGAGGCAATAATTGGCTCCATTCCATATATGAAGAAAGGAATTTTTGGGTTCTGGTTTACTTGAAGAATGTATTTTGGGCTGGTATGAGCAGGACACAATAGTCGAAAAGCGTGAATACTTTTTTCAATGGATGGGTCTTTTTCGGTACGACTATGAAAGAATTCGTTGATCAATTTGATAATGCTTTATGAAAGAAGGTCGAGGTAGAGATAACGGCTGATTTCAATTCCAGCAACCAAACGATCCCCTGCGTTTCCCCTTTCAGCATTGAAAAGTAGTTTCAGAAGTTATATACAAATACAAAATTCAAAGAGGTCTAAAGAGAGCTGATGGGCCTAATGTGTTATGATTGCACATTGGTAAGCAAGTAGGGGTGCATTTCAACCTTCAATGTATTGGATAAAATATCTATGGATGACCACACCAAAACAGTCCACTACTCAGTTTACTATAACGAAGATGAATGCAAGTTAAAATATACGTGTGCATTGTTTGAGAAAATGGGGGGTTCTATGTAGGCATGCACTTAGAGTTTGTCAGTGAAGAAGATTAATGTACTGCCAGATATATATGTCTTGGATTGCTAGAGAAAAGTCGAGAAGAAGAGATACACATTGATCAAAAGTAGTTATGATGACTTGTGAGCCAGTGTAGACGCACAGAGGTATGAGGTTTGGTTAAAAGATGTTTGAAATTAGCAAAGCGTATCTCCTCAAGTGATGAGCATGTCAATGTATTCCTATACTATGTCGATGAGCTTGAGTCAAAATGTGAAGGTTTAACAATTGGGTCGAAATCCAAATCAACGAAGGTCAGGCAAAAGATGGTCGTTGAAAAAGGTAAGAAGATATTAAGTCCCAACGTCGTCCGAGGGAAAGGAAAACATCCAACTAAGAGAAATGTTCTGCCCGTGGAGAAGATAGCAACGAAAAGAAAGAAGAAACATGTAATAATTTGATGTTATTAATAGTTAGTATACCTTTTCTAATATATGTCAATTTTTGTTTTGGAATTTAGACTTGTAGGAAAATCTTTGATGATGAAACACAATTAGGTGACATCCCAGGATCTCAACTTGACCAATCTACTATGGGGGTTGGTGTTAGAACACAAAACAACATTGTCACACAATTGATGCCCTCAGGAAATGAGTTCTTCAGTTCTTTTTCTTAGTTAATTGTGTCTTTTCAATATTTTTTTCCATTAAAGAATGCATGCATAATTGAAAAGGTATAATCATAGTTGTTTTCTTTCAGAAGTGTGACCATATTGATGCTGTGTAAAGAGTATGGTGTAGTTTGTAGAGATGCTGTGTATAATTTTTGTACCTCTTGGAGGGAGTGTTTTGGTAGTTTGTGAATATGCAAAAGTTTAATTTTTGTACCTCTTGGAGAGGCTATGATGTAATTTGTGAATATGCAAAGATATGATTTTTGTACCTCTTGGAGAGAATGTTTTGGTAGTTTGTGAATATGCAAAAATTTAATTTTTATACCTCTTGGAGAGGGTATGGTGTAGTTTGTGAATATGCAAAGGTTTAATTTTTGTGGAGATGCTATGTTTAATTTTTGTACCTCTTGGAGATGGTGTTTTGGTAGCATGAGTCGACTAGTTTACATGCAGAGAGTTTTTGGTAGCATGATTGTATATGTTGGTTAACTGTGTCTTTGATCACGGGCTACATGCAAATGTTTGGTTTCTTTCCTTTCTCTTGCTAAAATTTACTGTATTTTTGTATTTTTTTTCGACAACTTTGCAGTATTCCGTCATGGGATTTGTTGTTCTCTTGTAGCAATTAAGTCTATTTGTTATATGCATATTGGTGTAATGATGGAGTATTTTGGCTAATAAAGTTTCATCATTACTCATTTTTGTTGCATTGATATAAATATGTAATTGTTGCATTGATAATATTTTTCAACATAACTAACACCACATTTCAATATATTTTGCAGACTTGTTATATGCACCAATCTGCACATAGCAAACTATTTGTTATGTGCAAATTGGTGTAATGGAGTATTTTGACTATTAAAATTTCATCATTATTCCTTTTTATGTTCCTTTTATGATTACGTTATGGTGGTATTGTTGTAAGTGCAAGCTCTTTTTTCTGGTTTATCATTAGCTAAATATTCCTTCCATATTATGGCTTTCAATATCCAATAATCTTTTTTTGCCATTTTTTAGATCTGATTTTGACTTTTGGTAAACATTACACCCAGTATTTTGAGTGGCACTTCTTTCTAATGGAGGATTTTCACAAGATTCGAAATGAAAACAAGACCACGATTGAGAATTTGCTATATATTTAGTTCTTGTATAACTTTAACCTTAATTTGAGAGAGACAAGACCATGATTTTCATTTGCTGTAATAACACATTTTACATAATGAGTATTAAACAGAATGCATGGTCTTTTTTAATTTTTTTTGGCATAAGACAAGGAATTAAATAAGAGTCTGAGATTGAATGAAATGTATACCTTGAAACATATTTTACAAGTAGACACTTGATGGCATCCAAACCTCTCAATCAACCTTTAGTCCCCATTGCCAATATCTTATGTTTTTTGTTGTTTTTTTCTATCTACAGCTGTTTCTGATCATGTATCAATCAACCTTGGTTAATTTAGAGCTTGATGAGCATGTACACTTATTTGCAAAGAGAGTATTTGTAGGAAAAATTTCCATCTCCATTGTAATGATGCTCAAATGCAAGAAAAATAAAGGCTTCAATAAAGATGGTTTAATTTTTAACTAGCTCATCTTCTACCCTAACTAATTGTAAAACTCCTACAACATGCTAGCTAGTTTTGCAAAAGAAGATCTCAATGAGCTACAGTCAATAATATAATGTTGTCATTGAAAGAAATAAATAAAATGTAGATTTAAAAATAATAATAATGATGTTGAATACCAAATCCAAAACACAAGTCATAGAAGACTTGTGCACAAGTTGTTTTCATTACACAACTTTTCGTTACAAATGATAATTTAATGAACATAAAGATACCCTTTTTGTACATCATAACCAAAACATAGGAGTACCATTACAGTTGATCAATTCAAAAACGATCTACTCCATACAATGTGCTATTTACATACAATTTATCTGAACCAAGCCAAAACTATTAAAAATGTGACAACCCAATAAAAACTCTATAATTTTTTATTTTCCTTCTGAAAAGTCTCTCTCTCTCTCTCTCTCTCTCTCTCATACTTTATTTCCCTTTTACGAACTTCATGCTTGCGTAGCAATATGTCATCCTACCTCTTCCAAACTTTATTCTCTCATGTACGAATGTTCTCTTCTAGCAAATGAAGTATATCCGCCCAAACTAAAAATTCACATCTCCTCACTTCTCCCTGCACACAGTACAAACATTTAATTAAAATAATAAAGCACACCATGCAAAATCAAACTCAATATGCTAATTAACATGATAAGTTGCTTTACCGTGTTATTGTTTAAGCATGTGAAAAATTTCCTTCTAGGATTTTTAGTAGTGTGCGACGTCTTTAGCTCAGCTTTCGAACCACACTAACAAGTTAGTGTTTCCAACACAAAATCATCAATTACAAACAATGATGATTGGGTTTATGCCATGCATGATTCTAAAAACCAACTACAAGTTCAGATTTGTAAATACTAAAACAGAGTCCTTATCATGATCTTTGTCCTTATCACTTATGTGTTTCATATTATGATGAATTATGAAAGTTCAGATCTTTCTATGGCAACTCATGCCTCTTTTGGCTTAAATATTTTTATTGGGCATCTTTTTATATCGAACATATATATGCTTATGGACGTTAAAATTATTAGGTGGAGCATTGATGTTGGCGGTGCAAGTACATGGGTGAAAATAGTCAATGAGTGGTTTGATGCCACTATATACTATAACTATTTCCATGCTTGTGTGTCATCTTCTAATTGCTTACACAAAAATTTTGGTAAAATATTTATGATCTAAGGCATTTGTTTCCCATTGCAATTATATGGTAGCATGTCAAGTTCATAGAAATAACAGAGTCAAGTTCAACTATTCAAGTATCTAATGCAATGCATTAGAATCAGGCAATAAGGATGATATAAACACCAATAGGCCATACTCTGCCCAATTAGGCAAGTCCACCAAGAAATTCCACCAATGCCAACTAAAGAGTTGGATGTTCAAATGAGTGTTGTTATTATATTTTTTTTAGCTTGGGAAAGGATTTGAGACACTCAAGATTTGGAACCTGCTTGTAGTGTTTGGAATCATCTTTCTCTCCTTTTCATTGTAAATACTAAAACAAAGTCCTTATCATGAGCCTTGTCCTTATCATTTATGTGTTTCATATTATGATGAATTATGAAGGTTTAGACATTATCCAAAAACCAAACAAAGGTTCAGGCCAACAAAATAAGAGGATTTGTTTCAGTGCCTTCTCTCTCCATTTCTCACGATACCTCCACATCATAGAATTCCCAAATGAAGAATCGTCAATATTAAACTTAATATATCTTGAAGGAGGAGCCTACTAAGTAACTGGAAAAGGCCTTTTAATTTGGACTTGGAGAGGATTAATGCCCAAGGCTTGTAAAGAAATCTGAGCACTAAATTGAAGATTTCATGAAGGTTTAACAAAAACATTATATTTAAGTAGCCAATGTTTGTTCTTAGTGATAACCACTGAAACCACAGCTTCTTTACCTTTGTGAAGATGATCATTTATAAACTAACCATATCTCTCATAAAATGAACATATGAGTAATGGAAAAAAAAAACCAAACAAAGGTTCAGGCCTTAAATCCTAAAACAGGTTCTAGCATGCTTGAATCTAGTTCATTTGCTTATATATGCAAATTGATAATAATTAGATTGCACTTTTAATCCATCGGAACGATTGTACTCTACATCGTATACTTCCAAAAAACCCTAGCCTCCATCCCCATCACTTTCAACCTTCCGTCAATGTCGCCTTCAACATTCCGTCAATGTCGCACTGACAGGAACACCGTCGGCCCTTCTAACCCTAGCTCCCATCCCCTAGTCCGATACTCTCCTGCATAGACAGTAACGCCGATACTCACTCATTTCCTCTAGTCCGGCAAGTGTCTTTGCACAACAGTCACAGACAAGATCGCCAGCCCTCGGCGACTTCGTCGAGGGTCGTCCGGTGTTGGCAGGCCGCTGGAGACATGTTTTTTGATAGATTTGTGTTCTGGCGTTGTATTTTCGTCATTGGCTGATCAGTGTTTCTGGCACATCCACCTACACAGACAAGTCTAGCAACTCCTGCAAGGGACTTCTGACGCCGGTTACATCTCCTGCGACTGAGTTCTTGAGTAGTCTGATTTTTTTTTTCTCGCTGCACTAATTTTTTTTTTCTCGCTGCACTGATTTTTTTTCTTGGGTCTCACTTCAACGATGGGAAGTTGGTGAAAGGTGTTTATACAGCTTTGGGAGGGTGTTTATAGGATGGGGACTCTTAAACACCTTTTAATAGAATCAAAGGTATTTATATTGTCTATGGAGGGTGGGAATTCTTGTCGTATCACAGAAAGGGGTAGGAAGGTAACCAAGGAGATGATGCTTAGTCATGCCAATGCTTGTTGGCTGGCAAGTACAGTGGAAGAATGTGTTTTATCGAAGGGAAGGAAAGACTTCTTCAAGACATATAGGGATGGAATCAAAGCTCTGTTTGCTCATAGGAGGTCGAATTCTTTTGAGCATTTTTTGGAAGTAACTGACTATGGTGGTGGTAGGGGGTTGTGGTCTCTTAGCGATCCCGGAAGGATTGGAAGGAAAGGGTTGGAAGACTTTTTCTATGGAGTTAAAATAGAGTTTGGCTAAGAAGGCTCCAGTCCATGCATCACATATAAATAGAGAGGTAGAGAAGGGGAAGGAGATGCAGTCCAAGTCGTATGCAGAGGTGGCGATGGGTGGTGCAGCGAAGAGGGCGATAGCGCATGCAATTCCGAGTCATCCTCGGGTGGTTGATCAAAAACACAAAAAGGGAGGCATGGCAAGGGTACTTTCAGATATCCAATTACCTAAAATGAATAGTTGTCCAAGAGATAACGAGTTGCATGGATATCTGCATAGAAAGAAGATAAAGTCTTAGATTTTTAAGATAATCAAAGTTTTAGGCCTAGGGCTTGGCCAACGTATGAGGTCTCTAAAAATAGGAAAAAGGAAGGCTGCTGGGTGTAATAGTTTGAGGCTAGGCAAAGGAAGACCAATCTTGGGTTGGGCCACTTAAGCCCGAAATGGAGGCCGAAGCTGCCCGTGTTTGAGAAGGGCTCCACTTCTGGGCCAATTTCACAGTCCAACGGAAGTCCTAGGCCAAATAAGACCCTTATCTCGGGGACGGTAACCTCCGTCGTCAATTATGACTCCTACACAAGCATGCAAGCTTCTACGGAACACTTGGAGGAGGTTTCTGACTTGTCCCCAGCTATAATGGCAGAGAAGGCAACATGTAAAGTATCTGAGAAGTCCATGACAGGTGTAAAGTTTGTGGAAGGCTTGGAGCACAGTGGGAAGACACAGATAACAATGATGTGTCCCTTGGCTTTGGTTCCGTCCAGTGAAGTTGCACACACAAGGTTGCCAAAGGTGAAAGGACTTGCTACCAACCCAGAATCTCCAATGGAGAGTACCATTGGTGTTGTTGAGGAGGAACTGGATTTGAACAAGGGTTTATTGTTGGTACTGTTTGGATCTACGTCGAGCACTACATCAGGGGAAGACGTTGTCCCCTTGGTATCTCTTCCTCCATTAAACAATATAAATGAATCATCTTCGGATTGGGTTTTTCAAAAGGTTAAGGAGATTCAGCATATTGTGAGAATCTCACATGGAGGATGTGAAGACCAGTTTAAAGCTCTAATTACTGCGATTGAGGCAAACCACTCGCTTAATACCAAATCGAGCTTCAAGAAAAATAAGGAGTTGAAGCATCATTTTAGTGCAATCAATTATGATGCTAAGGGTGATAGCTCAAGTCGAGGGCATAGAGGTTGATGTATGTTGGGAAGTCTTTCGCATAGAGGGTATTTTGGGAAGTGATTTATGTTGGGCTATGAAAAACATGGGGATGGGGTTGGAGAGGGGTGAGTTATTCTATCTCGGGCTTGATGTATGTTGGGTAGTTTTTCGTGGGCTTTTGGGGCATTAGGAGCTCTCTAGTATGGGTTAGGAATTTTCTTGTATACATCCAGTGTACTTGATTCCTCTTATTGATATATATATATATATATATATATATATATATATAATATTTTTACTTATTAAAAAAATAAAAATAAAAAATACCTTTCTATATACTAACCCTAGATAGTCGAAGTCGTAGATCATCACAGTGCAATCTAATCATTGGATTGAGCGGCATGTTTATCCATTGCTTGACCGTATCTTCTTTTGCTCTATTATCTTGCACATGTACTGTGGGAAGGTAAAACTATTGAACAATGTAGGCGAGTTCTACATGATATTATTAGCATGCAAATGTTTTTTCACCAACATGACAAACCTCATCCTTTTTTAGGCTACCCAGCAAAAATTAACAAAAACAAGTTCCTTGTGTCAAGTCATCAGAGATGCCTAATCTTATTCCTTATTTGCCCATCATATGTTCAAGGTTCACAAATCACAACCCCACCTTCCTCCTTTGAGATGGTCGATAAATTTTTTGCAAAATGGCCCACCAGAACCACTCCAGTCGACCTTCCAACCACCGGGTGCAATACAATTTAAAAAAATTTAACTAGACACCTAAAGCTTAATACACAACAACTATGATTTGCATTTTTCAGAAACCTAAAGTTTAATACATAGCAAATCACAGCATCCAAGCATATCAATAGACAACATATCAATACAAATCATCCAAGCATATCAATACACAACATGTTAGCATAATAGAGAAGAAGGATGAGGGCTTACCAGCGTAAAAAATGCAAAGTAAAAAATGTACGGTGTCAACCCTAAAATCACAGAGAAAAAATGAGGTATCCAAAGAAAAATCTGAAGAAGATTAATGGCTTCGTCGATACATTACCTGTTTTGCCACAGATTATTGGGTTTTATTTCAAATCATAGTGTGGAGTCCTCTCGTCGAAGATCTGGATCAAAGGATTGGGGGATGAGCCGATGGGGAAATCACTGGGATGAATCGATGAGGATGAAGGGAGAGAGGAGATGAAGAAGATTTTTGCATGCACCTTTGGTCCCCAGTTTCTCAATAGGGGGGTCTGAGGAGGCTTCGTCGAGTGGGAGGGAACAAGCGAGGCATTTGAGGGGGCTTCAGGAGGGAATATCTAAGGCATGGGAATCTCTTCGTCGAGTGGGAGGAGCAAGAGTGTAACACAACTGCCGGTGTTGGGTTGACCAATTGGAACGAGCGATGGTAGCTGGGTGAAGTCTGGAAGAAGAGATCGAAGTGGAAGTGAAGGGGCTAAGGTTCAGGTGGGCATGAGAAGTGAAGTGAACTAAAGTGTTCATGTGTGCGTGTCTGAAGTGAAGGCAAAGTGTTAACTGAAGGACTTGGACGATGGGCGTGGGCTTCGCTCAGCAGCATGGGCTTGAGTGGTTGTACCTGGGCCGAACCATGCATGGATTTTATCTAGTTATTTTCTTATCTTTCTTTTGTTGTTTACTGGGCTATTCCAAAGTGTTATTTACTTGTAATGGTCTTCTAGTTCAAGCCCATGGCCTTTTTTATCATACTGTAGGGTTCCTGCTATGTAAGGCGCTGTCATGTGCCTATTCGTTTTATGCAAAATCATATATGAAAGTTTAGTATTTCCTCTTTACTTATTTTCTCTCTTCTTGCTTTAAAAAGGCATCCCTCAGGGAAATTTTTTTCTAGGTTATTTACCTGGATTGTTACAAGTGGTATCCAGAGACACCTTTACCTGTGCAAAACATAGCCTTATGGCTGAAGGTACTAGGCTAAATCAGTTGCAAGATGGGCTCAATGCCCTCAAAAAATCATCAAAAAATCAATATCAAGAGCTGAAAAAGTCCACAAATTCAAGATTGTCCCATTTAGATACAGAGATGGCAACACTAAAAAAACAAAATGAGACTATTGTGCAGCAACTAGCTATCATTACAACTGAGATAAAAAAAAAAAAAAAAAAATTCCCAGCCCAACTTCTGGAGAGTCTTCTACGGGTATACCAGGTGAAAATGACCATGAAAACTTGCAACAACAATAGCAACAACAGCAGCAGTTTCAACAGTTTCAGCAACAGTAGCAGTTTCATCAACAGTAGCAAGGTGAAGTCCAGGCACGCACAATAAGGTTGGATTTCCCTGTATTCAATGGAGATAACTCATCAAGTTGGATCTATAAAGTTAACCAGTTTTTTCAATTCCATAACACCACCCCCACAAAGCCATGTGAAACTTGCCTCTTTTTATTTAGAAGGAAAAGCATTGGTTTGGTTCCAAGATCTGGAACAAAGTGTACAAATCCAGGATTGGGATATGTTCACTAAAGCCCTACTTGTTAGATTTGGACTTAATGCCTATGATGACCTTATGGAGGCCCTTATCAGGTTAAAGCAAACTAACACAGTTAAGGATTACCAAGCAAACTTTGAAACCTTGTCAAATAGATTGAGAGGGATATCAGATGTATGTAAGTTGAGCTGTTTTTTGAGTGGACTAAAGGATGAGATCAGACTACCTGTGAAAATGTTTAGTTCCACCAATCTAATAACTGCCTACAGCCTAGCCAAAAGAAATTCCAAGTCCATTTCACACTATTCTTCTGAACCAAGCATAGTAAGGAACCCCAACCATCATTTTTCCCACCAATCTGAAAATACCAAGCCAAACCAAAAACCATCCTTAACCATACACAAAATCAACCAAAACCAAATGAAAGAGAGAAGGGAAAAAGGGTTATGTTATTATTGTGATACCAAGTGGGTCCTAGGGCATAAATGCCAAAATCTCAAACTGCTTTTGCTGGAGGAAGTGATGTTAGACAGTGAGAGTAGTGTGGTGATTGAGGAAATAGAAGGAGATATGGGAGAAGAAATTCCAGCTACCTTAGACACTTGCCCCACCGAAAATAACCTAGAAATATCCTTCCATGCAATAACTGGATCCCTTAACCCGAAAACAATGAGAGTGAAAGGGAGGATTGGGAAGTAATGAATTACAATCTTGATTGACATGGGTTTTACTCACAACT
Source organism: Cyclocarya paliurus (assembly GCA_029856935.1). Taxonomy (NCBI): domain Eukaryota; kingdom Viridiplantae; phylum Streptophyta; class Magnoliopsida; order Fagales; family Juglandaceae; genus Cyclocarya; species Cyclocarya paliurus. The sequence continues at coordinate 2,142,637 of CM056947.1, read as the reverse complement.
TTTTAGACCCCGTAATATTAAAGAAAACCAACCTACCCTTAGATGAGAAGGAGAAGGTTAAAGTGAAGGTTGCAAATGGTGAAGTTGTCCCTAGTGCGGGGAAATGCAGTGAGGTCAAGTTGTCCCTAGTGCGGGGAAATGCAGTGAGGTGAAGGTGCTGATTCAAGGCACAACTTATGTGATGGAAGTCCATTTGATTGTGTTGGCCGGGTGTGCTATGGTGTTGGGAATTAAATGGTTGGGTGAGTTGGGCAAAATTTTGTGGGATTTTGATAAGTTAACTATGCAATTTTTTTATCAAGATAAAAAAAATTAGCATGCAGGGATTAACAACAGCCAAGATGATTGAGGAAGATTCTAAACATGCAGAACAAGTTAGAGCCAAAAGGAGTCATTTTGCAGTTAATTGAAGGGGAGATTACTTCTGTTTTACAAGCTGAAGCAGAAATTCCAGCAGCGTTTCAGTCCCTACTGCAACACTTTGGGGATGTATTCTCAGAACCTAAGGGACTTCCACCACCCCGAACCCACAACCATTCCATAACCCTCATACCCAACACCAATCCCATTTCCATACGACCCTACCGTTACCCCTATTACCAAAAAGATGAGATTGAAAAAATAGTGCAAGAGTTGTTATCTACAGGAGTGATTCAGCCTAGCCAAAGTCTCTATTCTTCCCCAGTGTTGTTGGTAAGAAAAGTCGATGGAACATGGCGGTTGTGCATTGACTATAGAGGGCTGAACAACGTCACCATCAAGGATAAATTTCCCACTCCCATGGTAAAGGAGCTAATGGATAAGTTACATGGTTCAACAATATTCTCTAAGCTAGACTTGAGATCGGGGTACCATCAAATACAGGTTAAGCCTAATGACGTATCTAAAACGACTTTTAGGACTCATAAGGGCCACTATGAGTTCCTAGTGATGCCATTTGGGTTTACTAATGCCCCCTCAACCTTCTAAAGTCTCATGAATGAGGTATTTCGACCCTTCCTAAGAAAATTTTTAGTTGCTTTCTTTGATGACATTTTGATGTACAGCAAAATAGAAAGGGAGCATGCACAACACCTACAGGTCACTTTGGAGACACTAAGACAGCACAAGTTATTTGCCAAACAATCCAAGTGTTGGTTCGGGTGTGAGGAGGTGGCTTACCTTGGCCATTTGATTTCAGCCAAAGGTGTTCAAGCAAACCTAGAAAAATTAAATGCTATGGTGGAGTGGCCCCTACCTAAATCCCTTAAAGCTTTGAGAGGATTTTTGGGTTTAACAGGTTACTACCGCAGATTTATAAGAAGGTATGGTGAAATTGCAGCACCACTTACCCGACTGCTAAAGAAAGAAGGTTTTCATTGGAATGAGGAGGCAAAGATGGAATTTCAAAGGTTGAAAGGGGCTGTGACTCAGCCACTAGTTTTGGCTTTCCTGGATTTTTCCTTACCATTTATAATTGAGTGTGATGCCTCCGGAACAGTCATAGGGGTAGTGTTGATGTAGAGGGGGAGACCCATAGCCTTTTTCAGCAAGGCCCTCAAAGGAAATCCCTCTCATTGTCTACTTATGAGAATGAGTTATTTGCTTTGGTTTTAGCGGTATTAAAGTGGAGGCCTTACTTATTGGGGCGAACCTTTGTAGTTAAAACTGACCAACAAAGTCTCAAGCACTTACTTGATCAAAAAATTGGAACCCCTATGCAGCAAAAATGGATTACTAAGTTACTTGGCTACAATTTCTTGGTGGAGTATAAAAGAGGGTTTGAGAATAGGGTGGCTGATACCCTATCCCGTAAGGACCAAGAATTGGAAGGGACACTAATGTTGATCAGCTTCCCTAATGTGGAATGGGTGGAAGAGTTGAAGAAGGCCTATGACTTGGATGGGCAATTAAAGGAGTTGGTGAAGAGTTGTTCAGAAGGCAAGTTCAGTTCTAACTATACCTTGAGAGATGGATTATTGTTTTACAAGAATAGATTATGCATCCCTCAACGTGAGGAATTTAAAGGTAAATTAATGGAGCTGTCCCACTACAGTCCATTGGGGGGGGGGGCATTCAAGTTATGATAAGTCTATTCATCGAATGAGGAGGGACTTCTACTGGTCGGGAATGAAAAAGGATTTGAAGAAATTTATCCGGGCATGTGACATTTGCCAAAGGGTTAAGGTAGATAACACTCTACCAAGTGGCTTGCTGTAGCCATTACCAATACCATCTCAACCATGGACCCATATCACCATGGATTTCATTGATGGACTTCCCTTGTCACAAAGGTATGATTGTTTATGGGTTGTGGTTGATCGATTGACTAAATACAATCACTTTGTGTCATTGAGACACCCCTACACAGCCAAGATAGTGGCTGACTTATTCCTCAAAAATATCCTCAAACTACATGGTTTACCTTGCTCTATAGTTTCTGACAGAGACCCAACATTCAAGAGCCAATTTTGGCAGGAGTTGTTCTTCCTACAAGGGGTTCAAATGTCTATGAGTACTGCCTATCACCCCCAGACCGACGGGCAGATCGAAGCCATCAATAAAACTGTCGAAAACTACCTAAGGTGTTTCACAGGAGATAGACCTAAGGATTGGACAGTGTGGATTTCACTTGCAGAGTGGTGGTATAATTCCACTCAGCACACATCTACGAGAATCTCACCCTTTGAGGCCCTCTATGGTTACCCCCCATCCCGTTGGCTGGACTACATCCCGAGAACAACCCATGTAGACTCGGTGGACCTCATGTTACGCAACAGAGACCAAATATAAAAAATACTCAAGCAAAATTTACAGCAAGCCCAAATTCAAATGAAAAAGTATTTTGATTTGAAGAGGAAAGAGCAACAGTTTGAAGAAGGGGAATGGGTATACCTGCGCCTACAGCCTTATCGACAAACCTCCGTAGCTCACTAGCTCACCGGCACAGCCTCAAGCTAGCACCACGGTTCTTTGGTCCATTCCAAGTGCTGCAGTGTGTTGGGGAGGTAGCGTACAAGCTGGATCTGCCTCCATCATCAAGGATCCATCACACTTTTCATGTATCCCAACTCAAGAAAAAAATTGGAGTGAGGGTTTCGGCCATACCTTCACTGCTGCCCGTAGATTAGCAAAGGGTTCTACAGCCTGAACCCAAGGAAGTCCTCAGTCGTCGCATGGTCAAGGCGAGGAACAAGGCTAGGGCTGAGTTGCTCGTTTGGTGACATGGGCAGGAAGCAGCAAACGCCACTTGGGAGGGCTATTCGCGGCTGAAGGAACTCTTCCCCCACCTTACGAGCAAGGTGTTCTGATGGGGGGAGGTATGTAACACAACTGCCAGTGCTGGGTTGACCAGGTGGAACGAGCGGCGGCGGCTGGGTGAAGTCTGGAAAAAGAGATCGAAGTGGAAGTGAAGGGGCTAGGGTTCACGTGGGCATGAGAAGTGAAGTGAATTGAAGTGTTCATGTGTGCATGTGTCTAAAGTGAAGGCGAAGTGTTGACTGAAGGACTTAGACGATGGGCGTGGGCTTGGCTCAGCAGCATGGGCTTGAGTGGTTGTACCTGGGCCGAACCATGCATGAATTTTATCTAGTTATTTTCTTATCTTTCTTTTGTTGTTTACTGGGCTACTCCAAGTGTTATTTACTTGTTATGGTCTTCTAGTTCAGGCCCATGGCCTTTTTTATCATACTGTAGGGTTCTTGCTATGTAAGGCGCCGTCATGTGCCTATTCGTTTTATGCAAAATCAGATATGAAAGTTTAGTATTTCCTCTTTACCTGTTTTCTCTCTTCTTGCTCTAAAAAGGCATCCCTCAGGGAAGCTTTTTTCTAGGTTATTTACCTAGATTGTTACAGAGAGATCTGGTCTTTGTCGAGTGGGAGGGAACAAGAGATCTGAGGGGGCTTTGAGAGGGAATCGTTGTTAGGGCATAAGTTGTGAGGGGTCTTCGTCGAGTGGGAGGAAACGAGTGAGGTGGTCCGACAAAACACCAATTTATTGAACCCAGTTTGCCACGTATAGTGTAGGAAGTGTGTGTTGGTGGACCAACTAATACCAAGAATTTCTGTTCATCTATATATATATATATATATATATATATATATAGCTAGGTTGATAGATGTAGTTTTCAAGCAGATAGATAGCTAGGTTGATTAATTACCGAACCAGAAAACTAATCAAAACTCATGAAACTTTCAGGTTGATCCTCTAGAAATGACCCAAACCAAATTTACTAGTTAGGTTGATGATGCAGTACTCTACTTGACTATATATTTATGTATATATATATATATAATGCTACTTTATCTATTCAATTTGTCTTCTCATTTTGACACCTTATGTATTTTAATTTGTTTCTTTACTTAATAGTTAAAGATGTGACTATTAATATATTGATATTTTTTTCTATTTTTTAAAAATTTTTAAAAATTTTTAAAAATAATAAAAAAATAAGAATAAAAAAATTACAAAAAATGAAAATACCAATTTGACGGTCATTTGGAACGGTGCTACTCAGACTGTAGAGTAGCACCACAGAGTAGCACCGCTCTCTCTCTCTCTCTCCCTCTATGTATGTATATATATATTGTAGGAATACTAGGATAGATAGTTGCCCGTGAAAAAACTGGTCCACAAACAAATATATTAATATTGGTTTTAAACCTGCAGCCGCGTAATTAATGATATGTGTTGATCGGTCGGTTCTAATTGATCAGCTTATAATTATAATTAAGATCTCATGCTCTCGATCACGCAGCTAGCTCTTACATTAATTGTTTGTTTAATTGAAGCCTAAAATTAAGGTGGTGATCGAGTAATATATATATATTATTCATTCAAACACCATTACAAATAATTTAACACCATGACAAATAATTATATATATATAAATATATATATATATATATATATATATATGTAGATGATCAGTTGTCACCTACCAAGAAATTTAATCATGCGTAATTGAAATTTTTTCCTTTTCTGAGAGCACACATACAGAAATTAATATTGCATTAATGAGTAATACTATACACGACACTCTCATCCTATTTGGATCATATTAAGTAGTATGTAGCACATTCATCACTATTAGATAATAAAGAATCAAGCAATAATTTTTTTTTTTATAATCATGGGTGTCCAGGCCAACTTGCGCGCACCTCGACCAATCCCATAGGGTCCTGAAATTAACGATCAGGTAAACCTCCAGTGGCCCTAAGGGGACTCAAACTGCTGACCATTGGGGAGCAAATCTAAAGCCAGACCAGCTGAGCTAACCCTTAGGGTTAAGGAGCATGCAATAAATAATTATTTAATTATGATAAATGTGCCACATCTTATTTACTAAGATGAAAGTGGGATAGTAATATGGTGTATATAATTTTCCATATATATATATATATATATAATATGCATATTATCTGATATATTAATGTAGTAGTACTGAAGAAAAAAACAAGAAGAAGAAATATAGTACGAATTAATACATGGATACATATATGCAGTAAAAGATCAAAACTCTCGAGCATTAACATATATTATATATTACTATCCAGGAGAAAAAAAAAAAAAAAAAAAGCGATATCATGCGCCATTATTAATGTCACATCAATAGTTTATTTTCCCTTAATCATGTGCTCAAGCATGCATTTATAAAACTGAACCATATATGCATGCATGCATGTAATTATCTGAATATATATATGACAGTACATTCAAATGATCATGACCTAAAACGCCCGCGTGTGTGTGTGTATATATATGTGTGTGTGTGTGCGCGCTTGATTCAGTTGAAATTTGACAATGTGAAAACCTGCACCAATATATAATTAGATCGTGCAAAAGTTTTCTACAAACAATTTAATGAAATCAGCTCCTCGATTGTCATGTACGTACGTATATACACTGATATTTGTAGAATTAAGGGATATTGCATTAACTCTTTAATTAGCTAGGCTTGTTATTTTCTTTTAAATTTCTTCGATCACATATATTCTACGTACGTGCGTAGTGGTAGAGACATGAAGATCAAAACGCCCATCACGATCAATGCTTGTAAATGCATGCATTCCAAGAAGATCAAAAATAATATTATTACATGATGACTCGGAGTCGATCATGAGAGACGCCATTGTCTCTGAACTTTCTGCCGAGGTCGGTGGTTGCTAATGCTGGGGCTTCTTTCCATCATCATTGATCTTCTTTTATAAGGAAAGATTTTCTGATATGCGGCCACTTATTATATATGTTATATATGTAACCTTTGATTTTGAACCAGGTTCCATAGCATTTATTACGTACTTATATTGCTATTAGTTTGAGAAATTAGCATGATATTATGTGCATGCATGGGTCGACCATTTCATTTGTTTATCTTTCTCTCATGGCTACTTCTAGTTCGTCCTAGAGTTCAGTCAAAAACTCTAATTATGGGTCATATAAACCCCACTTTGTGAAGTTTATCATCTGGGCTAGCAACTTCTTTGTCCAATTAATTTTTAGCTTGGTTTTGTGGAGGATGCATCCTTTAAACTGACTGTAAACATGAGAATTTTTCTTTTTAAGTTTTATCGAAGGTACGTAATTGCCACATCTCGATCGAGGTCCTCCTTTTCTACGCACATGCGCGCGTCACATCTCGATCTGATCAATCGAGGATGAACAAGTACTCCAAAGTATATATGTGACAAATTACCGTCTCCATTGGATATAAATATATAAATATATATATATATATATATATATTCCTCTTGAATAAATTTTTCTTGCAGGTAGGTAATGTAGCAACTGTATATGCTACGACTGCCCCGGGACACAGAGACTCTCCATATATATTTGTTTCCACATGTATATGACTAATATATTCTATTCTATCTATAAGTTGTCGAGCAATATTCCCCGGCCTCCACTCATCACTCCAGATAACTTTTGTCAGCTAATTCATGTGTACAATTAGGACACAGCACCATTCCAGATTTGCATTAATCCATCTCATTTCTCAGTACTAAAGATTTCATTAATCTATCATCATGTATATATTCCACCAACCTGCAGCCAGATTTGTAGAGACTTCTTGCTGATTCATGTACATACTGCAAATGATGTAGGATTTCTGAGCCATTTATGATCTCTCCCTGTTTTAATACCTTTCTCCAATATCCCAATTCCCGCCATATATATGATGATCTTAGCCTAGCTAGCTTTCAACCGCTAGCTAGGAAGCTGGTAACCAAGTTTTGCCGGGCATGATCATGACCATGATATGCAATGCAAAACCCAAAAAATAAGAAAAACATAACATAATATATAATGGAGATGAAAATCGCTTCGTAATGAAGTATAAAAGGAGTTTTCGACTTATATAGATGATCTAGAGTAGGCTATATATTGGCCTTATTATTCCAACTAGAAAAACTCATCAGACCTTATCTATGATTACATACCCAATGAAACTGTATAACTTTATATATGTAATCGTTTCTTGTCGAAATCGATGGAACTTTAACCCCACAGGAAGCCAAAGCATCCTCACAGTAATTGGCATCGTCGGCGGCAATCTCAACGTCATCGTCTAACCCTCCGAGTGCACTTCGGAATGATCCAACCGCTGAGTCGTACCAAGAGGAGCACTCTTTGAGGTGTGCACTAGTGCGGTTTTTCTTGAGCAAATCATCAACGTACACTTCGCTTTTTGTTGCATTGGCTAGAGCTAATTCCAGAGCAATTTTAGCAAGAGCATTAAGAGTCGATGTTGTTCGAGTTCGGGAATCAGATTCCAAAGCTTCCAAGCAGTTGTCATAGGTTACAATTCCTTTGGTGGCACGTTCTACAGCTTCCTTGCAAACACCTTCGACTAATTCAGTTGCTGCATTCGTTCCTAAAGGAGGGTAGAAAAATAAGCTGAGCATGGAAATTAGGGCTAACTCTAATACCAAACGACCTTGGGAATCCATTATTAATGGCATCTTGCAATGGAGATTGTTGCACCTGAGGTTTTGGCGAGCAAGAATGGCTGTGACTGGCTCTTTTTATAGTCAAAATTAAGAAAGAGTTTGGAAAGTCTTGGGTTTGTATTAGGAAGGTTGATTAATTAGGCTGCGTTTGGATGTTGAGGTGAATTGATCAGTTTAGTTGAGTTGTTTATGAATAGTAATGAGTTAAGATGATGAAGTGAGTTCTGTGGAGCCTACTTAAGATGAGTTTAGATATTTTTGAATGTTAAGATGAGTTTAAATGTATTTATGAGAAATTGAAAAAGATTGTGGGTTCTACGTGTAAAGAGATTTTAAGTTAAGATGAGTTTAATGATTTGAGAATTTGGTATTTAGATACTAGAAGTAGTCTAAATCTTAACCGAATTCAGCTGAGCTGAGTGCAATCAAAGAACCAAACGAGCCATTGTGAATAGTTAATTAATTAGAGTTTGGAAAGTCTTGAAAGCAATAAATTGTTGAAGCAGTTCATGGCCAGTTTAGGACATGCAATCATCTGTCAAAGCTCAATTGCCATTATTTGATCATGACTCGTGTCTAATTTCTTTATTGATCTCTTTGTTTTAGTGGGATGCATGAGCTGAATTAATTACTAGTGATCCTCAAATTACCAAAAAGTTGTTCATTGCTGTGTATATAGGATATATAGCTGTAATTGCATGAGCTAGCTAGGGTTAAGATCATGATCCTTTTAAGATATATATATAGTTCCTCTACTGAATTTTTAAAATTTGATCAATTATTATATTTAATTTCAATTTTATCTGGATTTAGTTATCACCAAATTTAGGGTATTAATCTTGCATGATAAATATTCATCTCTTCCAACTTCACCGTTTGATCTTACTAGGTAGGTTGAAAATATTGTGATATTTTACAAATTACTATATATACTCTATGTTTACATGATATGGATCCCTACGACGTCATTACATTCCAGATTCAAGCTAGGATGTGAACCTTCTTACATATTTACTACGTACTAGCTAGTACAATATGTGCAGAAATAATTTAATTTATTAAATAAAAAATATTACAAATAACTAAGTACTTAACATACGTGGAAATAGATTTTGAGAGAATTTTCGTGTTAATTACAGATTTTTGGAGTACTGAAGGTGAATATAAAATAAAATATTTCTTCCCAAAGAAGACCTTAAGCCTCCTCCACTACAACATACGTATATATATATATATATGGGGGTTATTGCGGCAAAACTACTTGCGGAGAGATCAAAATCGCCACAAACAATCACCTATTGCGGCGTTCCAGTTTGGCGTCACAGCAAACTAGGCCAGATTCAATACATGCATGTTGCTGATTAATGTGGTCGATGTATACTTTTGTAAGCGGACAATGCAATGATGCACACCAAATATGCACACAAGTGCAAATAGTTATTTTCTTTTTCTTTTAAGCATCTTTAACTATTAAAAGAAATAAATACAAATTCACTAATAGTAATTTTTTTAACCATTATGAAAAAATTAAAAAAAAATTAAAATATATGAGTGAACGCATTTGAGAGTCATATTAGCATTTTCCTTTTGTAAGCTAAATTCAATGGAGGTTGAGATATTCTGCCCAAAAAAAGCAACCATCAAATTTATATTTTAGCGAAAATACGTTTTTCAACCTCATAGACCAGTTCGACTCTGAATTGTTCATTAATATTCGAAGCAAACAGCAGCATGGCTAATTCAATTGGCTGAGCCTAAGCCAATCATAATTCCCAACGTACGGTTCAATGTCTGCAATGAAAATTCAAGAATGCAGGTACTGAATCTTCATTATAAACTGAACGGCTTGAAATGGGGAATTACTTTCAAGTTCAATGCTGTGGGTTTTATTTACACAAAAGAATAAAGCCAGAACTAGAGAATTGATCCAAAAGAGCAAATACACAATATCCATGAACAAGAAAAAGAATAGAACAACGGCAAAAGACACTTTCTCCTCATCTCTCAAACAATTACACACATTTATAGGCTTTCTGAAAAATAGTAAAGCTAGCATTCCCACATTAAGAAATAGAAGTCCTATACCTGAAAGGTGGGTAAATTGGAGTCCCCTTGGCATAATTGTAAACCTCTCATCAATCTCAGCTTCCTCCCAAACAAGGAAAAGAACATCAAAGTAATCACACATCACCCAAGTGGCGGTCATGCTAACACTCAAATAAATAAATTACCCCATCACTGACGTGCTTCCTTTGCGGCAACATAACTTCTACTTTCAGTGACATCGGAGTTTGCAAAGACTTCTGGGGCAATTTCCCAGCTCCCACTTCTTCTTCCCCAACTCGTGTGACGAGCATCAGACCGAATGGTAGGAGCTCGATGATCCGAACCCAAAACCGAATCAGCATCCAAGGTATTATTTGGAGGTCCATTGCTCCCTCTGCTGCATATGTCTTCATCAATTTCATCAATATTGCGACGCTGGGAGATCTTCAATAGGTCTTCACCAATATCTAGATCATCTTCTACCTTTGAACGAGCATCCACACCTAAATCCTCTGCTGCTACTCCTTCCCAAGGGGCAGGCGAACAGGTAGGCCTTTGTACCTCCTCCTGAACAAAAGCCCTGAAGTTGTTCCTTGAGGGCTTCACTTTTGTGCAAAATACCTCGAGAAAGTTATTCAAACAACCCCGGTCAAAGATCCTGTTGTCTGCTCTGTGCCGGAAATTTTCATAGGTAGTCTGAACAACATCAACCGATATTAATCAAGCTGGTAAAACGCACATGGTAAACAATGCTGCCAATCTTTCATTTTGATGAAAGAAAAGGTTGATAATAATGATCAAAAGCTACTTGGAAGTAAATATGCATATTTCTTGTACATTGGCCACAAACTCATAAAGTTCGCACTCAAATGTTTCCTGCCCAAAAATAAAAAATAAAAACAAGGTCTTAAAAAGTTATATACTCAGATTGGATGATATTTCCTCTCTTTTCTATACACTTTGCCTTTTCAGTGTACACACCTTTTCAGATCATACATAAAATGAGCTAATCAATTTCCTCTCTTTTCTACACTGTTTCTTCTTTTTTTGGTGTACCTACACCTTTTCCAATCCTTCATTGAATGGGCTTGAGCCTAACATGGAACTTGAATTGCTCAGAGAGTATCATGCTAAAAGCACAAATTTACAAAAAGATAATAACCGACCTGGTTTGTGCCAATAAGGTACAAATGGAAGCCAGTAAGTCCACCGACAAACCACAGAGAAATGAAACAATAGGCCATTAGTATCACAGGTGCAGGAGAGTCTTTCATTGCTTTCCAAACTGTGCCATCAACATCATCCATGAGAACCTTGATGTACAAAGCTGACATGGCAAACACGTAGATGCAAAGAAGAGTTGCTGAAGAAACAAACATAAAGAAGTAACGATAGTTGCGCTGCACAAACAGGGGCCAGGAACACAACATTATGACAAAAATAGCAGCGTCAGCACAGATCTCATAAGTGAAATAAATTTGATTTCAATGTTAAACAACATACCAGACCAATGCATTGGCCAACCCAAGGGCAATGGTGGTCAAAACGCTCCACACAGTTATTGCAAATGGAGCAATGGGAGCAACGGGGAGGTCTATATAGCATGCAGGTATCACAATACTTCACCCTCACAGTATGGCCGTTGACCGTTACATCTTTTGTTTTAGGGAGCTGAAGGCTTGGTGTTTGTCGTCCCCTGATGTCATAAGAAGAGTCGTACCGAAATTCTTCCTCTGGTGGATGTAAATTACGTGGAATAATACCCGGGTCCAGGACTGAAGTAAGTAAAAGAAGTACCAAGACCTATCAAGATCAACAAAGAATATTAAAGCAATGTCAAAACCTAACAGATCAATAATGAGGAAATTATTAAAGCAATGTCAAAACCTAACAGATCGATAATGAGGAATTACTTTTAGAACCTATCCAAGAGATAGTTCAAACCTAGAAATAAGAATAATAGTAAAATGAAGAAAAAAACATCTCAGGGGATGAAGAGATTTGTTATAACTCCTTTCCAAATCTGAGCTCATCAAACCCACCCCTGGGGAGCAAAACCCCGGATACCATCCGCCAAAACCATGTATCAAATAATCAGAGGAACTCCTAGTGTGGAATCAAACCCAGGATGTTTGAGGCTACAGCTCATCCAAAGCCCTCCTTTTGACTACTAGGTTGCATGCTGACAGGTAGTTTGTTCTAACTCTTTAAAGGGAAAATACAATTGGTACCTTAATATTAAACTTAAAGTTATAAAACAACACCCAACTCTCCCCAAAGGAAAAACAACTAATATGAATAAGCAATTTGTCATTAGAAGGTTAAACCAGTAAAATCTGGTTTCAACCACCAATTGTGATATTTACACTCCAAAGTCTTGCAACAGCTGACTTAGGACTTACATATTTTTCTCTTTTTTGGTCAGAATTTAAGGAAAAATGACTTGGCAAGAAGAGATTTTGAGAAAACGAGCAGAGATAAATTGTAAGAAACTTAATGGTTATGGAACGGTTTATGATCAGCTGACAAAAAAAATTTCAACATCACAATAACATCAACTACATGACACATTTCTACTGACGCTAGTGCCAGATATCTTGCACTATGGGCTTGGGACTTGGATGTAACTAGTTCTCTAGATCAGTGATGTCTGATAACCTAATAATGAAATTTGTTACTTGTCTTGATCATAAGATTACAATGCAAAACTTGAGTATTATGTGCCTGTTAATGACTGCACAAGCATCGGTCATCCATCTGAACATGAACATATACCAAAGCATGCGATCAAACAAATTCACATCATATCATGAAAATGTTCGTGGCAAGTAAACAAGAGATTAAGCAGACTTACGTAGATAGTGAAGACAATCGCTACCACAAGAATCACATATCCCACATTATGCTGCAAAAATTCATGCTGAAGATGCCTTGCAACAAATACACAAAATATGATAACTGGTACAAGAACAAGCAATATCGTAACAAGCAGTGATCTAGCATCAGGTCCAAACATCAACCTCCCACCAAGGATGAACTTCTGCAAAAGGTAGACGATAAATACTTAAATACAAAATTGAATGGAAACATAATATTCATAAAGCCATATCTTTTGAAACAAATGCAACAGAACGTTTAGAGAGACAGATGAGTGAGAGAGAACTTACCTGGGCATATCATCCCACTGAGTGGGTAAATTATCTCACATAAGTATGCCCACAAAACAAATAGCCCTTCATTATATTACTAACCCAGGATTTCCAATAATAAATTCTCTAATTTTTCAACCCATGAGCCTTACCTGGGTATATTACCCAATTTCAAGCAACCTCCACTTTTTTCCCCTTTTAGATGACAATTTCACTTATCTACAATGAATGGCAGGTGGAGACTGCATTAACTGATTAACCAATATGAAACCTTCAGAAGCTATTAAACATGGTCCTGTTTAGTATGAAACTACAAAAGATTCAAGGACAATGAAAGTCAAGGTATCAGAGGATTGGACTGATGCACTCACCCTCGACTTTCTGCATAAACACCCAAAATCAAGAATAACATTACAGCTCGAAGTTAGGGATTAGGGGAAGTATAACCACCAGTGCAAAAATAGAAAGTTTGTTTTGAATAGTTAGCACGATAGACTCACTAGACATCTCTGCAAACCTAAACATAAGCATCCGTGTGTCTTGAAATTGAGCCTAAAATACAACCCTTTTGAATCAGGTGAGATAACAAGATACTTAAAAAGTTAAAAGATGACTCTTTTTCTCCTCCATTTTTTTAACCAAGCAAAGATGATTTATATGATGCGTCCTTTGACCACCGAACCCAAGTTGATCCCAAGTCAAACTGTAAACAAAATTAAGAAAAGAAAATTTTTTTTTGATAAGTAAAAATATTGTATATATCAAAAGGAGAAACCAAGTACACTGAATGTATACAAGAAAGAAAGAAAAGAAAATCAGTCCATAATGAAGTATCTTTATCGATTTTCTTGTTCACTGAACTCTTCCTCCAAACCAGCTCTAGCACCTCCATTAGTTGCTAAGGGTGTTGAAAATAAAATAAATTTTTCAGAAAGGAGTTCTGATTCAAAGCTTAAAATTTCCATTACCGCCAACCCAAATCCACTAATCTAAGCATAACACGTCGAGTTCATCTTCTTGAATACGGAAACTGACAAGAAAAACGTAATGATGATAGCTAATACATACGGTCAAACTTCCATTCTATCAGCAAAAAAATACGGAATTAAGTAGAAGCGACCTAATAACCCAATTCCGCAGATTAATTCATCAAAATTAACAAACCTAGTTCCGCACATTCACCAAACAGATAACCGAATCAACGAAGACCCACTTATTTTTTCACAAACCCAACAAATCTAAAGCACACCCAGATAGCAAAGCTTAAATTTCAAATGCAAGCGAAAAAAAAAAGCAACAAGTGTCTTACATTACTTCCTTTCCAGGTTTCGTACACGCGCTTTGCCATGAGAGAATCGAACGCTCTTAGTCACACTCACGCGGGCACGGTGTCGAAGACTTGGAACTTGTGGTTGTTCATCTCACTCGCATTTGGACCCCCCCTCCCCCAAATCACTGTGCAACCACACTTGATTTGCCGTGTTTTTGAGGTGTTTGTATAATATTGGGGCTCAGACCAGGGTCCTCTTCTTCGCTTTGAGATATCACAGAGAGAGGAAGAGAGGGTGATATCTGAGACTCAGATGGCGGTTTGAAAGTTTGGAATTTTCGGAAGTGTCCTTCTCTTTTTCCCTTTGCGTGAGAGAGAGAGAGGAATGCCTTTGAACTTTGTAGGGAAAATGTTGTACACTCTGATATATGGGGAAATGAAATTCCCCCACTTTTCCTCAGGTCCTAAAGTAAAATTTGATTAACTGTTTGAAATGTCTAATCTACCCTCCATTTTAAACTTCTCTTTTCAGCTCTGATCCTGCCACGTCATCAAAACTGGTGGTAGTGACGTGGCAAGATCGAATTGGTTCTTGCAAGTACTGTCCCACTGGGCCTCAGTTGGGTATGCAGGGGAATATGTGAATATTTTGGTCCACCTACAGGGCCAAAACATTTGGGAGATAAAAGGCAGCCTTGCTGTTGTTTTTTTTCTTTTTTCTTTTTGTAGTTTTCGATGGAGAGAAAAATAAAATAAACAAAAAGGCCAAAAAATAAAGGAAAAAAAGAAACAGCAGGACCAGATTAAATTCAGAATTAATCTCAACTCATCTTATTTTATATAATTATTATAATTTTTTTAAATTTTATATAAAATATAATAAATAATTTACCTTTTTCAAATCTCAAAATAATATTTTAATAACATTTTTTTCAATTTTTATTTCAACTAATCACATCTTAACTCACTATCCAAACAGAGCTTAAATTTTTTGAAATACCCTCCACTAGGCATTTTACATGTGTTGCATGAGTCATCTTAGTATAATTTGTGTATTTTGTCTTGCCAAATATCAATATTAATAATAGAGTTAATCTATATACATGCCCCAAATGAGAATTGCTCATGCAAGTCTATACAATTACGTTTAAAAAAATTTAAAATTATAATAATATCCTTTTTAAAATTTTTTTTTTCCTTTTATCTTCATTTATTAATGGGACTGAATACGTAATCCCTCACTCAAGACTACAAATACAATTTCTCATAATGAAATACTCGAGATGAGAACAAAAATAAGATTAGGCAAATAAAGTTCTTATGATCTTAAGTAGTGGTCCAATTAAGCAGCAACCCCGCAAAGTCCAAAAAAATTTTCTTACCAATACTACCCCTAATCTCTGAAAAAATGAATATGATGTTCTAGTAAGGACAACCTGTGATGAGAGGAAGTACACATTCTAAATAAGAAGTAAGAATTTTTGAAAAGTCACATACTTTGAAGAATGAAATAAAATATAATGCAAAAAATATATACATATTTTTATCTATAAACACAGAGCTTTCGTCGTTATTGCCTCCATAAAGATTGGGATTGATGCCCAATCTTTTTTTACTCTTGTTCATTCAAATATTCATAAAATAAAATTTGAAATAAGAATGGAAAGAAACCAAACCTCTGCATGTTGCTTGTCATCATAGACACAGTTAACCAACGTACACAATTATGCTACCAAAACCCCTCTCCATGTAAACTAGTCGGCTCATGGTGCCAAAACACCCCACCTCTCCAAGAGGTACAAAAAATAAGCTGTTGCATCTCCACAAAAAATCTTACCTTTGACATATTCACAAAAAACACCAAAACTACACCAATAGGTACATAATTGCATTTTGAATAACTACTACATATCCTCTCAAAGAGATACAAAAATATACAAGAAGCATATTGACAAACTACACCTTACCCTCTCCAATAGACAGACACACAAAATTCTTTGGACCTTTTGCATATTGACAAACTACACCCTACTCTCTCCAAGAGAAACAAAAATGAAATACTTTTTACTATTTTCAAACTACACCCAACCCTCTCCAAGAGGAACAAAAATGAAATACATCAACAAATACAAACTACACCATGGTCATTACCAATAGACACAAAAAAAGCAACTCAATTATGGCAGCACATCTGAAAGAAAACAACTATAATGTAAACAACTTTTAAATTATGCATGCAAACTTTAATCGAACAAAATATATTCAATGACACATTTAACCAATAGCTGAAGACTTTCTGATGGCATAGATTGTGTGAGAATGCGGTTTTGTGTCCCAACACCAACCCCATCATCAAATTGATGATATTGAGATCCCGGGATGTCATACAATTATGTTTCATCATCCAATATTTTCCTAAAAGTCTAAGTTAAAGAACAAAAAATAGACATAGATTAGAAAAAGAATACTAACTAGTAAGTAACTGAAATTTGGAAAGTTAATTATCTTTTTCTTTTTTGCCATCTTTTCCATGGTTGGAACCTTTCTCTTACTTAGGGGTCTTCTTTTCCCTCAGACCACGTGGGGACTTAAAAAAAATTTACCCTTATTTGCGACTACGTTTGGTCCAACTTTCGTTGATTCGACTCTCTACCCAAATGTTACATCATCACATTTTGAATCAAAGGCATCGACAATGCGTAGGAATGCATTAACACGCTCATCACTTGGGGATATCTTAGAGTCTAATTTCATGCATCTTTTAACGACCATCTCATACCTTCGTGCATCTCCACTGGCCCGTATGTCATTGTAACTACTTTTGATCAATGTGTATTTCCTCTTCTCATCCTTCCTCAAGCGAGCCAAGACATATCTATCTAGTAGCACATTAATCATTTTCAATTGAAAAACTTTAAGTGCATGCCTACATAAAATTCCTCTCATCTCAAACAATGCACACGTGCATTTTACCTCGCACTCCTCTTTATTATAATAAATTGTGTAGTGGACTGTTTCGATATAGTCATCAATAGATATTTTATTCAAGATATCGAAAGTTGAAATGCACCCCTACTTGCTCACCAATGTGCAGTTACAACACATTAGGCCCATCAACTCTTTTTAGAACTCTTTAAACTTTGCATTTATGTATACATGGCGAAATTGCTTCTTAAAGTTGAAAGGGGAAATGCAGGGGATCCTTTGGTTGCTGGAATTGAAATTAGCTGTTGTCTCTACCTCCATCTTCTTTCTTAGAGCATTATCAAATTAGTCCACGAATTCTTTCAAAGTCGTACCGGAATGGACATACTCATCGAAAAAAGCATTCATGCTTTCTGACCGTTCTATCGTGCTCATACTAGCCTAAAATACATCTTTCAAGTAAACTGGAACCCAAAAAGTCATTTCCTCGTATAAGGACTGGAGCCAGTTATTTCATATGAGATCATACTTATTAAGCAGTTGACTCCACCTCTCATCAAATTCTGTGTAGGTCTGTGAATCATACAGTACAGTCTGAATAGAGGTCTTCAACCCTATGCTGAAATGGGAGTGAGATCCTAACTTCTTTGAAAGTTTGCGCATTATATGTCATAGACAATATCTATGACGGGTTTACAGAAATACAATCGAAATTGCGTTCTTCATTATCTTGTCTTGGTCGATTATGATGGCTTTGGGCCCTCAATCATTTATGCAAGCCAACCACATGCGGAACAACCAAATAAAGGAATGCATGTCCTCGCTCGACAACAACTTCGCCCCTAGTAGTATGGATTATCCATGATGGTTAATACCAACAAATGGATTAAAAGGCATCCCGTACCGGTTTTTTAGGTACACTGTATCGAAGTTTACAATGTCTCCGAAATACTCATAGGCTGCTCGACTCTGTGCCTTAGCCCAAAACACATTTTGTAACTTTCCCTCATCATCGACATCGATGGAAGAAATGAAACCATCATTCTGATCTCTCATTCTTTGGAAATACTCATTAAGGGTTTTGCCACCTCTTTTATCTAATCTTAAATGTCTAGTCTTGTCAATGAAATTTCGACAATCTCTCTTTTGAAAATTTAAATTCTCAAAACCCCCCGCGTTAACGACAAGAGAAATATAATTATTGTTCATTCGAATACTGACTCTATCATTGAGGTCAAGGATCTTTTGACTATGATCATCTAGACGCTTGTGAGATCGCAAGAGTCTTGTCTTTTTGGGGGTGACAATAATGTGGTTGTGCGCATTATTAACAATAGTGATAACCTATTTTTCATTCTTTTTAAACGTTGCATTGACTTTCGCTTTACAATCCGTTTTAATTGTTGCACATGGCTTGGATGGATTAATGTTCTTAGGTTGGTATTTTCCACCACGGGCACAATCAATAGTCACATACACAGGTCTCTCATCATCATCTCTCTTAATCCTTTGTGTCCTTACACCAAATCCCTCTTACTTGGCATATTGCTTATATTATATCGTAAGTTCATTCTCATTCTTAAATTCCATACCGGATCTTAGTGTTTCAACCCGTACCTCATCATCCGGGACAACAGTGGTGCCCTCTAAATTTTCATATATGTCGAAAAACATTTCTAAACATGGAAACATAGGGATAGATTAGCTTTCATTTTCAATATTATCGTCATTAAAAGTGAAAGCAAAAACAAAGTTTAATACCATCAACAGTATCAGAAAATGTACTTCCAACATTTTCTTCAAATCTTGAAAATTCAAAATTTTTTTACCTAAAGTCCTCTGAATTACTTGGCAGCGGAGGGTAGGGCATATTTACATCAAAATTATCCTGCAATTATGCAATTATTTAGATTAATAAGCACGTCAGCCCATTCCTTGTTAAAAAATAAGAGATATCAACCTGCCTACTTATATGATAATCGTTCTCATCTCCAAATGTATTTTGAGGCATCATTAATGACTGTGAAGTCCAAGTCAAAGGCCTGAGTGTCATTCCATCTTCCTCTTCCCCCATTATACTAATTCTAGAAAAATTTAAGTAATTATGAGTTTTTATATATGTTGTGGGTTCCAACTTCCACTAATCAATCAAGTAGATAACTTTGATATTAAATAAATAAACATGTTAAAAATGGATGAAAGAAATGTTGTGCCTAATTCTAGGATTGTTTTTTTTAAAAAAAAAGAAAGAAAAAAGAAAATAATTGTTAGCAAGCAGGCGATAGCGATATCGTTTGATGGCAGTTGGCCAGCTGGGTGGTCTAGAAAGGAAAAACCACATGCAAGCCTAGTATGATGTACCTATTTCAAAGATGCATTATATCCCATAACAGCAACGAGCATTGGAATTTAATAAGTGATGTTCAATTATCACTTACTCATATACTGCATATATGACTTTATGCATTAAATAATATCAACTATCACATATACATTTGCAATTTATCTTGCAACAAGTTTACATGTAAATGGTAATGTCATGTACAATATGAGATTACAAAACTATTAGTCCAATTTATATATTAAACTTTTTGGCATGGTTACTCAGTATATAACATATGATTTTATTTACTTCTCCATTGGGGTTATTTGAGTTGTTCCTCAATTTGAATCTCTCTAAGAACTGGTCATAGTGGACTATATGCTTGTCAGAAGGGAGCACAAAAACCCAACCAAAATGATTTTAATGTCAAAAGTGAATTACTTCAAAAATGTTTAGAGCAGTTTTGATGACCTCACATTGTCTATGCAATTCTTGAACCCATTGTTTGGCTCGAGTGAATGTATCTTGAAGCCAATAAAACCAATTTTCAAAGAAATTTTATTCCTGGGGCACAAGAATAAAATGCACTCGGAACCAATTATTCTATTTATGTATATATATGATCTACTTTGTATAATTTTATATACATAATCAGTTTTGTATATATCTATATACATAAAGACAAACCTAAAATAAGACAATCAAACAACCTATTCTGATGGACAACCTAGAGATCTCAGGTTTTCCATATAAACTTGAGAAGGAAAACAAAAATCATGCCCTAACATAGTTGGAAACAGAAAAAATCTACAAACAAGAAGAAAAGTGAAGCATGAAGCTCCCAAAAAGAGGGAAGAGCAACGGAAAAAGGCCATCGGGTATAGGGGTTTGCTGACTGTTTAAATGGTCATAGACTTATCTACCTTAATGAGGAAAAGATGCAAAAAAATAGTCTAGAAAGAACAACTAATGTTTGAAAAATCTGAGAAGAGCCTAATTCAAGTGAGAATACAAGAAAACGTAATGATCATACAAGAAAACATAATGCGCAAGCATGGTGCCAGACCAGAAAAATACTAGCAAGACAAACTCATGATTGGGAAAGAATCTTGGGTGCATCATTCGTTCAAAAAATGTAGTATTTGCAATCTACATCAAAGAAATAATTAGAATAAATAATGTACCAAACATATTCTTTCTCATTCATTGGAACAAGTTCCTTTGAAGAGGAATTGCTTCTCAAAAGAAACCATGGATATAATAAAAATGAACAAAAACTAAAAACCACTTTAGACGCCTTCGTGGCAGTAGACATCTTTAACAAAGTGTATCTATGACCAAGGCATCTCAGTCATATTCTTTAATTGTTAGGTGATTTATGCATGTAATTTTCACCTCTATAGCAACTTAGCACCTGGAATGAAAAAAAAAAAAATCATTTCAATGCATCTTATATAATATGTTTATGAAGTTAATTTATGACGTCTTATACAATATGTTCAAGAAAATAACAAATTTAGGAACATAGTTTTCTGATTGGTCTAGGAATATAATATGTCAATGCCTAATTCTAGTATTTTTTTTAGAAAGAAAATAGAAAATAATTATTAGCAGCAACGTTGTTTGATGGCAGCTGGTCAACTGGGTGGTCTAGAAAGGAAAAACCACATGCAGACCTAGTACAGTGTACCTACATGAAAGAACCCAATGTAATAGAGTTGTGGCTCATTTGAGCTTTTCTTCAAACACTTGCAATGCTTACCTTTTTTCTTGATCTTATTACCGTAGCAGAGGGACAGATTCTAACAACATTCCCTTACTACATTCAAACAAAATTCAAACCAACAAATTCTATATCCCTTACGTTCCCTTACTACAATTTTCAATTTAAGAGAATCATAACAGGGGAACTCTAGGGCAAGAAACCACTAACCGGGCTACCAAGATGTAGATTTGTTGATGAGCTGGGAAGATGAGAGAGTTAGCAACCTTGCGACATGTATTTCCCAAATCAATCTCAAATGCCCAAAACAGAAATGAAGCAAAGAAAATCAGGGAGAGAGAAATGCACACACGCACTTGGGACCATGAGGGCAACGGGGAGGGAGGAGAGCTGTGCGACGCGGGGAGTGGCGTCGCCGGTGGAGGTGGGCAGAGAAGGTTTGACGTGGGCAGGGAGGAGAGGAGAGCGGGCGGGGAGGAGATTCAACACAGGCTTGGGAGGGCTAAATTCAAATTGGGAATCTGAAAATATATAGTGAATGCAAAACGTTGCATTAAAAAAAAAAAGGGATTGCCATGTAGGGTGTGCAAAATTGCACACTACTACAGTAGCTGATCCCTGTCAAAACTCTTCTTTTATTAGTTAAGTGTCTTTTTTTTTTATTGGATTTTTGTTTATTGTGAGCATTTTTTGAAACTCCAAACCCATTTTTGTCCTTTAGATTGTGGTCTTATAGTTGACCAAGGTCATATGTAGACCATTGTATTGTCTGCTCTGTCTTTCAGCCTAATGTTAGCCCTTTGTTGGCTTTGGTTTATTATCAACTCATTAGTGGTCACAATTCTAAATTTAATATTTGAGCTAGTCTGTCACTTCATTACTTACACTATTTTTATCATATCATTGACTATCAATCAACAAATATAAAGGTTATACTCAAATTTCAAATTCAAGATTTTAAGATTCTCTACCTTAAATATGAAGGAGGATCTCCAAGATAATAAAATGAGGCCTAACTCTTGGATTAAGATTGTATTTGGTTAGTGGGGTGATTTCAGATACTATGTGAATAATAGTGAAAAAGTAATGATAAAATATTAAATAATAATAAATAATAGTAAAATATAATGAAAAATAAGTAAAAAATAATGATAAAATAATAAATAATAATAAAATATTTCAGAATACTCTAGTATAGCGTAAAAGTACTGACTTGCACGATTCGAATCCCACTGTTTGGAACACTAGACTAACGGCGAGTCGTTCTTCAAACTTCTCTACGGCGTCGTTTGACAAGTTTTCCTTCCCCGTCGCTCTCTCTTCGCAGGCGAATTGGGAACCCCATAAACCCTTGCGTATGCAATTCAGCTTTACGGGCACGTAAGTTTCTCATCTCCATTACATTTTATGATCTTAAAATCATCGAAATCCCAATCATTGAGCTACTCTTCTTTCAGTCTTAATTACTTTTTCCGTTTGTTTTTGTTTTTAGAGAGTATGTTATAAAACCTATCAAATAGCATAAAACTGGCTAATTTTTGCTGGGGATGACTCTACATTTATCCAATTATTTTCAGTATTTGATTTTACTGGAAAATGATCATTCATCATCTGGAGAAGATACGAGAACTGCATGTGTTTCGATTTTGAAATTTAAAGTGTGAAGAACTTGAATGTTAATCATGTGTTTCTTGATTTTGATGTGTCAGATATTTAGTAGGTATCGGTGGTGCTTGTAAGGCAGTAAGGGGTTGTAGTTCTGCATTTTCTTAACCAGCCAACATGATGCTCTTTGTCTAAGGTTTGGAATCTCAATGGTATGCTCCTCCTTTTCGCTATAATGTAGCTTAAACATGTTGTGTGCGATTTTGTTACACTTTCTAAGTTTAACTTGTGAATATAATGTTTCATACATCTTAAATTCTTAATTTATTCATTTATTTTATAAAGTACAATGTATGCACTTCTTATTGGTATTGTGTGGCTATCATTGAACTTAATGTCAGTCTGTCTTTGTTCATGCTCTCAGTTCCAAGGAGAGGCCTTTTTCCCCGTATTTGTTCCTATTTTCAGAACTTACGTAAGTAACATGGACTATGTTTTGCTTGAAGGACCAACACACTGAAGATCTGCCAGAATATATTGAAATCAATCAAAATGATTTCTCATATCGAAAGTAAGATTTCATTTTTCGTTTTTGGTTTCCTTTCTTCTTAAGGTTTTCTTTGCTGAATATGTCCTGTTGACCAATTATTTACTTACTCCTTATTTCCTTCCAAGTGAGGCATGGTTATCTATTTGAGAAATCATATAAATACATATTTGTATGAGACTGAGAGGGAGGGGAAATGGCATATATCCATGGATGATTCAAAAGGAAGTACTAGAGATTTATTAGGGCATCATTTATTTATTTTTAATATTTTCTATGTACTAGGCTTGCAATCCTTTCAAAGGTCTGTGAGTGGACGACAGCAGAAGTAAAAGCTAGTGTTCAGCACTCTTGATGATTGGAGGTCTGCTGAAAATAGCTCCTAACACTCTAGGGTTGCGTCCCTCTGCGCATTCAAAAAAATTGCATTACTTATATATTTTTTTAAAAAAAGTTTACAACCCTTTAAAACTCTAATAAAATTTGTTACTTGTCCCAAAAATTAGCTAATAACTTAGAGCATTTGAGAGAAGTAGGGTATAAACATGGTTCAAACTTGATGTTTCAGGGGCTAGGTGAGATTTTAGCATAATTATTTTGATTTACTTGATGTCTACCTACAACTGGTTCTTTCCTGGTGAACTGGCTGCTTTTGGATGATTTACATTTTAATTTTGCATTTTGACATGTAATCTCTGTTCCCTCCTAAAAGGATTTTTCGGAGCATTCATAATAAGATGTTTGTGGACCATTTATGGTCGTTTAAGGGGTCAGTCTTGGCTTAAAATGGTTCTAGGACACCGTGGCATATCCATCTTTTTGGGATTGTTCCGATATGCTTCACAGTTTCCCCTTCTTACTAGGGAATCATCATGGAAGTTTTGGGATGCTCTATGGAGTATTGAGATATACATAAAGGCTTTGTTAACTGTGAGGATATATAGTGGGGTTCTCTTGTAACTTATAACTAATAAAAGAAGTGAACATATTGTCACTTTAGCATGTCTTACTCTGTGGTCAAGTGATTAATAGATGCTGAGTTGTTTTAGATGATATCATCTATTTTCTACCCGCAGCTAGTGTTTTCTTGAGAAAAAATGGATTCTTTTATATATTTATATATATATATATATATATATATATATATATATCTTGATATGAGATTTCTAAATTGAGTTCCTTTTGCAAATGAAAATATATCCAGGGGAGCACTAAATGTAGCACGCTTGAATGGTTGAGTCTCTTTACATGTATGTATTTGCACATGAATGGATGTGTCTGCTAACAGCTCGTTCATTGTTAGGAAGAAAATATCACCTCAATTCTCATATCTAGCTAAGCTTATCTTTCCTAAGCTTATCTTCAACCATTAATAATAATAATACAAATAACAGCAATTGTAATTATGAAGAAACATACGTTTACAGGTTAAGAATAGGAGTTTCAGAAGGTATTCTTGTGTTATCAGCAGCAACCTATCTTAAACAACTATACTGCAGAGTTCTGTGAATTTGTACATATACTTGAAAAAGAGAAAGTGGGGGAGGATCATGAGTGGTGAATGTTAGTTTTTAATATGTTTGTTAATGTTATAAATTTATTTACAAAAAATTAATGTTATTAATTCAATGATACTTACAATGAAAATATTATTAATTCAATGATAATCTAAAGACTCGTCACTTGTCTAGATAATAATTATAGGATGCCGAGTTTTTTTTTCTAGGCACAAGAAGCAAAAGGAGGAGGATATTGCTATCTGTGAATGCAAATATAATGCTAATTATCTTGATAGTGCATGTGGGGAGAGGTGCTGGAATGTGCTAACCAGCACGGAATGCACTCCTGGTTACTGCCCTTGTGGTGTCTTCTGCAGGAATCAGGTAATTATGGGATGCTTTTCATGTCTATGTACATCGTACACTCCATTTTTTCTTATATCCACTTTTCTAAAAGTTCATTTGACTTTGTGATTTGGTCATGCTGTTACTTCCCTTTTCTAAATTTGAATTGATTTGACGTTTCACCATCCAGATGTTATTTTACTTGCCATTTGTTATCCTCTAGATTTTTTTATTTACTTCCAATGATTCTACTATTTTCAAAACAAGTTTATTTCTGACAAGAAAGAGAAAAGCAGAAAAAGTTGTTTTGTGTATATACATATATGGTATGCATAAATACACACCCAATGAGCTTTAGTTTGCGTGGCATAATCTTCATCTCTAAGTAAATGGCGGAGGTTGTAGTTGTGGGTTCAAACGCACTGTGTACATGTATTTATTACAAGTCAATTAAAGACACATGAACATACTTATGAAAACCAGCAAGGGTCATTACCTGGTGCCAGTCTTATATATGTAGGGTCTTCGAAAGGGTGACTTTGATATGGTTCCTTTCTGCAGTGTTTTCCAAGATGAAGTTGTCTTTGTCAAGACTCAAACCCGAACACTTGTGCTTGGCAGCGGAAACTTTTACCATTGGATTGAATATAGCCCCTAGCCATCCCATTTACAAGCCCCTCTTCAGACTTGAACCTTGACCACTCCATGGGAGCACCAAGGAGAGTTGAAAGAGAGAGAGAGAGATGGCCGTTGGAAAAAGAGGACCCCCAAAAAATTATGAATTCTTCTCCTAGTTTTATTCTTATATTAGTTAAAATGTATAACTATGACATAATTTCCCTTAGTGTTAAAATTAGCGCAATATACTAACAATGTACCGTTTAACTTATCAAAACACAAATGTGTTTGTTAACTTTTTTTTTTTGTTCCCACATGCTTTATGTTATTAATAATTTAATTGTGGTAGTGTCTTCTTTTTATTGCTAACTTTAGGAGAATAACATGCTCAAAGTAAGTATTCTTTGAGTTTCCTTTTTAATTATGATGATTCTGATATTTGATCCTTTTTATGTCTTTTATTTTCATGTTACAGAGATTTCAGAAATGTGAATATGCTCAAACAAGGTTGTTTAAAACTCAGGGCCGAGGGTGGGGTCTTCTAGCTGATGAGGATATAAAGGTAGTAGTTTGCTAACCTCATGCAAGCTTTTGCAATCACATAATAGGCATTCATCAGTTGCCTGATATCTGCTATTCTAACATTCATTTCATATTAGTAACCTATATTATTCGCAAAGATGACATTTTTTTCCTGCTTAGTATATCTTGTTAAAAAACATATTGTTCATTTGGCACTTTTTTTACCTCATTTATGACTGAACTTACAAATATTAAAAAGCATTATCTGCATTGTTAACTCGTTAGCATGGGATTGATAGAGTAGATTTATGATTATAATTTTTCAGTAACATTTCTTTTTAATCCAATTCAGGCTGGACAGTTTATCATTGAATACTGTGGAGAAGTAATATCATGGAAAGAAGCCAAGCAAAGATCCCAAGCTTATGAAATTCAGGGTAGAGCATAAATTTATATTATACATGCCTATATTACTTCTATCTGAAATCCCATTTTACCATCATGTGGATTGATGCAGGTCTCAAGGATGCATATATCATTTCTCTAAATGCTTCTGAATCTATTGATGCTACTAGAAAGGGAAGCCTTGCTAGGTTTATTAATCATTCATGGTTAGCCACTTGAGACCAAGTTTTTTTCTTATGAGACAAGTTTAAGTTCATTAAATATGTAAATAGAAAAATATGGCTTGTTATGCTTGGATTTCATATTGACTAAGTTCTTTCTTCATGTTTATAGCCAACCGAATTGTGAGACAAGGAAATGGACCGTGTTGGGGGAAATAAGGGTTGGAATATTTGCAAAAGAAGATATATCCAAAGGAACGGAATTAGGATATGACTACAATTTTGAATGGTATGGTGGTGCCAAGGTTCGCTGCCTCTGTGGTGCAGCAAGCTGTTGTGGATTTCTTGGGGCAAAATCTCGTGGTTTTCTGGTAAATTTGGATAAAGTAACTGAAGTGCTGAATTGAGATTTTAAAGATACCTTAATTGGTAGAAAAGTGAAGGTGCACATTCACTTTAGGTCATATATTTGGAGATTGGTTAAGTTGGAAATTGGCCAATTTCATTCTGTTGTATCAAACAGACAATGAAGCAACTTAGCAGAAATTAAAAAAACAAAAATCAAATAGAAAGAGCATAGAAATGAGGAACACTTGGAAGAGGTGCTGTGTAAACTACTAATACAAGCATAGGAAATATCATAGTACCCAGGAATAAAGTTTTCTTAATGCCTGAAAGAGCAATAGTAACTAAAGGTCGCATCATTGCCATTTCCCAATGATCTCATGTTGTTTGAACTGTTTTGGCATTTTCCAATTGTTGTTCTTCTGATGGATTACTGTTTTCTTTACTTATTTAGGCAGGAACCAGTTTTCCTTTGTTGCCATTTTTCATGATAATTAATATATTTATATCTACGCTTTGTGTGACTTCTTCAACAGGAGGATACTTATGTTTGGGAAGATGACGATGAGAGGCAAGGAACTTTTCATATTTTATGATGCATATTTTTTTTGTTCATTCCCAAGTACTGGGTGCTGTGAATAATGAATTATTTACAAGTGATGACTGTTGAAATTATCCATATATAGCAAGTCAATTCCTTTTTACAGTCTGGATTGCAGTCATTGGGCCTTGCTCAACTGGTCTTGTTGTGTGTGTGTCGGTGTGATCGTGTTTCTTTGTTTCCCCTTATTTAGTTTTTGTATTTGGCTTAACTGCTATTTTGACTACAACGTGACCCTTTTTCAATTGGGTCCTTAGTTTAACTTAGTGCTAGCAGGTCCTCCGATCTGTTTCTTAATATGACTTAAAGCTGACATGGCATATGTCAGATCACCTCCATTTTTATGCTTATCAATATATTCTTCTTATAATAAAAAATAAATACAAAAAACCTAGCAAAACCACTAATTTATTAAAAAATATCTTTCTCCAGCTCAACCTCCCACCTCTATCACCCAAGGTCATGACAACCCACAACAGTCATCACTATAGGATCCTGTGAAGATGATGTTGAAAGAGAGGAACATGCCATCAGTTCAATGAGTGACTTGGTCATAGTTGAACCAAAAATTTGATAACTTCATTGAAAATCTGAAACTCATAGACCAAGAATTCAGCTAAAACTTATAGCAATGGCATTATTAACTATTTCTGGTTACTATCCTGTATAGATATCAGCCCTGTGTCCTGATCACTTGTGTTGGATTCTTTCATTTGTTTGTTGCCTTCTTCATTTTTAAAGGTTGATTTGATGGGCAGTAAAGGTGGTTTGACCATAGTGACTATATCTTCCCAACTTCAAGAATTCAGTAAACTGATATACTGTGTTTCCTTTTGTTTCTTGTGTGTTGAATCTTTGTGATTTCTATTTTCCTTCTCTTTTTATGTGTTACCACATTTGTTTTGGTTGCAGGTATTCAGTTGAGAAAATCCCGCTTTACGATTCTGCAGAGGATGAGCCTTCCTCTAAGCTCCTCAAAAGCATGAACTCGTCAAATTCTGAACATAATGTTGATGGGGAAAATAAATATTCCCTGACAAGGGCTATCAGTGGAGGATCTCAGAACCAATTTGAATACGCTGCTCTTGTTGTCCAGCCACATGATTTGGTTCCCATGCTAGATGTTGTGAATGAAATAAAAGCTGAAGCGAGTGAGGGTATTAAATTGTATTCACAAGATACTCAACAGGCCTTTTCACAAAAAAATGCAATGATATCTCGTATTCGAAGTAATAGTGCATGCCGGAATTATCACATAGGTCTGGGGTCCTTGTCAAACAAAAGGTCAAAACAGTATTTTAATGGAAGGCCGAAACAACTTGCACAAAAGCAAGTTGATGCAAAAGCTGCTGCCCTACTTTTTGCATCAAAGGAAGCACAAGAGGAAATCCTAAGAAATGAGGTAAGAACTGATTTTCATGTTTTTACACTGGTTTATGCAAGTTGATCTGTGAATCATTTTAGCTTTAGGTTCTTTACTTCAGAATCATGGAGAAAGTGATTAGGCGTTGGGTTGTTTGCGACAGTAATTTGGTGTTGATGTGTTTGGTACCGTGGAAATGTAGATTCAGGAATTGAATTGATAGATTCGCCACTAGCATCTGAAGCTCTGCATATTGTCAAAAAAATAAAAATGTAGCATGAAACTAAATGACTTATTTTGGCAATGCGATTCAACTTCTGAATGCTTCATCTAAATGCAGTTTTCTTCTGCTTTCATTGCATGTCATATATGGAAATTGGTGAGGCAGAATGATCTTATTATTATTTTCCGTTTGATGTGTTACCTAGAGGACTAAATAGCATATTCTCACAGTGATGATGGATGGATGCTTTATCCCCCACTGCACCAAAACATTTTGTTCTCAATTCGTTTCATGAGACGGTTATTTTTCTATTCTCAAATAGAAAAGGTTCCATGCAGGCAATAAAGAACGATGCCAACTCTGAGCTTGATTCCTTATACAATGAAATACGACCTGCCATTGAAGAACATGAGAGGGACAACCAAGACAATGTAGCTACCAGTGTAGCAGAGAAGTGGATAGCCGCTTGTTGCTTAGAATTGAAGGCAGAATTTGATCTTCATTCCTCGATTGTTAGAAACATTGTCTGCACACGCCGAAGACCAATTACCCAAGCAAAACCTTCAGAAGGAGACAGCGAAAATGGAATCATGCATTTAACAAATTAATATCTGTCTATTGAATGGTACGTCACTATCCTGCCTTTATGATCCCATAGCAACTTAATTTCCATAAAAAACAAGATGAGCTATTGATTACTTTTCAAGTACAGATCTTTTTGTTTTTGTTCATTATCTGAGCTTGTTCAAAAGTCTTTAGGAAAAGGTACAGATCACTTAGCTAGGGCAATATTGCACCTATTTCTTCTTGGTTTTTTTTTTTTGGTTGTATAATTTTAAGTAGGCCCCTATTTCATAAATCACAATCGTTTAGAACTTATTGGCTGGACAACTTTCCATAGCATACAAGCTTTCTGATCATGATCGTCTGAACATCAGAAAGTGACAGGCCAACTAACATGCCACTGGGGCCTCTTATATTAGTTGTCATTTTCTTGCATGCATGTGGTCTTTTAGGATAGGAGAGATTTGAAGGCAGAACAGTAAAGTCACATGTCACACACATATATATATATATATATATATATATATATATATATATTAAATATAGGCATTTATTTAGGGATAAGTCCCTACAAATTAAAGTGAAGAAGTACTTATAAAAAAAAAAATTAAAGTGAAGAAGTCGTTGCCAACAAAGTAAAAATCTTCTATTGATCTTCAAATGTACGTATTTTAGATATGATTATTTAAAAGATATATATATTATATGAATAGTGATACATTAATTTCCATATTTTATATATATATATATTTGTTTGGGTATAGTTTGATAATAATAAATACTGACGTGACATTATCTCTATTATTGTATTTAAAAATAATTGTGCCATTTTTTTTATA
Source organism: Cyclocarya paliurus (assembly GCA_029856935.1). Taxonomy (NCBI): domain Eukaryota; kingdom Viridiplantae; phylum Streptophyta; class Magnoliopsida; order Fagales; family Juglandaceae; genus Cyclocarya; species Cyclocarya paliurus. Next base: position 2,111,631 of record CM056947.1, on the reverse strand, counting down.
AATAATTTCAGACAGATTATCTCTATATATTTAGAAATAGTTGCAACATCAAAATGATTGTAGTAAATAAATGTATGAATTATTTTTGTCCTCTTCCACATAATTTATTAAACATCTATATATAGTATAATCAATTTCCCATCGATCATATCCTCTCACATTGATTGCGAAGTCGACCTCTCGAATGCATGGATTCTTCCGGTAAAAATATGATGCATTATTGATTATTGGTCCACGAGTCCTTTCTTGTTTTGTTTCTTTCTTTCTTTTCTGACAAAGATAGCAGACAACAATCCATCTGTTTATTATTATTGTCACGTTAGTTTTATTTTTGTGAAATCTCTCGTTGTTAAAACATTTGTATTTACTTATATATATTTGAACATCAAAAAGTGACAGGCCAACCACGTACGAGTAGAAGTTTGATACACTCGATGATCTAAATTATGTCTAGGGGAGATATTTCCAAATTGATGTATTTTGTATTTTTAATACAAATTTGATGAATTAGATCATGCTAATGATCACACAGTTTCGATCTCGTTTATTCAATTTGTTGGTGAAATTGATAGTTTCGTGTTTTTGTTTACAAGATCATACAAATGAGAGTAGATGGAAGCTCTAAGCCCATCTCTAAGCATTCCATGATTTTTGGAAGTAAGTTGCATGAACCTTGATAATGGACACTTGCATATTGAAAAGAGGTCGTTAATGAGGCTGTGAATAATATATATATATATATATATATATATATATTCATTCTTGAATAAACGTGATTTGATTTGATTTTCTTTTGTTTTCTTTTCTCTGGACATGATCTTACCGACACCGACAATATCCTGATATTGATCTTAATGATTCAGAACAAATGTGGTGAAGAATAAACGTGCATATATCACCCCACCCCACCCCACCAACCCACCCCCACATTATCTTTCTATTCCGTTTCAGGAAACGTGTCCTTTAACCTCTTCTTCATTTTTTTTTTTTTTTTTGGTTTGATTTATTTGGGGACCTCACAATTTTTATATGATCAGTTTCTTCCCTCAATTCTATTATACTAGAACTTTCTGATCATAATTATAGGTTTGTTGTTTCCTAATAAATTGATCGAAGCCTCCGGAAATTTAATTATAGGTTAATTATATATTGTATTACGTACTATTTATATATCTATCTCCTCCGCTTAAAAATTTAATATTGTCTTTAGTACATGATAATTATTTAAGAGAATCTATTCGAGTTATTCTATTCTCAAATCAGTCTTGAGAGTAAACTATTCACGTAATTTAAATAATTAATAATTTGACTAGTAAAATTTAAATTTAAAATTTCTCTTTTTAATCCAGTTATTTCGTGTATAAGTGTGTTATCCACACTTGCTTACAAATTGAATTTTTCTCCTCAATAATAGCGTATAGAGAGAGAGAGAGAGAGAGAGAGAGAGAGAGAGAGAGAGAGAGAGAGAGTGAGTGTAGTCACAACGGAAAAGACAAATGTAATAAAAATTCAATCTGGGGAGTGGGGTGTGTCACGGGAAGATTGAGACACCTTGCAATTCGCTGTATGTAGGCTGAAATTTAGGAGAAACAAATAAAATTTGGGGTTCTATAATGGATTGCATGGTCTCTCAATGTCTTAGAAGTGTGATGAGCATTATATATAGATAAAATAAGTAAAATTAAGATGGATGATATTTATAGTTTTAGGTTGTGCAAGTTCTATATACTTCTTTTATGGTGAATCTCATTTTTTTCAAAGACAGTACACAAGATTTTATACTCTCAAATATATCTAACATTACTCTAAAATTAAATAGAATTTGAAAAGACTTCTATGATTGAATTGATTAATTAGCGTTATGTAAGGGAAGAGAGCCTATTTATAAGGGAAAATGCCAAGTGAAATAAGGAAGTGAATATAAAATACAACATAGTCAGTGGCTGAACCACGTTGAGGCTAGAGGGGGCCATGGCCTCCCAGAAAACATTAATAATTATTATTTAAATTCAAATAAAATTTGATAAAAAATAATAATATTGATCTAAAAAATTTAAAAATTTCTTAAAATAATATTTATTGAAGTTTAAATCAGACTGCGATCAGTGAAAGGGAAAAACATGATGAAGTACATCATGCATGGGGCAAACTTCCAGAAAATTTTGGAGGATGCAATCTTTAATAATGCAGATCATGAACTTTTAGAAGATCCTACTAAAATTATTGGCAGTATTATTTAATAATTGTCTGTAAAGTACTGTGTCATCAAATCTTGATCATCTGACTCTATATAAAGCGACCTGTTTGGTCCAAATTTTTTAGCAGAACAAACGTCCCATGAGTTCTACCATGGCTGGTTTTACTTCTTTTCCCTCTCTGCTTTTGATTTCTTCTCTTTTACTGGCTTCCTATGGCGCCGCTTGTGCCTCAAAATTACAATCCTCCGTCACTATAGTGGACGGACTCTCATGGGCATTCTACAATTCTAGCTGCCCTGAGCTTGAATCCATCGTCAGAACCCACCTCAAGACTGTGTTTGAGGAGGACATTGGCCAAACCGCAGGCTTACTACGCCTCCATTTCCATGACTGCTTTGTTCAGGTCACAAAAAGATCTAACATATTTATTTATACATGTGATACAAAGGGATGGAGTGCTGATCAGCTTAATCAAAATTAAGTGCCCAAAATAGATCAAGAAAGTATAAACCCAGTCCAGTACAATCAACACATGAACCTACAAAAAAGTATAAACAAGTACTAGCTAGGCTACTAATTATGGTCTAAATTATTGGTTGGGTTCTCAAAATATTTAGGTCTAAACACCACTACGAAAGGCGTTTTGTGATTACGTACACATGCAGCTAGCCCATGGATTGATGGGGTAGTACTACTGCTTTGGAAGTTTGATTGAAATGTCGATCCCAGCTTGGTTAATTAATATTTGTGTTAATTTCAATGCAGGGATGCGACGGTTCGATCTTACTTGATGGAACAGACAGTGATCCGAGTGAGAAGGATGCGTCTCCGAACCTCACTTTGAGAGCCAAGGCATTTCAGATCATCGAGGACCTCCGAGAGCTCGTCCACAATACGTGCGGAAGGGTTGTCTCCTGTGCAGACATTGTTGCTGTTGCTGCGCGTGATTCTGTTTACCTGGTAAGTGGTAACGCTAGCTGTACAATATTGTACAGCCTCTTTATAATTACTTTGTTGTTGCACTGCATGCATGCCCTCATTTTAGAGACGTGTCTCTTTGAAATCGACCTCGATCAACACAAATTTTATGTTTTTCTAAACATTGATTAGATCAAATCACAAACAATGATTACGTTCTTCTCTGCTGCAAAGAAATGGTGAAATTACGTATTTTTGGACTTTCAGTATGAATTTCTATGCCTTTAATTTCCTTGATTGCTGCAGGCAGGAGGCCCCGAGTACAGTCTGCCATTAGGAAGGAGGGACGGGCTAACCTTTGCTTCACAAGAAACAACGGTGAACAGCCTCCCCTCCTCCACAAACAACGCCAGTGAGCTTGTCGCCGGGCTAGCCAACTTTAACCTTAATGCCACAGACCTAGTTGCCCTCTCTGGTGCCCACACCATTGGCATCGGCCACTGCTCTTCTCTAACTTCTCGGCTCTACCCAACTCTAGACTCTACCCTGGACGACACTTTCGCCGACGAACTCCTGGAAATCTGTCCCACTGCAGATTCCAACGGCACCACCGTGCTTGATATCCGGACGCCAAATAAATTTGATAACAAGTACTACATTAACCTCGTGAACCGCCAAGGCTTATTCACATCAGACCAAGATCTTTACATTTATAACGTTACAAGTGACATAGTCACGAGCTTTGCGCTTGACGAGGAGCTCTTCTTTGACAAGTTTGTGGATGCCGTGATCAAGATGGGGCAGCTGAGCGTGTTGACGGGCGAGGAAGGGGAAATTCGTGCCAATTGCTCGGTGGCGAATTCCGATAGTACTGTAAAATTGACATCTGCAGTAGGAGATCAAAAGGAGGCGGGAGTTTATGCAGTCTAAGTAATTATTGTAAGGTATTTTGGCCTTTGGGAGATCAGTACTGTTTGAATGTTTAGCTGTTTAATCCTTAATTTAGACTAGGTTGCATTTGAACATTGGGCTGAGCTGATCTGAGCTCAGTTTTTTATAAATAGTAATAAGTTGAGTAGTGAAGAAAGTTACGTGAGACCCATCTAAACTGAGTTTGAAGTGTGTTTAAATGTTAAGATGAGTTTAGTACTTTTTATAAAAAATTAAAAAAAGTTGTGATCCCATGTATAAAGATGTGTTAAGTTAAAAAAGATTTTGGATCCCATGTGTAAGAAGTTTTGAATTGAAATGAGTTTAATAATTTAAGAGTTGGGTGTTTGGATGTTAGAATCAGTTTAAAATTAGACTGAGTTCAGCTGAATCTTATAACAAAACACAACCTAAAGGAATCGAGTACGCACGACGTTGCTTGTCTAAATAACTTTTTTTTTTTAAGAAGAGGACAGTACCCCAATTTTATTGAATGATCTCATTTGTGATGGAGATAATTCATAGTTACAACCAGACACCTAGAGATACAAAAAATCATAAAAGGCCAACATCCAGGCATCAAAAATCTAAATTACCCAACTAAAATACAAAATACTAATGAATTTCAGGTAAACACAAAAACCAAATCTAGAGAAAGGAGAGAACGAACCCTAGACAAAAATAGATAAAGACTTGCAAGGAAAAGGCATATGCAATTAAATCAAAAGCATCTTACCAGGAAGAAACACTACGATATCCACAAGTAAGGAAGATCAATTTTGTCCATACGAAGATCTCGTAACTTTCTTGGCAATATATCACTATCATTAGACCAATCCGAATTTAAACCCTAAGCTCTCCGAATTTAAATAGTTTATAATAATTGGCTGCGTGCTTCAGTATCTTGATCGATCTCTATGCATCTAGATGATCAAACTACATAATTTTTTTGGAATAATATTCAATAATATATGTAAAGCTTCGATATTCTTTGTTTTGTTTTTAAATAATAGATAGATCCATTAGCGATCATGATAGGGTCTGTCATGCATTATGATCCATTAATTAGTACGTGAGAGGCAAATGTCATCTTTGATTATGGGGCACCCTCAAGCCCCTATAAATATATATATATATTCGTGATCATTGATTTGAAAAAAGAATTAATCACAAGTGATCAAAAGCAAAGGTAAGGTTTGCATGATCTCGTTTATCTTGTGTAGATTGGATGCAATGATGCGAGCTCGATCGAGTGGCATGCTTGCAGCCTCACGCCTTGGCAAGCAACACTTTAATTATGTTATTCAGAGCCATCAGGTGTATGGCTTACACATGAATACAAAGAGCCATATTGGAAAACAGACCCGGCCTCGACCATTTTGGAAAATTATTGTATTCTTGGGTCAAGCCATGTTTGTCTAAACAGGTTAAAAAAAAAAGACTTTGTTTCCACTTGTCTTGATTAATTTACTCGATCTCCTTAGTAAGTGGATAAGATTTAATTTCTATAACATCTATAGCGTATTGATTGATGGATTCTGGGTGGGAACATCGGAGACTAATGGTTTATGACAGCCTGTGGTGTATGAAAAAGTCCCTGCTTATTGCACCAAATGTAGACAACGAGGACACCCAGCAGGTGTTTGTCGAAATGGCTCTAAGAATACTCTGTTGGCTCGAAGACCCAAACCCATAGAAAAAGTCCAGAATATGCAATACGTTGTTAAACATTCGCAGGCTAACCAGATTGACAACATTAAACCTATGAATCATGAGGCTATTAATCAGGACAATACGCTATTAGTATTACCCGAAAATTTGGAAGGACAACACCAGGTGGCTAGGCAAGGGACAATGGTACTGCAAGTAGAACATAGCTTGGCAAAGGAAAGTGAAGGGCCAGTTAATAGTGATATGGGTTCTAGGCCTAAGACACGAAGCATGTCAGAAACTCATAATAAGGCCCATGAACAAAATTCTCATGTTGATGAGCATAGGCACACTACTGAAAGAGTGGAAATTGAAGATATCACTAGTTTTGTATTTCTAGGGTTTTGGCAAGAATACCAAATAACGCAACAAATACCAAGATTGATTCAAGAAATCATAAATAGAAAACACAACTAGATAGCAAATAAGAGAATAGAATGAAAATACCAAGAATGCAAAGATTTAACGTGATTCAATCCTTTCAGATCTACGTCCACAGGGAGAACTGGCCAGAGATTGTCTTATTTAAGCTTCGAATCACAACAGAGGCACAGGTTATAAGATTCAGGCCATTCTAGAATGACGTTAACCCTCTCATCTTCAAATTTACAAGTTTCTCTCAAAACCTAACTCAGTCTCTCGAAGTTTCTTTCACAATGCATCAGATATCGCTCACCCCTCTACAGTAGCCATCGCATGGCCTTTTATATGGCCAACTCATTTCATTTAACCCTAATTCACTTGATTCAAACACGTGGGCCATATAATAACCTTCGGATTGTGAATTAGAATTTACAAGAGAAATGGGAGGCACATGGTCACTTCTAGGGGTGTAAATTTAAATTAGAAAACCGGTCTGAACCGGACCCGTTTTACCAGTTTTGAATCGGTCCGGTCCGAAACCGGTTCTTATAATTCAAAAACCGGTTGGAACCGGTCCGGTTCCGGTTTTAGGATTTTTTGGACCAGACCGGACCGGACTGGACCGAACTTCCATCATCCTTTTAAAACCACACTTAGTTCATTTCTTTTTTATGCAAATCTAGCAGAATAATGCTACTCATTATCCTAACTTCCATCATCCTCCCATCATTCTATGATGTGGCATTAGATGATTGAAAATTATTTATTATATTTCACTTGTAAACCTATCATCTAATGCTACATCATGAGATAATAAGAGGATGATAAAAGTTAGGATGAATAGATTTTTTCAATCTAGCATAGGAATCGCGTTTACCTGGACTTTTTAACTTTTTTGAATCTTTCTACAACCGTACTGAATGAATGTCAATTGTCACCTATATAGAACACTAAGCGTTACTAAACTTATAAAAGAACTTTCTAAAACTCTCCATATACCTAAATTCATACTACGGAAAATAGCTTTGAAAATTATTTCGTTATAAAAAATCTAATAAATATATTATCAATAATAAATAAATAAGCTTAACTTATTATAAAATAATTTTATCAAAAATGGCAAAACAACTTAAATTCTTTTCGAAAATTAACTTAATCATATTTAAACTCATATCTCTATAAATTATTATTAAAATGATAATTTAATACTTCTAACATATATCCTAGTAAGAAATCATAAATTTCTTAAGTAATAGTAATTCATAAAATATTTATATTCAAATAGTATAAACAATGAAAAACTCATTTAGTAAAATATACTTAAATCGATTTTAAAGCATTTAGAATAAAATGCTAAATCTTTATTTACTACTGAAAATAGTAATATCTATTATTACTATATAACTAAAATTGTAGATCTTTAAATACTATCTATATGAAATTATAATTTCACGCTAAACATGACCCACATTAAACATCTCAAATGAATCAAACTCAATATCAAAATAAACATCAAATGGCAAGAAAGCATACTGACTTAAAAACTAGATGTAGTAATATAAATATATTTAAAACAATTTCTTTGCTATGCTTACAAATGCTATACGACAAAGTATTAAACGTGGCTTATTTATACTATTCAACAAATCTGTAGGTAGGGACTAAAAACTAGAAACGGAAATACTCCACTCCGTGTAGGCGGAGATAGCGGGGCTCTCCTCCTCCATGTCCCGCTTGGTCGGGTATGGAGGTTTTGTGGGATGGGTACTGTTACCTCTGTCGTAGATAGAGGTGTGCTATCTTTTAGACTTAAGTCTTTAGAGATTGGCCATATGACAAAGGTGTGCTATCTCTTAGACTTAAGTCTTTAGAGATTGGCCATATGGATTAGACCAGCCAATCATGAAAGTGTATTGGGACATTATTAACGTTTGTAATTGACTTATCTTTAAGTCAACTTTGTATGTCCTCTTTATCGAAGGGAATGAGATCCGTTTATTTAAAAAAAAAAAAAAAGGAAATACTTATGAAAATGCAAACGAAATACTTGAGAAATACAAAACCGTGCAATAAAGTCTGGGCAAACCGAGAGAAATGGCCAGGGTCGACGGAAGCGGTGGTTGGCTAGGTCGACGGTATACGGCTCGGTGGCACGGCACTGAGAGAGAGAGAGATGGAACCCGAGAGAAAGAGCAAGAGGGAGTTACGGACCATGCAACGGGGGCTGCAGTCCGACCATGGAATCTTGCTTCGTGATCTGCAGTGGCTCCACTTGCGGATTCACTGCTGGGCTACGGCGCATGGACGACAAGTGACTGGGCGGCTTGCATGGAGGCAAAGTTCGAAGGAAAGCATGCTCTGTTTTTGACAAGTGAAAACAGAGGCCTCTTAGCGTGCGATGGTGGCTTAGGTTTCACGATGAAGGGTGGTGGCAATGTGGAGCTCCCTTCGTGACATGGTCGCTGGAACCGAGGGAACGTGGGAGGCTTGCAAGGTGGTGGTGTGTACAAGGAAGTGGCTTATTAATTGGAAACGACGCCGTAATGCTCCTTTGGTGAGAACTGGTCTGGGCTTGGGTTTTACAGGCCATTACGAGGCTTATTAATTGTGGTAATCTGCCTTACATGGCCTCTTTTATTTATGCTAGTTGTGGTTATTTAGATAGAAGAATCCTTTGGGATGAATTACAAGAAGTCTCCAGGTTGTGCACTAAATGGCTGATTTGTGGTGATTTTAATAACTTTATTTCTTAATGTAATCTGGTGGAACCTAATGCTGAAGGTTCTAAGTATACATGGTATAATGGGCGTGAGGGGCAAGGTTGCATGTGGGCCTAACTTGACAGAACTCTACTTTCACATAGGTTATTTACGGACTTTCCTCAGCTTTATACTTCGATTTTGGCTAGGACATGTTCAGATCACAGTCCTCTTATTATTCAAATCAAAGAGAGGCAGCTCCTAGAGATGGCCCTCCAGTTCTCAAATTTATGAGGACGTGGTGCATGCACAAGACTTTACTCAACTCATCTATGATAACTGGAATCAACTGATTTCTGGGGGTGGACTGATAAAATTTGCTGCTAAAATTAAAAGGTTGAAACCAACTCGACATGGAATAAAGAGATCTTTGGCAAGGTTGATAATCATGTGCAGAATGCTGAAATTTTGAATCTAGAGGCTCAGCTAACTACAGTCATGATCTTGAACTGTAACAACATTCTAAACAAACAGAGCTTGAACAATTTTTACTCCAAGAAGAAATTCTCCTTAAACAGAAGTCCTGAGTGAAATGGTTTAAATAAGGGGATTCGAATTCCAAATTTTTTCATGCTGCGTTACAGATTAAAAGGAATAAAGGAATGATACAGTAGATGACGTTGGAGGATGTAAGTCATCTTAATTCTCCTTAGGAGATTCATAAGGAAGCTGTTGAATATTTTCAGGCTGCTCTTCATACAGAAGGGGTGCACCAGATAGATACTTGGAAGGACTTATTTCAAACAGTTATTACAGATGAGGATTAATTTGCTTTGCCATAGTTCTTTGTTGGAGGAAGTCAAGACAACTTTATTTGACATTCCAGAAGGTAGCACTCCAGGACCTGACGGGTTTGGATTTTGTTTCTTTATGCATTGCTAGGATATCATTAAGGAGGATCTGGTAGAAGCAGCCGCTGATTTTTTTAATGGTACCCATCTTCCTAAATTTTACTCTTCTAATTTCATTATTATTATTCCCAAGGAAGACAATCATTTGAGCTTTGCTAAATTCAGGCCTATTAGTATGTGCATGGTACGTGGTTTATAAACTTTTCTCCAAGATTATGGTTAATAGGCTTAATCCCCTTCTTTTAAAAATTGTTTCTAAAGAACAAGAGGCTTTTTTCAGAGGGCATAACATACATGATAATATTAGGCTTGCCCAAGAGATGCTTCATAGTATAAATGCCAAGGTGCAGGAAGGAAATGTGATGATTAAGGTAGATATGGCTAAAACATATGATCGACATGAATGGAATTTTTTATTGGAAGTTCTCCAAGTTTTGGGATTCTCTACTAAATGGAGACATCTTATATCTAATTGTATCATTGCTCCTTCTTTCTCTATATTAATGAATGGCACTAGTAAATGCTACTTCCAATCATCTCGGGGGACTGTGTCAAGGGAACTCACTATCCCCTTACTTATTCATTATTGCTGAAGAAGTACTAAGTCATTTACACAAGAGAGCTACAGATGAGAAGATTATTTGCTACAAAATATACAGATGATGTCCCAGGATTTCTCATCTTCTATATGCAGACGACCTAATGATTTTTTTGAATGGATCTAAAAGCTCTTTGAAAGCGTGCATGGATACTTTCAGGCTACATGAAAGTATTTCGGGTCAGAAGGTGTATCATACCATATCTGCTATGTATTTTGCTAAACAAACCTCCATTTCTTGCAAGATGATTGGGTCGCAAGCAACATGGTTTCATGAAGGTTCGTTCCCTTGCTTCTATTTGGGTGCTCCAACATGTATAGGCAGCATATGTGTTACTCATCTTGATCTATTAATCCAAAAAGTGCAGAAGAAATTAGCCTCACGGAAAGGAGCTTTACTCTCTAAGGGGGGTAGACTAATGTTATTAAAACATGTGCTATCAAGTATTCCTATTCATCTTTTAGCATTGCTTAATATGCCTCGCAGTGTGCTTCATAAGTTTAATCAGATTTTTGCAGACTTTTTGTGGGGCAGTAAGGATGGCAAGAAGAAAAAGAAATGGGTGGCTTGGGATAAAGTTTGCAAGCCTATGGAAAAAGGTTGGCTCAAAATATTAAAATTAGAAGATATGGAGAAAGCCCTGCACATGAAATTTGCTTGGTAGTTCCTATATGGCAATTCTCTTTGGGCTAGCTTTTTTCGAGGCAAATATAGAAATCAACACCTATATGACTATGCCTGTTAGAAATAAGCAAATTCAAATTTTGAAATGGTTGCGCTATGCACAGAATTTTGTTAAGCTTAATGTGGATGGGAGTAGCACCAGAAATCTTGGAAGAAGCAGAGGTGGAGGAATTATTAGAGATGAGAAAGGTCACATGATATTTGCTTTTGTTAATTATTATGGTATCAGTTCCAACAATATTGCTGAGATCTGAGCTCTCTAGGATGGTTTGAATCTCTGTGCACAGATGAATATAACTCATGTTGAAGTGGAAACTGATTCTCAACTTGTGGTAAACTCGTGGGAGAAGGGTGGGCTTGTCCCTTGGAGGAGTCATAAGTACTAGAATGAAGCTAAATTGATGGTGCATTCAATGGTGGTTCTGATTTTCCACTCTTTTAGAGAAACGAATCACATTGCAGACAAATTAGCCAAATTGAGTTCTAGTGGCAAAGAAGAGTTCTTTGAGAATAAAAATAGCCTACCTAAAGACATCCCAGAAGCTATTCGTATGGATCAAGCTGGTTTACACGTAATACGACATAAATAACAGGTTTGTATACATATTTGGTTAGTTTTATTTTATTAAGGTATGCATCTTGTTTTTTGTTTTGTTTTAATGCTTATTTTATTATCTTGTATAGTGCTTAGTTATTTATGTAGTTGTTTTTTATGTCTGGGTTTGGATGTTATGATTTATTGTAATCACCAAGTATTTAGTTGTAATCATGGTATTCCTCTACCATAAGTGAGATTTATCAATAAAATTAAGGTACCGTCATCTTCTTAAAAAAATGTAAAACAATGAGAACCAACTGCTTTGAGATCCTAGCAACACGTAATTGATCATGTTTTATATGTTTCAAGACATGATCAAATATCCCTTGCATGCAAGTCTAAGGCCATACTTTATTTTAACTGTTCTTGAAAAGGTAGCAGGTAGAGTACTTTTCTACCCTCCTAAAAAACTTAATATATAAAGAAGATCATTAATAATTCATGACTTAATCTTATTATAAATAAACCTCAGGCCTGTTGCCTATTGTGCTTGCCAAGAAACCAATTACCATGGCTGGTGCTGCTTATTTTACCTCTCTTCTTTTCATCTCTTCTCTTTTGCTAGCTTCCCATGATGTTTGTGCCTTAAACACATGAGAGTCCTCTGCCCCTCTGGCAAATGGACTGTCATGGAATTTCCATGAATCGAGCTGTCCTGAGTGTTGAGGATTCTCTGCAATCCTCCTTTGATTCTTAGCCGTTACCGTAATTGTCGTAGTTGACCCATGATTGTAGAGATGTTGTATTTATTTTTATGATTGTTTTCCTTTTGTGTTGTATAGCCATACATGTATATTTATCTCTATAAATGGAAAACCATCTCCACCTTTTATCGTGTGGTGGATTTACAAACTATTCTCACTGAGCTTGAATCCATCATCAGAAACCACCTCAAGAAGGTATTCAAAGAGAACATTGGCCTAGCTGCCACCTTGCTTTGCCTCCATTTCCATGACTGCTTTGTTCAGGTGAAGAAAAGCTCAGGCCTCCTAGCATTTCTAGCCGTCATGGATGTTATTTTGCTTTAGGTTATGACCACTTACTTCGAATTTTCCTTTCTCAAATCAAAGTCCATTTTGTTTTGCTCGGCTAATTGAAATTGATCCACAGTTTTAGCTACACCCTGAACTTTCCATTAAAATTCTATACTCATTTATGGAACTTTGATGCCCCTTTGTATAGTAAATTTTTTTAACGATCATTAGTACTTACATGTTTTTACATATTTGGAAAAAAGATATACATTGAGAAACAATATGTGGATAGGAAAGGTGATTAGAATATATAATATTTTGCTTCGATATGCTCTTAAATAACCAATTGTCCAAATAACTTAAACCGATATATAAGAAATTGTGGATTTAATCATTTAGAACATAATTTTATATGATAATTTCGTCTATTTTCACCTCTTAAAAAGAAAAACAATTGCAGAACTATATAAAATATTCTCTCTCTCTCTCTCTCTCTCATCCGGTCCTTCTGTCTTGTAGAAACTGACCCAGATGATATATAATAATATTTAATGAATGACGAAAATATTTGAATTCCCAGCAAGCAGCTTGTAGTCTGAACTTCGCTATCAGATGAGATAGCCTTCAACTACCGCATAGACATTTTGCTCCTATAATATACCTTTTTCTCCCATTGTTTTTTCTTCACAACTTTAATAATGGAGCCTTGACTTGTGCATGCATGCATGTGACAAAGACTAAAATTTGGTGTATATACAGGGATGTGATGGTTCGGTGCTGCTTGATGGAACGACGAGTGGACCAAGTGAGCAGGATGCCCCTCCCAACCTTAACTTAAGGGCCGAGTTGTTTCAGATTATCAATGATCTGCGCGGCCTTGTCCACGAGCAGTGTGGAAGAGTCGTCTCTTGCGCTGACATAACTGCCATTGCAGCACGTGATTCAGTTTCACTGGTAAATAGTACTTGATTTTCCTCTAATTTTGCCCAAAACCCTACTGATCCGGTATATGTAACGAGACTATCTTAACACTTAGTCCAATTGTAATACTGCAGAAAATTATTTATACGGATAGTCTTACAGAATGCAATGTGACAAAACAGAATGCAATCTAGTTCTACACAAGGAAAGCAGCCAAAGCATGCCTGAAATACACTGCAGCACTCAAGAGATGAATAAAGCTGGTAAAGCATGCTGCAGTACAAGAAAAGAAAAAGATAGCAGTAGCAGCAAAAGGAAGAAAAGAAATGGCACAGAAAAAAGGGACCTCAACTAAGGAAATACATGGCTACACACAAAGAAGCATGAGGGACATGATGCATAAAGCTGGCTTGACCATATTGCCCATTAAAGTTCTGAAATTGATTGTATAGATAATCAATAGCTAACTTTACAGTAGTTCTTTACTTTTCTGCTTTTCCTAAGATGTATATATATATGACCTTTGTATAATTGAAAGCTCCAATCAATGAGAATCAATTTTCTTCTCATCTTCATTTGCTGTCCTCAACAGTTTCTAACATGGTATCAGAGCAGGAATAATTTCCTGCAAGTTCCTTCTCGATTTTGATCATCTTTCATTGAACCTATGGCTTCCTCATCTTCCTCTTCTTCTTCTCTTACAGAAGATCCAAATAGCCCTTATTTCTTGCACCACAGTGACAATGCAAATACTGCCATTGTTTCACCACCCTTGACTGGTTCCAACTACATTTCTTGGAGTAGATCTTTTCTTCTCTCCATTTCAATCAAGAATAAGTCTGGATTTCTGGATGGCACCATCCCCACTCCTGATCTTGTAGATACTTCTTATGTATCTTGGTTAAGATGCAACAATATCCTGCTTGCTTGGATTTTAAATTCAGTTTCCAAGGACATAGCATCTAATGTGTTCTTTTTGACTTCAGCTAAACAGATATGGGATAAACTCAAAGAACGTTTTGCACAACCTAATGAAGCTAGGATATATCACCTTCAACACAAACTCAGTGGCATAGTACAAGGGCATCTTTCTGTAAGTGACTACTTCACCCAACTTAATGCCATTTGGGAAGAGCTGCATAGCTATAGACCACTTCCCTGTTGCACTTGTAGTTTATGTACATGTGATGCTTTAAAGAATGTTGGTGAAGTTTAGCAAAGGGACTATGTTTTCAAATTTTTAATGGGTTTAAATGATAGCTATGATGCTGTTAGAGGGAAAATTATCTTGTTGAGCCCTTTGCCTTCTCTGGATAAGACCTTCTAACTTATTTTACAAGAAGAAAGGCAAAGGCAAGCAAGAAACATAACTGTTCCTGCCTCAGAACCATCTGCCTTGCTTGCTTATCAAAATTTTTCGAAGAAAAGGGAGAAAACAGATTTGGTTTGTGGACATTGTGGGAAGATGGGACACACAAAGGAGAAATGCTACAAACTAATAGGATTTCCACCCACTTTCAAATTCACCAAATCTAAGTTTGGAAATGGTTCTGGAAAACCTGCTACTCACTCTGCAAATCAGGTTGCTCTCGATGGTTCCATTGTGGATCAAGCTATTGCTGCAGGTCATGCATCTCCTGCACCAAGCACTTCTCAGTTGACCCTCTCTCAAGCACAAGCACAGAACCTCGTGGCTCTTGTCAATGCTCAATTTCCTCAGCTGACATTAGGACACAATAAACCATTCCTGCCACCACCTGTGCAACCCTCACTTATTACCTCAGAACCTGCCCATCCAACAACATCTCACTCCAATCTAGCAGGTAATCATCACTGTTTTTCCTATCCTAGCATCTCTCATAACCCCTCTCTTTTCAATGTCACAAGTCATGATAAACTCACTACTCTTTCACAAGATCAGCATGATACCTTTCATAATACACCATGGATCATGGACACAGGAGCTACTGATCACATGGTGTGCTCCACCTCATTTTTTACTGATTCTTCCTGCTGCATTCAAGTTTTTGTGCAACTTCTAAATGGTACAAAAGCTCGAGTCACACACATAGGCACTGTTAAACTTTCAGACTCTCTTCTTCTTGTTGATGTCCTGTGTGTTCCCTCTTTTGCTTTCAATCTCATCTCAGTCAGTAAGCTTACTCAAAGGCCAGACACTTGTCTGTTTTTCTTAAATAATCTCTGTTTCATTCAGGTCCTCTCTTCATGGATGACGATTGGACTTGCTAAAGTCCATGCTGGTCTCTATTACCTGCTGTCTTCACCTCCAGACAACACCAATATTTCATCTTCAAGCCCATCTAGTCTAGCTCGAGTCAACCAAGCTGCTGTACATCAAGATTTTGACTTATGGCACTGCAGATTAGGAAATTTATCCTCTCAAAGAATGAATTTAATTCATTCTAATGTACCTAATGTAAAGTCCAAAGAAAAATCTCATTGTATAGTTTGTCATTTGGCTAAACAAAGACAACTTTCATTCCCTTCAAGTGTTTCAAGTAGTTCATTTCCTTTTGATTTAATCCATTGTGATATATAGGGTCCATACTCCCATGCTTCCCTTCAAGGATTTCATTATTTTTTAACCATTGTGGATGATTACTCTAGAGTTACTTGGGTTTTCCTCATGAGACTGAAATCAGACACAAGATCCCTCCTACAATCTTTCTTCCATCTTATACAAACCCAATTCAACAAAAACATTAAGCAAATCAGAACTAACAATGGACTTGAATTTGCTATGACTGATTTTTACAAAAAATATGACATCATTCACCAAACATCATGTGTGTATACCCCTCAACAAAATGGTGTTGTTGAGAGAAAACACCAACATCTTTTGAATGTTGCCCAAGCCCTTCTCTTTCAAGCATCATTGCCAATCCAATTTTGGGGAGATGTTGTCTTGACAGCAGCCTATATCATTAATAGAATCCCCACACCTCTCCTCTCCAATAAATTCCCATATGAGATGCTTTTCTCATCACCACCTTCATATTCTCACCTTAGGGTCTTTGGCTGTCTAACTTATGCTAGTACTGTCAAACAAAACAGAACCAAATTTGAACATAGAGCTAAACCTTGCATTTTCTTAGGATATCCTGCTAATGTCAAAGGTTATATGCTGTATGACATTGAATCTCACTCTACCTTCATCTCTCGAAATGTGATTTTTCATGAATCCATTTTCCCCTTCAAATCTGGTTCCCCTTTAGACAATGACTTATCATCCTTCCCAAATAATATGGTCCTTCCTCCTGCACCACCAGATGACATCTTCTCCTTTCCTCAAAGTTCTCAAACTCCCACTCAATCAAAAATTTGTGAAGAACCTTATTCACCAGCTAATGGAGAGCCTTCTTCACTAGATGACACCTCTACTCTGCCCTCACCTACTAATCCCATACTCCCTTCACCTACCCCCTCCTCTCATCCTGACCCTTTCCCTCTTCGAAGGTCCACCAAAAATAGGAACCAACCTGCTTATCTTCATCAATATCATTGCCAGCTTGCAGCATCTCAATCCTTCCTTCCATCCTCCACAATCCATCCCCTTCATGATTACATAACTTACAAAAATCTCTCTCCCTCTCACAAGTCATTCTCTGTTTCACTTTCATTACTCCATGAACCTCAGTCCAATAATGAAGTTGTCAGGTTTGAGCATTGGCAAGATGCCATGAAAGCTGAACTCCATGCTCTAGAAGAAAACAATACATAGACTATCACCACCTTACCCTCCAACAAGACTGCAATTGGCTGCCGATATGTTTATAAGACCAAGCTGAAATCAGATGGATCTTTGGAAAGACATAAAGCAAGACTTGTGGCCAAAGGATACACTAAAAAAAAAAAGGTTTTGACTTCCAAGAGACCTTCAGTCCAGTTGCAAAACTCACCACAGTTCGAGTTTTCCTTACCATAGCAGCCATTAAAAACTGGTCCCTCACTCAAATGGATGTTCACAATGCCTTTCTACATAGAGATCTCGATGAGGACATTTATATGCAATTACCTCCAGGCTATCACATCAAGGGTAAGCAGATTGAGGGGGAGAACTTGGTATGCAAATTAAACAAGTCTCTCTATGGACTTAAGCAAGCATCTAGGCAATGGTTCTCAAAGTTTTCAAATTCACTCACTGCCATTGGATTTCATCAATCAAAATCTGATTACTCTTTGTTCATTAAGGTCAGTCCCAATGGATTTATAACACTCTTAGTCTATGTGGATGACATCATAGTTGGAAGTAACTCTCAAGAAGAAGTTGATTCACTCAAATCTTATCTTCACAGCAAGTTCAAGATTAAGGACCTTGGATCCCTCAAGTATTTCTTAGGATTAGAAGTTGCTAGATCCTCAATTGGAATTAACCTTTGTCAAAGGAAGTACACCCTTGAGATATTAGAAGATTCGGGTCTACTTGGCACAAAGACAGTTTCCACACCCATTGAATTGAACCATAAATTAAGCCACAATACAGAAGAAATCCTCCAAGATCCTACAGCTAATAGAAGACTCATTGGAAGGTTAATCTACTTGACTATCACCAGACTCGACATCACCTATGCTGTAAGTGTTCTAAGTCAGTTCATGGACAGACCCTCACAATCTCATTTGCACTCAGCTTATAGGATTCTCAAGTACCTCAAAGGATCCATAGGTCAAGACATTCTCTTGTCATCTAAATCAGCTTTACATCTAAAAGCCTATAGTGATTCTGATTGGGCTGCCTGCCCCGAAACAAGAAGATCTGTCACAGGGTTCTGTATATTCATTAGAGACTCATTAATAAGCTGGAAATCTAAGAAACAAGCAACAGTTTCTAGATCTTCAGCTGAGGCAGAGTATAGGGCACTAGCATCTACAAGTTGTGAGATCATGTGGCTTCTCAGTTTGCTAAAAGAATTTAATGTTGAACATTCCCAATCTGCTTCCCTCTTATGTGATAATCAGGCAGCCATTCACATTACAAAGAATCCAATTTTTCATGAAAGGATCAAGCATATAGAACTAGATTACCATTTTGTTAGAGAAAAAGTCCTGGCTGGTATTATCACACCAATACATGTGTCTTCGAAATTTCAGTTGGCAGATATATTCACTAAAGCCTTACCAACTTCTACATTTCAGTTCCTATTGTCTAAGATGGGTATTGCTAATATCTATGCCCATCTTGAGGGGGAGTCTTACAGAATGCAATGTGACAAAACAGAATGCAATCTAGTTCTACACAAGGAAAGCAGCCAAAGCATGCCTGAAATACACTGCAGCACTCAAGAGATAAATAAAGCTGGTAAAGCATGCTGCAGTACAAGAAAAGAAGAAGATAGCAGCAGCAGCAAAAGGAAGAAAAGAAATGGCACAGAAAAGAGGGACATCAGCTAAGGAAATACATGGCTGCACACAAAGAAGCATGAGGGACATGATGCATAAAGCTGGCTCGACCATACTGCCCATTAAAGTTCTGAAATTGATTGTATAGATAATCAGTAGCTAACTTTACAGTAGTTCTTTACTTTTCTGCTTTTCCTAAGATGTATATATATATGACCTTTGTATAATCGAAAGCTCCAATCAATGAGAATCAGTTTTCTTCTCATCTTCATTTGCTGTCCTCAACAGTTTCTAATAGATAGTGCAAGCCTCACACGATCTCTTTAAAAATGATACAGAACGAAAAAGTTTTTTCGTAGTGGCCGATCCCATTTTTTTCAAATAAGTGCACAAGATTTACACACCCCTACGACTGTGTATTTAGCATTATTCTATTGTAAAATGAACTTATAGAGTTTTACTTCCATGTCATTAATTATTTGGCTTATCAATCCGAATCCCTTCTCGTTTCTTGCTTTTGGGGATGCATGCATGAGTACTATCATGTTTATAAAAAGAAAAACGCAAATTGTGATGAGAGTTTTGGAACGTTCATCTTTGAACAAGAGAAAGAATCTGAAACTACAAATCTCTAAAGATTCCTGGATCAGCTCAGTACAAAATTAATTAATATTTCTGTTTGATCATTTTATTAATCAATTAATTCTTAGTATAATATATAATAAAGCGGCCTCCGACGTTGTTTATGAATTTGGTTTACTTTTCAAAGCATACAATGACCACATGGATGGATGGCCATCGAGTTGTTCGTATAAGGTTTACGCAAGTGATTTGGTAAAAATCTTATATATATTTTTTATTACAATTCATCTATATATAATACAAGACAATAGCTATTTAAGGAATATACAACCATAAACAGGACAGCAGCTATTTAAGAAATATACAACCAAAAACAGAGTTGCTAAACAAAGATATTGACAAAGAGGAAATCACGGCTATGCATGATTTACGTGGGTTCCCTTATACGACCCCTCAAAATGGATGTTCCATCAGCAACGTTAATTTTGCCACGTAACAAGGTGAAGCAAGAACGAGCGAGGGGCTTTGTGAGGAGATCGGCGAGCTAATCATCCGTGTGAACATGAGCAACACGCAATTTACCACGACGAACAAAGTCACGGACAAAGTGAAGATTGATGGCAATGTATTTCATCCGGGAATGCATAACAGGATTGAGACTGAGCTGAGTTGCACCAACGTTATCGCAGAGTAGAAGTGGTGGTTCATGTAACTTGATACCAAGTTCATGTAGAAGAGACTGAATCCAATCAATGTCTGAAGCTGTAGTGGCCAGTGCCCGATATTCAACTTTCGTAGAGGAGCGAGCCACTGCCTTTTGCTTCCGAGAAGCCTCTAAGCACTGGGTTTGTTTGACGATGCAGTAAGAGACCAAAGTGAATGGTCTGTTTGACATATCGTAAGAGCCGTTTAACATGTTGCCAGTGCGTGATTTTGGTTTGTGCATGAACTGAGCAAAACGATTAACTGCAAAACCAAGGTCTGGACGAGTGAGTGAGAGGTATTGAAGAGAGCCAATGGTTTGTCTGTATTCCATAGCATCACAGCTAGCCGAACCATCATCAAGCATGAGCTTAGTAGATGCAGACATGGGTGTTTGAACTTCCTTAGCACCATCCATCTTCAACCTGGTAAGGAGATCATGGACATAACGGTTTTGAGAAAGAAATAAACCTTGCTGAACCGGAATGACTTCCACCCCGAGAAAGTAGTGCAGATCACTCAGTTCCTTCAATGAAAATTTATCTCCTAAGGATTTGACAACATGCTGCATGAACTGAGTGTTATTGCCAATAAGAATTAAATCATCAACATATACCAACACATAGAACAGAATCCCATCGTGCATTGAACCAGGCTCGAGGCGCCTACTTGAGACCATAAATCAATTTCTGAAGAGAACAAACATGATGAGGATGAGAGGAATCGATGAAACCTGCAGGTTGCTGCATAAAGACTTGCTTAGTTAACTGTCCATGAAGAAATGCGTTATTAACGTCAATTTGCTTGAGTGGCCAATTGTTGGACAAAGCCAGTGATAGAATAAGTCTTATGGTGGTCAGTTTTATAACGGGACTGAAGGTCTCGGTATAATCGACACCCGGACGCTGATTGAAGCCTCTAGCGACGAGGTGTGCCTTAAACCGATCCACGGTGCCATCAAGATGACACTTAATCCGGAAGACCCATTTACGACCAATTAGATTGGAAGCAGAGGACTTAGGAACCAGGTTCCAGGTGCCATGTGAAACTAAGGCAATAAATTCATCTGCCATGGCCTTATGCCAGCACGGATCCTTGAGTGCCTAAGATACACAAGTTGGTTCCAATGGTGATGCAAGAGGATGATTTGTAGTAACCGAAAGTTGCTTAGGACAGAAAATATTATTCTGAGCCCGAGTAACCATCTGATGAGTGTGGGTAGGAGGTGCTATAGGCAGGGGAGAGTCAGAGCTAGAGGGATTACTAGCATGAGTAGATGAAGTCATACCTGGTGTAGGAGACGGATTGACAGTTGCCGTAATAGCAGGCGTAGCAGGTGTGACGGGGAGAGCATCCAAGGGAGCAATGTAAACCGGAGGAACTGAGGTAGGAGAGGAAACAGCAGGACATGGTGGAGTAGTAGCCGTAGGAGCAGAATGAGGAGTCTTTGTGAATGGAAAATTATTTTCATCAAACGTAACATGACGAGAGTGATAAAGCTTACCCATGTGAAGGTCCAGACATTTGAAAGCATGTTGAGTCAGGGAATAACTAAGAAAGACACAAGGTTTGGACTTGGATTGAAATTTATTTGTGCGATAGGGAACAAGCCAAGGGTAGCATTGACAACCAAAGGTGCGTAACTTGTGGTAGTCAGGAACTCATCCAAACAATGCTTCAAAGGGACTTCGACTCGAGAGTAAGAGAGTTGGAAGACGATTAATAAGATAAACTGCCGTGGCCAAAGCATATGACCAATAAGTAGAGGGAGCGGAGGCATGATGTAAAAGGGTCATACCTGTTTCGACAATATGTCGATAGCGACGTTCGACAGTACCGTTTTGCTGGGGAGTATGTGGTGCAGTAGTAAAATGGCTAATGCCACAAGCAGCCAGAAAAGGTCTAAGTTTGATAAATTCACTACCGTTGTGGGAATAAATTTTTTTAATTTTTTCGGAGAATTGATTTTCAACCACGGCAGTAAATTGAACAAAAATAGAGGAAACATCCGATTTATTTCGCATAGGATAGAACCAGCAATACTTTGTGAAGTGATCAATAAAAAGTACATAATATTGATAGCCATCAACAGAAGGAACCGGGGATGGTCCCCAAACATCGACATAAAAATATTCAAGAGGAGCATGGCTCGTAAGAGAAGTGACACTAAATGGCAATTTGTGCGACTTATTGCAATGACACGAGATACATGATAATAAAGACTTAGGGGAGGACACATGTAAATTAAAACTGCGAAGAAGTGAAGATAAAAGTTTTGGAGTAGGGTGACCCAGCCGATGATGCCAACGATCAAATGAAGCACGGGTTCCAGCCAAGGTGACGGTATGAGCTTGAGGTAAAGAAGAACACAGTTCCACGGGATAAACGCCACCTTCACACCTGCCGCACATGAGCACTGCTCCCGTCATCCAATACTTCACAAGATAAAAGGAGGGGTGAAATTCAACAATAACATTGTTATCATGGGTAAACTTGTGAACAGAGATCAGATTTGTGTGAATAAGAGGCACATGCAAAGTTTCTTTTAAAGTAAGAGATCGGGAAGGGGAAGAAATGGATGTAGAACCGATGTTAGCAACTTGCAAGCCTATACCATCTCCAAGAATAACCTCATCTTGTCCATCATATTCAGAGTGAATAGAAAGATTAGCCAAATCAGACGTAATATTATGAGAAGCAGCGGAATCAAGAAGCCATTTGCCATTTGAAGGAGCCGAGGAAGTAGTGCAGTTGGCAGTAGGTCGAGACTGCAGTTTTACACATTGCTTGGCAGTGTGACCATGCTTATCACATATTTGGCACACAACAGATGTCTTCTGAGTGGGAGCTTTGTTGTTGGAATTTTGTTTGGAACGGTTTTTGTTATTTTTGAACCTAGGATTGGACGGCTTCCGTTGAGAGGAATTAGCAGTGACAACAGTGTTGAGGTATTTCCATCCATGCGTTTGAGATAGTGTTCATGACCAATTAACAGATCATGCAATTCTGCAAAAGACAAGGCAGTTTCTCTCATGCGAATAGGAGCTACCATATCTCGAAACTCAAAGCCAAGGCCATTAAGCACATATAACGTCAAATCATCATCCGAAACTGGTGCATCAATCAATGAGAGTTCATCAGCAATTACCTTAACTGCATGAAGAAACTCAGACACCATGCAGGTACCCCGTTGAATAAGGGTGAGATCTTCCTTCAACTGCATAATCCGTGCCCGTGATTTGCTAGCAAACAAGCGTGCTAGATGTTGCCAGGCATCACGACTTGTTGTGGTCATAGCAATGAGGGGCATAACTGCTTCAGAAACAGAAGCAAAAATAGCATTTAGCAGTAAGTGGTCCTGTCGGCACCAGTGCGCATAGAGTGCCACAACAGAAGTAGAAGAATCCACAGTAGGTAGAGGAGGACACCAAAGGGTGCCGTCCAAGTATTTCATCAGATCATAGCCGATGAGAATGGTGAGGAAAGTTGCACGCCAGGAAGGATAATTTGAGGATGTGAGTTTGTAGGGTAATTGGCTGGAAGTGTTTATAGTAACAAGAGGAAGAGTAGATGCAGAGTTGGGCACCGAGGAATTTTCAGTGGACGACATGGAGTCGGAAGATGTTTCTGTTCTCGTGGGAGAAGAACCTTCTGATACCATATAAGGTTTACGCAAGTGGTTTGGTAAAAATCTTATATATATTTTTGTATTATAATTCATCTATATATAATACAAGATAGTAGCTATTTAAGGAAACAGGACAGCAGCTATTTAAGGAATATACAACCAAAAACAGAGTTGCTATACAAAGATTTTGACAAAGAGGAAATCACGGTTGTGCATGATTTATGTGGGTTCCCTTATAGTTTGATCGATCAGTATATCTCAAATAATTAATATGGCTTGTGTTCTTTCTGTACAATATTATATTTCTTAATTAATTAATTGTTGCAGTCAGGAGGTCCCAACTACAATGTGCCACTAGGGAGGAGGGATGGACTAAACTTTTCTACAATAGAGGTAACATTGGCTAATATTCCCCTACCCACAAGCAACACCAATGCCCTTCTCACCTCTCTAGCCACTAAAAACTTCGATCCCACCGATGTTGTAGCCCTCTCAGGTGGCCACACCATTGGGATTGGCCACTGCAATGCTTTTACTAACCGTCTCTACCCAACTCAAGACCCAACCATGGATGAGACCTTAGCCACTGAGCTCAAGGAAATCTGTCCCTCTGCAAATTCCACAAACACTGCTGTGATGGATGTTGGGTCCCCCACTTTGTTTGATAACAAGTACTACATTAATCTTGTGAACCGCAAAGGGTTTTTCACGTCGGACCAAGATTTGTAAACTGACAGTAGGACAAGAGACATTGTTGTTAGCTTTGTTGATGATGAGACCCTCTTCTTTGAGAAGTTTGTGTTGTCGATGATCAAAATGGGGCAGTTGAGTGTGTTGACAGGCACGCAAGGGGAAATTCGTGCAAATTGCTCATCGAGGAATCAAGACATATCGTATTCTTCATCTTTGGAAGAGGACCAGGAAAGTGCAGCTGAGCTATGAGGGTGTTTCTGATAAAAGTAAAAATAAAAATGTGGACTAGTTTATGTTATATATATTATAGTTTAAAAAAAAAACTATATGAGGAATGTTTTAATATGTTTGGAACCTTAAGCATGCTAATTAATTTGCATCTTGTTATATTGAATAACTGAAACATATTATTGTTAACAATCTTTCTGATTGGTTATAAAGTCTTCTCTCTCCTTCGGAATGGGAGGTTAAGGTGGAGTGGTGGGATCCACTAGATTCTAACAGAATTTAGGTGGTGTGTGGGGGTGTTGATAGAGAGTGAGTGACAGAGAGTGAGTGGGGTATGGTGGTGTATGGTGGAAGAAGTTCTTCAGGGGGTTTTGGCCGCTAGGAAAAGAGAGGAAAACAAAGAAAAAACCAGAAAACATAGACAGAAAGATGGAGGAAATACAGGAGTAATGGGATAGACTACATTTAATGGAGGATGAAAAAGCTGCAATAGACTTCGATGAAGATGTGGGAGAGGAGATTTCTTACAAAGGAAAGTGCAATCTAGTGGGAAAAGTGTGCATGAATAGAAGTATAAGCAAGGAGGTAATGGAGAACACGATGAAGAAAGTTTGGAGAATAAGCAAACCTGCAAAGTTTCTTGAAGTATATACGAATGTATTTACAATAAGTACCTTTGCAAATCCAGCTGATAAACAACGTGTGTGGAGTGGAAGACCATGGTTGTTTGATTTTCATCTGGTTGTTATAAAACCTTTTGACGAAGATACACCACCACAGAAGCTGAGGTTCGAGTAGGAGCGCTTTTGGATTCAGTTGCATAACATGCCATTGTCTTGCATGAATGAGGACGGAGGAATACAGATAGGCAACACCATAGGCAAGGTGGAAGAGGTGGATGTGAAGGAGGATGGAAGTGGCTAAGAAAGATTCTTAAGGGTTCTGATTTCTATAGATTTATCAAAACCTCTAGCCAGAGGCAGAACTGTTAACGTGAAGGGGGACAAGCTCTGGATCCCTATAAGGTACCAAAAGTTGCCCAGATTTTGCTTTTCTTATGGATGTTTAATTCATGGTAAGGAAGGTTGTGAAAGGAAGAGTGAAGGGGCTTATCAATATGGGATTTGGCTAAGAGCAGAATCGAAAATAGGAGTAAAAAAAAATGGGGAATCATTTTATTTAAAAAAATGTAATGAGGGAGGGAGGAGATGGTTTATACAGAATGAGAGAGAAGAAGCTTCTAATAACAGGATGAGAAAAGATGTACTCAGTAAAAAAATAGTTTCTGAGAAGGAAATGAGGTTTAGTGAGGCTGAGTCTAAGGGAACAAAGAGAGGGGGCAATGAGAAGGAGGCGAGATTGGATGATAAAGTGGTGACTAATAAGCAAACAGAAGGGGTAAGGGAAACAACTGAGAAGGAGGAGGAAGTAGACGAGGAAGAAGACAAGGAAGGAATAAGGAATGAAGAAGAAACCATTATTGAGGTGGAGGAGCAAAGGGAAGATCTGTATGAAACCATTAAGGAGTTTATTATCAAGAAGGGTGAGTGGAAGAGAAGCGCTAGAGAAAAAGGGAAGAAAATAGTTAGCATTGGTGAATGTTACATTAAAAAAAAAAGAATGAGAATGAGAATGAGAAAGGGAAAGAAAAAAAGAGGCTGAAAAGAAAGAAGAATGGTAGAAACTCTGATGGTGAGGAATACAATCCAAAAGAAAGCATGGTGGAGGTTGTTCATCAGTCCTACCATTCTCAATGAAAACGTTAAGTTGGAACTGCCGAGAGCTTGAGAACCCTCGGACAAGTCAAGACCTTTGCCTTATGCTGAAGGAAAAGGATCCAGATTGAATTTTCTTGATGGAAACCAAGTTAAGTACTGAGAAGTGTGTGAGATTGAAGAAGAGGCTTAACTGCAAGGGATGTTATGTGGTAGAGCCTTTGGGAAAGAAGGGTGGATTAGCTCTTTGGTGGAATAGTAGAGTGAAGGTTGAGTTACTAAACTATACTTAGAGGCAAATTAATGCCTGGATTTTAGATGAGAATGGAGATGATAGGTGGTTGATGACAAGATTTTATGGCCAGCCTGAGACTAGTAGAAGAGAGGAAGCTTGGAATCTATTAAAGTCTTTGAAGCCAAGTGTTAATCAAGGGTGGTGTGTTTTAGGGGACTTTAATGAGATTATATCTAATGATGAAAAAATGGGAGGTAAGCCAAGATCAGAGAGACAAATGGAAAGCTTTAGAGTAGCTTTAGAAGAGGGTAATTTGTTTGATCTCGGGTGGAGAGGAAACAAATTTACATGGACCAACAAGCGTGAAGATGAAACTTTTACTAAAGAAAGGCTAGATAGGGAAATGGCTAATCCAAACTAGACACAAAAATTCAATGATTTTTGGGTGGAAGTGCTAACTGGGAGAAGTTCAGACCACATGCCAATCCTGTTGACAATGAAAAAGAAAGGAGAAAAGGCATGGAGAATGAAGAAAATATTTAGGTATGAAGTAAGCTGGGTCAAAGAGGAGGGTTGCGAGAATGTTATAAAAGGGGCTTGGCAAGATATGCAGAGGGAACTCCATGCACAAAAACTTCAACTTAAACTGGAAAGATATAGAGGTGCCCTTTTGAGTTGGAGTAAGCAGATTAATTCAGATAGACTCCAAGGAATAAAAGAGAAAACTGAGTTGCTAAAAAAGCTTCAAGATGAAGAAAGCACATATAATTCTGAAGAAATCAAAATAGTGCAGAAGGGGTTAGGGGGCAATGCTTGAGAAAGAGGACCTAAAATGGAAGCAAAGAGCAAAAAGAAACTGGTATGCAATGGGGGACAGAAACACTAAATTTTTTCATGCTTGTGCATCTCAAAGAAGAAGGGAAAATGTGGTTAAACAAGTTATGGATGAGCAAAAAAAATTTGTTTACTAATCAAGAAGATATTAAGGGGGCTTTCAACAATTACTTTGAGAAATTGTTTACCTCGACAAGACCAAGCTTAGAAGATATTGAAGGCTGTGTGCAACAGGTGGAGACTCGAGTCACAAGTGAAATGAATGAAAGACTGATCAGGCCTTTCTGCAGAATGGAAATTGAGGAAGCTGTCAAACATATGGGGCCTTTAAAGTCACATTGTCCAAATGGTTTTGGTGCTTGTTTCTACCAAAATCGTTGGGATACAATAGGTGAGGAAGTGTGTAATGCAGTGTTGGACTTCCTTAATGGTAACTCTCTGCTTTCTTTGGTTAATTTCAATTACATAGCTTTAATCCCCAAAACAAATAACCCTTTGAGTATTACTGAGTATGGGCCTATTAGCCTTTGTAATGGCATTTACAAAATTGTTTCTAAAGTGCTTGTAAATAGGCTAAAAGGTGTATTGTCAGACATCATATCACTCAATCAAAGTGCCTTCATCCCAAGAAGGATAATCACTAACAATATTATGGTTGCATATGAGGTCCTACATACAATAAAGGTGAGAAAGAAAGGCAAGGAGGGAAGCATGGCCATCAAACTTGATATGTCAAAGGCATATGGCAGAATTGAGTGGGATTATTTGGAAGCTATCATGAAGAAGTTGGGTTTTTGGTAAGTGGACAAAGATGATTATGAAATATGTCTCTTCTGTCTTATACTCAGTGTTGGTTAATGGTGAACCAGGGGCACAAATTTTTCCATTGAGGGGATTAAGGCAAGGGGATCCTTTATCCCCTTACCTCTTTATCATGTGTGCAGAAGATCTTAGTGCATTGCTCAACAAGTCTGATCAGCAAGGGGAAACAAGAAGGGTTTCAGTTGTTATTTATAGATGATTGTGTTCTATTTGGAAGGGCTAGTGTGGAGGAATGGAGAAAATTGAAAGGGATTCTTAGTAAATATGAAGAAGCTTCTAGCTAGTTCTTAAATAAGGAAAAGATAGCCATGTTTTTCAATTCAAATACTAACTCAGAAAACAGAAGAAGAAGAATCCTAAGGGAATGAAGGGATCTGGTGAAAGGGAATTATGAGAGATACTTGAGATTTCCCCTATGGTGGGTAAATCTAAGTATAACACTTTTAAGTGTTTAAAGAAAGAGTTTGGCAAAAGATTAAAAATTGGAAGAATTCTTTTCTCTCGAGTGCCGGGAAAAAAATTATGATAAAGGTTGTTTTACAACCTGTTCCATC
Organism: Cyclocarya paliurus; assembly: GCA_029856935.1. Classification (NCBI taxonomy): domain Eukaryota; kingdom Viridiplantae; phylum Streptophyta; class Magnoliopsida; order Fagales; family Juglandaceae; genus Cyclocarya; species Cyclocarya paliurus. Next base: position 2,082,775 of record CM056947.1, on the reverse strand, counting down.
CTACACTATGAGTGTTTTTAGATTACCAAAGAAGTTTTACAAAGAGCTTAATGGTATGCTAGCTAAGTTTTGGTGGGGTAACCAACAAAGAGAAAGTTGTATCCAGTGGAGGAGCTAGAAGAAACTGAGGCTATCAAAAGACAAAGGAGGACTAGGATTCAGAGACCTGGAGATTTTCAACTCAACTTTGTTGGCAAAACAAGGCTTGAGGATTTTGCAGAATCCCTCTTCCTTAACTGCACAGATCTAAGGAAAAGTATTTCAGAAATACCTTACTACTGGAGGTAAAATTGGGCCATACACCGTCATTGATATGGAGAACTATGTGGAGAGTGGGAAATGGTAATAAGATCAAAAATTGGGGCTACTTAAAGACTGACTAAGGTGGAGAGTGGGAAATGGTAACAGGATCAAAATTTGGGGCAAAAAATGGTTATCCACTCCATCTTTCTTTTGTGTACAGTCTCCAATGGCTATATTGGATGATGATGCTAAGGTCAGTGAGCTCATGGTTGAGGATAAAAAGGAGTGGAACGAGGTCCTAATTATAACTATTTTTATAAAAGAGGAAGCTGATCAAATATGCTGCATTCCTTTAAGCAGAAGGGATATTGATGACAAATTAATATGGGGCCCTTCAAATAAAGCATGTTTAGTTTCAAGAGTGCTTATTATTTGGAACAAGAAAGATCAAAGGTTGTACAAGGAGAATCCTCAAGAGGGGCAGATTCAGACAGCAGATGGAAACATTTATGGAACTTGAATTTACCTAGAAAGTTGAAAATGTTTATGCGGAAGGCAGGTAATGAGTTGCTAGCTACAAGGAGGAACTTATTTGTAAGGAAATTAATTAAAGAACCAAAGTGTCCTATTCGTCTTCAAGAGGATGAATCTGTTATGCACGTTTTATGGCATTGTCTTGTTGCAAATGATGTTTGGGCTATGCATTTAAACACTTTGCAGAAATGGAGTATGGCAGAAGAAGACTTATTGAGTTTGTGGGAGAAGCTGTCATATCAGCTTATAAAGTCTGAGATGGAATAGATGGTAGCTATTATGAGAAGCTTGTGGATTAGAAGACACATGTACATCTTCAAAAAGAAATTTCTCAGTCCAAGCAGTGTTATCAGATCAGCAAAGGAAGCCTTGTGTGAATTTCAACTAACTCAGTCTTCATCAGAGGGACAAGAAAGGACTACCAAAGTAGTAGGTGGTGGAAAACGATGGAAACCACCTGAGCAGAGCTTTATAAAAGCCAATTGGGATGCTGCCTTGGATGTAAAAGCAAAGAAGATGGGAATAGGAGTGATAATAAAAAATGAAGAGGGAGAGGTCATAGCTGCTTGCAATGACCAAAGACCAAATGTTGATCTACTAGCTATAGCAGAGTGTTATGCTTTGAGGAAAGCAATGGATTTATGCAGGGACCTCAACTTTGACAAAGTAATATTTGAGGGTGATGCACAGGTCACTATCAATGCAGTGAATGAAGCAAATGAAGGGTTATCTTATTTTGGCAGTATCCTCGAGGAGATGAAGATGGTCCTTCAAGACTGGTATGGTTGGAAGGTTTAATAGTCACATAGAAGTACTAATGTAGTAGCACAAAATCTAGCAAAGGCTGCTTTACAAACAAAGGAGGAGATGGTGTGGATTGAAGAGGCACCAGTTTTTGTATTAGCTAGTTTACAGTGAGACAAAAATTGTATTGAGTTTACATACATATGAATGAATGAGGAATGTTTTAAAAAAAAAAATTGCATCTTGTTTAGCATGTTAAACTTCTTATAAATAATAACTGGTTTTACTCAATTATATATGTTTGAGATGAGATGAGTTAAGATGAAAATTAAATAAAATATTGTTAGAATATTATTTTTGTTTTGGAACTTGAAAATTTTAAATTGTTTATTATATTTTGTTTGGGTATTTGAGGAAATTGTCATAATGATATAAAATGAGATGAAACACTTACTCTATCCAAACAGAGCCTAATTATTAATTCCTTTCTATCTTCTCGATCTCATTGACATATTTTAACATTGGTCATTGCATGCGTCACCGAACTTTCAAATTTTATTTTAAATTCAATATATATATAAATATATGATGCATATGCGGAATGAAAATTTAAATTTTATTTTATTTTTATCTTAAGGCCCCGTTTGGAACGTGGATTGAACTCAAATTAACTTAGTTCAGTCTAATTTTAAGCTGAGTCTAACATCTAAACACTCAACTCTCAAATCACTAAACTCAGCTCAACTCAAAACCTCTTTACACGTAGGACTTCCAACAACCTTTTTCAACCCTACACTTCTTTTCATGCAGGACCCACAACTTTATCAACTTTTTATAAGTACATCTAAACCCATCTTAATATCCAAGCACATCTAAACTTATCTTAGGTGGACCCCACAATCCTCACTCCACCATCTCAACCTACTACTATTTATAAAAAACTTAACTTATCTCAACTCAGCTCAGCATCCATACAAGAATTTTAAGATTTAGATTGTGATAGATAGATCGATACAGTAGTAATTTATTATATATAATATTTCTCTAGAACGAACGATATAATTACATGTTGTAGTACTAATTTTATATATTTATTAATTTTCTCTTATTCCAAGTCTTAAAATTTTAACAAAAACTCTAATACAAAATAACAAAATACGTACACCTATAGTACCATAATACATACCATATAAGAGCATTGGCAATTGGACTAGCCAAATGCCAATGCAAATCTATAATTTGGCTATATGTGAGAAAAAATATCTACATTGGACTAGCTAATGCTCCAAAACTCAACATATGAGCTACAATAAATTAAAGGGGCTCTCCATTGTTAGCGAGTTATTGTTCATCATTCATCACATTATTTTATTCTTTTCATCAACGTCCCCTTCTCTCTTTCCCTCATTCTTTTCTCTCTCTTTAGACCTGCAACCTTCTAGTCACCATCTTCTCTCCCTCGTTCATCCCTCTTCTCTCGCATGAACTGGTTGGATTCAATGTGAGGATTTTCCTCACCTTCAGGCTTCAAACTCCAAATCACTTCCTTCTATTGCAAAGTTCCACATACATTTCTCTCTTTCTCATAGTTAATCACGTGAACAGAGAGAAATGGTGTGGTTTCAATGCGAGGATTGCGGAGAGAACCTGAAGAAGCCTAAGCTCCCAAATCACTTCAGGATCTGCTCCTCTAGCAAGGTCTTCTTTTAGCTTTTCCTTCATTCTCAAAACCCTAGTTCCGTTGTCTTCTATTTGGTTGCAGGGATAGAGTAGAAACCGCAATGTGTGATATGATCCAAAGAATTTCATGACCCCATGAACGATAGATCTCCACATAATTCCTAACATTGGAAACGGAACCTAAACCACGTGACTTATGTTCTTCCCCCCCCCCCCTTCTCAGGAACCAAACAGAGTTATTTTATATTGTGGACTATGTTGGTGCCGTGTGTTGCTCAATACTAATGTTTATTGACAATAAAAAGAATCTAATATTGAGGATACTAATGTTGAGGAAGAAAAGCTAGTTACTCAAGATCGTAGGAGAGAGGTTTGTGTTGGTTTTCGTTCATTTATCTTACTTTTGTGTTGATAAAAATACATTCAGCTACTAGAAGTTGTATTGAGAAGTATAGCATCATACTCAAAGAGTTAAAAGATTTTATATATTTATATCTATACATATTTCATGTTTGTTAGTCTTATTTGAAATTTTACTCAAGTTAAAATTTGGTTGATTAAGAAAGTTCTTAATTCTATCTTCACAAACAAGGAAAAACTGACCATAGGCTCGAGGCCCAGAATCACCTCTTCTTCTCTCTAGTTCTTTTTTACTTTGTAAACCCTTTTGATCTTGTAACCAGGCCTTGTTAACAAGCACTTTTCTATTGTTCTTATTAATCTTTAAAATCCTGGCTCAATAAGCTCAGTCATTGCCTCTGTTAAATCTCAACCCTGGCACTGGATCTCTTCGAAAAAGCCTCTTATAATGTTCAAATTTGTGTCTGTGGATAAGTACTAAAACCAAAGTGTGCCTCTTTATTGACACTTGTTACAAATCATAAGCAAGCACCCATAGACTTTCCAAATCATTTGCCTTAGCCATCACATTAAATGGTCTTGAGGGACTACTTCAAAACTCTTGTTACATCAAATTGGAGAAACAAAATGCAAAGTTTGGTGCAAAGTTAGGTCTAGATCGCAGCGAATGAAGAAAAAATGAAAGATGAATTGGAGAACAAGAACACAGTTCAGGAGTACATCACTTCTGGTCATTAGTTTGTTCAATGAACATTTTTTTTTAACATTGATAATGCAATAAGTGGGTTTAACTATGGTCCATTCTTTGTAATTGCTGTCGTTTGGTCTGTGCTTTTTTTCTATTCTTGAATTGCCTATGCTCTATACCTTATATTTCTCATCCACTTCACCCTTTCAATAATGTATATCTCTTGTTTTTCCTCTGTAAAGCACACTCATTAAACTCTTATGCTCCATTATATAATTGTTGAAACTAGTCTTTTCTAACTCCCACAATGTTTTCTTGTTCAATTACAGAGATGGATGCATTGTTCTGTACACTGGTTAGGATGAAAACTTTTTTGGAATGATTTTTGAAAGTTGGAGTTTCAGTTTTTCTGAAAGTGAGTATTAGTTTCCACCCCCCATGCATGGTTTTCACCCCCCAAATCCTCATGTTTTGCTCATATTTTTTTTTTGTATGTAAGCTCTATTTTTAATTGTAGGATTCAGTAAATGGCTCACAGTTGTAGATGGTGGGATCAGTTAATTTAATTGATGCACTATTACTGAGATAGGTCTTTATGCGATCTCTATAATATCTTTGCATAGTGAAGTCTTAAGGCATGGGTCCAGGTCCAAATAGTTGACCATACATGTGTGTACATGTATATTTTGGAAATTTCATTGGGATGTGAGGATTGCAATTGTTATGGCTCAAGCAATGATCAAATCTACGATTGTTACTCTGTATGTGTAATTCCTTTTGGCATAAGTTTGGATTAATTCCTTTTGCAATTAATTCAAAGTTTGTATTGTATAGTGGGAGCATGTGGCAATTTGTTTAAAATATCTAAATTGTGTTCATTTGTGTGTAGACCAGTGGGAGCATGTGGCTATTTGATGATGACCCCTTATTCACCACTCACACTTGCGGTTTGTTGACCAATTTGTTTGGAGTATTCATAAAAGTTGAATGTATCCAGTAAAATCAGGATATCATTTAGCTTTGGAGTTGTTAAAACATAGAGGAAGGATTGAAAGTTCACATTCACAAAGCACTTATGAGTTTTGGAGGAAGTTGTGGAATCTTAAACTATCAAATAAAGTGTGTTGGTAGACATTTATGTAAAGAGGACTGTGTTGGTATTTATGTTTACACCAAAGACAACATCTTTGTTACGAAATAAAGAGGAATTAATTTTGGTTACATGTTGGTATTAATTTTGTTGTTTTAATAAATAGCAACATAGCCAGGTAGCACCATCTTAAATAAAAATTAAATTATTAACTAATATATGAAGTGTATTTGCAAAATATAAAAAAAAAATATTTGTAAAATATTATTAAAAAATATATATTATATTACTATTTTGACTTTAAGATGACTAGTCCAATGTGGATTCATCTAGCCAAAGTTTAATGTTATAGCCAAAATTCAAAATTCTAGCCAAACTTTGGACTTAGCAAGACCATTGCCAATGCTCTAAGCGATTGAAGGAAAGCCGAATGTAATATCAACTGTAAAATTAAAAAATCATCAAGACGTAGTTGAAACTCATGAAAAAACAAAATAGTACAACACAAAACAATTCTAGGTGGATCACGTGGGTATCTAACCAGTAGATAGTAGTACTGTTCAATTTATGTACAGATATCTCAGTCATTTTTTTTAAGGTAAAATTAATGATATTGGGATCCCGATGTGATGATATTGAGTTGGTAATTCGTTCAAAAAGATAGATCAGATAGATAAATGTGAAGATTGTGTCAAAAAATGATCGAAAAAGATGGAGAAAAGATGATTCCCATTCTCAATACTCTATGTGTTATGGTTTACAACATTCGCAGTATATATACACCAAAAGAACATACTAGAACCCATTAAAAGAATCAAAATGAATCTACTAGCTAATGTTACAGTCCTACAGAATCAAAATGAATCTACTAGCTAATGGTACAGTTCTACAGAATCAAAATGAATCTACTAGCTAATGGTACAGTCCTACAGAATCAAAAATGTAACTAACTTCATTCCAGCTCTACAATCCAATGCTCTTTTGATATGTGCCTTCAGGGAAGTCCAGTGCTCTCTTGTTTTTGCTTTTGTATTTCTTGAGACTTCCCCTCAAGATGTCCATCTTGGACAATAAGAAATTCAAGACAAGTGCTGACAATGCCTTAGTAAATATATCTGCCAACTCATATTTTAAAGCTACATGAACTGGTGTGATAGCTCCAACCAAGACCTTTTCTCGAACAAAATGACAGTCCAACTCCACATGCTTTGTTCTTTCATGAAAAACAAGGTTCTTGGTGAGAGATCAATGACTAATTGACTATTACATTAAAGGAGTGCAAGTAGTTCATGATTTGTGTTGAAGTCCTTGAGCAATGTGATTAACCATACTATCTCACAACTAGTATGTGTTAATGCTCAGTATTCTGCCTTAGCAGAGGACTGATACATTGTAAGCTACTTTTTAGACTTCCAACTGATCAAAGAATTCCCAAGGAATACACAAAACCCCATGACAGACCTCCTTGTATCAGAACAAGCTGCCCAATCCGAGTCACTATAGGCTTTGAGATGTAAAGATGATCTGGAAGAAAAGAAAATGCCATGTCCAATTGACCCTTTCAAATACCTGAGTACTCTATGAGCTGTGTAAATATTCTTGACTTGGCTTGTCCATAAATTGGCTAAGAACATTTACTGCATAGGTTATGTCAGGCCTTGTGATTGTCAAATAGATCAGCCTACCAATGAGCTTTCGATAGCCAGTGATATCAGACAAGGGATCCTTGGAAGCATGTGAAAGCTTGTGATTTGGCTCTATGGGAATGCTAACAGATTTTCACCCTAATAATCAAGCATCTTCAAGAATTTTCAGAGTGTGTTTCCTTTGGCAAACATGAATTCCAGTTGATGATTTTGCTATTTCTAGCCCTAAGATGTATTTGAGAGCTCCTGGATCTCTGATTTTAAATTGAGTGTGCAAATAAGACTTGATAGCTTCTATAGCTGCTGAATTGTTACTCCCCACTACAATGTCATTAGCATATACTAGGAGAGCCACAAAACCATTCTTATCAGTTCTTGTAAATAGAGAATAATCTAATTTTGATTGCCGAAACCCAATAGCTAGTAGAGAAGAAGCAAACTTGGAATTCCACTATCTAGAGGCTTGTTTCAAGCTATAAAGAGACTTGTATAACTCGCAAACAAGTTTACCACCCTCGGCTTGAGGCTCCCCCTTAACTTGAAAAATCGGGGGAAGCTCCATATAAATTTCTTCAGCAAGATCCCTGTGGAGAAAAGCATTATGAACATCTAATTGGTCTAAATGCCAATTGAATATGGATTCCAAGGCTTAAAAAATTCTGACTGTGGTGAGTTTAGCTACTGGGCTAATGGTTTCCTAGTAGTCAAAACCTTCTTGTTGAGTATAGCCTTTGACTACCAATCGAGCCTTATGCTTATTAACAGACCCATCTGATTTGAGTTTCTTCTGAAAGACATACCTACAGCAAATTTTCTTCTTGCCAGGTGGTAAAGAAGTAATGGACTAGGTGGCATTAGCCTTAAGAGCATCAAGCTCAGACTACATGGCAACAAGCCAATGGGGAGAAACCACAGCCTCTTCATAAGTTTTGGGTTCTTGTGTAAGTGAAAGGGAAATAGCATATGATTTATGTGAATGACATAATTGATTGTAAGTAAGATGATGTGAAAGAGGATGGGTTGCAAAAGGTGAGGACAAATTTTCAATAGATGAGGATGCAACTAGTTAAAAATGATAGTCATTCAAGTAAGATAAAGCATATATGATTCTCTCGAATTTCCTAAGGTGAGTGTGTGGTGGTGATTCAACAGGAGAAGAAGCTCAAGGTGGACTTCTTCATTGGGATTAGAAGGAGATGAAGGATCTGATCCAAGAGAGGGAGAAGGAGAATAAGGATGTTCAAAAGAAGGAAGAGTGTGAATTGGAAGAAGGAACAAGAGGGGAATTAATGTTTATGGGTGCTAATGAGGAAATGGATGAAGGAGATGTGCTAAAGTCAGAAAAGCTGGTGAAATATTAAAAGAAAGATCAGATTGAACAGTAGCATAAGGAATCAAATTGGAACCCTGTTATGGAAAATTGGTTCCATAAAAATGACATCCCTGGAGATAAAAGTAGTGTGAGTGTTCAAATCAAAAACTTTATATCCTTTAATTTCTGAAAGATATCCCAGAAATATACACTTTCGGGCCCTAGAGTCAAATTTCAATCTATTATGCTTAAGAGTAGAGACATAACACAAGCACCCAAAGACCCTTAAGTGTGAATAAGTAGGTGAGGAAGAAACAAGGACCTTATATGGTGACTTGTTGTGGAGGTTTGAAGTAGGTATTCTATTAATTAAGTATGTGGCTGTCAAGATAGCATCCCCCCAAAATTTTATTGGAAGTGAGGCTTGAAAAAGAAGTGATCTAGCTACATTGAGCAAATACTAACGTTTCTTTTCTACCACTCTATTTTGTTGGGGTGTATAGTCACAAATATTTTTGGTGAATAATTCCATGAGAGTGAAAGAAATCTGGCATATGGAATTCTAAACCATTGTCGTTCCTAATTTGCTTAACTTTGGAGTTAAATTGGGTTTTTATCATGTGAATAAAGGATTGTAGGAGCTGTTTAGCTTCAGATTTAAATTTAAATTTCATTAAGTAAACCCATATAACCCAGCTGTAATCATCAATAACAATTAAAAAATAGTGATGTCCTTGTAAAGAAGGTTGTGAATATGGCCTTCAAATATCACAATGTATTAACTCAAAGACAGATGGAGTAAAAGATTCACTTAATTGAAATTAAATTCATTTTTTCTTTGCCATGTGACAAACAGTACAATGGATTTATTCTTTACACGTTACATCAAGAGAAGAGGACTTAATCAAATTCAGCCTCTGATTGGATAAGTGTCCTAATCTAAAGTGCCAAATGTTGAACTCCTATTGTGTCATAGCTTTGCAAATCCGAGTATTGGAGGAAGGTAAATGAGTTTTGATTTTATGGTTGAAGGAAGTGCATCCAAGTGAGCTGAAGTCAAGAAAGTAAAGCCCATGATGAATTCTAGCAAGTCCAGTCGTCATCCACAAAGATTGGACTTATATAAAACAAAATTGATCCAAGAACACCAAACACATAAGAGATTCATGAGTGAATTTGCTAACAAATAGGAGATTAAAGTTGAAGGAGGGCACACAGATGACATTTTTAAGTATGACATACGTTCAAAGTTGCACATCCCCAATATAAGTGACATCAACTTGAGTACCATTAGGTAATTGAACATATGCTTTGGCTGTGCAAGTGATTGTTGTGAAAAGAAAGGGAGAACAGACCATATGGTCTGTTGCTCCAATAGCAACAATCCAAGGTGTAGTATGAATACTATGCGGTTTGTGATGCAAGAGTGATAAGAAATGATGATGTTGAGAAGGTGAAAATGAGGATAATTCTAATGCAACAAAAAGACAATGAGATATACTTGCCATACTGGAATGTGCAGCTGTAGATAGAGTAGATTATGTGTTTGCAGATGTTCCTTGAGAAATAGAGAGATGATTATGATTAGGCTGTGGTGACTGGCCATCAACAAGTGCCAATAGCTTTTGAACCTATTCTTGAGTAAGTGGCAACTGAGGGCCTTCCAATGATCCTTTCCCTTAACTCTGAGAAACAACTTGATTGGCTAAGTGAGAGCCAAAGTAGCCATTGTTCAAATACCCTGGCTTAGCCTTTGTGAATTTGAAGTTTGGAGGAAACCCAATAAGCCTGTAACATTTCTCTCATGTATGCCCTGCCTTTTGACAATGTTGACAAACTATATCAGACTTTTCCCTCTTTTTGTATTGAACAACAAGAGCCGAAGATTCACTAGCTGGCAAAACTAAGCTCATAGTTTGCCTTTGCCTCTCTGCTTGTAGAACCAAGGAAAAAGTCTTGTTTAGAGACGGGATTGGGTTCAAAAGAATTATCTGCCCTCTAATTGTTTTTATAGGAATCATTCAATCCCATGAGGAATTAGAAGACATAGTCTGATTGTTGTATATCCCTAATTGAATTAAGTGATTTACAAGTACAAAGCCCACAAGAACAACAACGTAATGGTCTATAATTGTGCAATTCCTCACATATACCATTTAGTTGAGTGAAGTATTCACTTATAGTCAGTGTCCCTTGCACAATAGTACTGAGTTGTTGTTGAAGTTGATAAACCGCACATTATCCTATTGAGCAAAGCGAGTCTTGAGCTTTTTCAATACCTCATTCGTAGAACTGAAGTAGAAAACATTGGAAGGTATTTCTTTAGAAATAGAATTGAGTATCCATGATAGAATCAAGTTGTTGCAGTGTAGCCAAGCGACGTAGAGAGGATCAACCAACTCTAGGGTTGACGTGCTCCCTCCAGAAAACCCATTTTGTTTTTTATAGAAATAGCTAAAGTAAAAGATCTATGCCAGGTGAGGTAGTTCAACCTAGTGAGAGGAGGAGTGATAACCACAGTGTTGGAATTATCATTATGATGAAGAAAGTATGAGCTGTTTGGGTCTTCTGAGGGAGAAGTGGTGTCCGCCATTGATAAGCAATAAAGAAAGATGACAAGAAGATGAGCTATCAAACGTAGGGAAGGTGATTGAAAAAATGGTTAGAAGAAGATAAAGTAATATGAGAATTAGGACAACCACAGCTCTAGTACCATGTTAGGAAAGGATCAAAAAAGATGGAGAAAAGATGATTCCCATTCTCTATACTCTATGTATTATGGTTTACAACATTTGCAGCATATATACACCAAAAGAACGTACTAGAACCTATCAAAAAGAATCAAAATGAATATGCCAGCTAATGGTACAGTCCTACAAAATCAAAAACATAACTAGCTTCATTCCAGCTCAACAGTCCAGTGCTCTTTTGATAAGCACCTTTAGGGAAGTCCAATGCTCTCTTGTTTTTTTCTTTTGTATTTCTTGAGAGATTGGTCGGATTGAGACAATATTATGCATGTTTCGGTATTTTGATTATAACTTCGGATATGCGTATCAGAATCAAGCATATATCTCTAATTTGGAAAGCTCTTTTCGATGCACATTTCGTTTTCACCACACTTTGCAGCCTGATGGTCCCCTTTTTTACTTTAAAATCAATCATTTTTCCTTCCGGTTGATTTAAGTTATTTTTGTCCTTTTATGAAAATATTTCGCTGTCACTTTTAAAGATGATTTTTATTCTGGTGTAGGTTAGATTTCTTGCAAAGATTATTATTTTATTAGGTATTTTAGTTTTATTCAATAATTAGATTTTTTACTTTTCAGGCAAAGTTCTCAAATTTTCTTAGTTATTTAAGTCTGACTTGTGGGTTTCAAAACCAACTTTTTAATTTTATGAATAAATCCTATTATCAGAGTTTTCTCTTTGTATTGCATCTTTTTTCAATTTCACTTCTTAATTTCTATTAATTAAATAACTATAGAATAATTCTTATTTTATCCAGTATAAAAAAATGGCCAATTAATTAAATTATTGGAGGCTGAAGAGAGTACATTTGACTTCGGCCATCAGGCCGTACTTGCTTTGACACAAGAGACTAATATGTATTAAGTCCAATGGTTAATTAAAGTGATTGGTCAATTATCGTATATTGATCAATTTCATATATGCCACAATATTATTATAGGGTATAAACATACCGATCTGAAATCGTTCAATTCTTGGTCCCCAAGTTTGATTAGTTTGGGTAGAAAAAGATGCTCTAATTTTTTGTACTCTGTTCCTCGATCTATTGCCAGTCCAACTCATAAAAGATGTCAATCTGTGGGAGCTTCAAGCTATCCATCTTCCAAGTTGCAACGTGATCAAAACAAATCTGATCTCATAAGTTTAAGTAAAAATCATATTTTCAAGTTTATTTAAGCCTCGTTTAATAAAGAAACGGTTTCATTTCATCACATGTCATCTCGTCATTATAATTTTTTTAAATTTTTACACAAAATATAATAACAGTTCAATTTTTTTAAATTTTAAAACAATACTAATATTAAAAACTAATATTTTATTTAACTTTCTTCTAAAATTATCAAATTTCTATTAGTATCACGTAAAGTATCAAACACAAGTTTATGTATAGGAATCTTTTCTATATATTTATTAATATCTGATGTTTCTGTTCAAACGATTCGAACCGACATTGTGAATCCAATATATATATATATATATATGCAACGTGACTGTTTTGATATTTTGAAGCCTTCCGAGGTACCTGTTTCCTGTTTCCACGAAAAGTCCAAGCTGGTAAGAGTTAAATAATTCAAATTGCTGGTACTGTAGTTGTCTCGTAATTTCCAATTTCCATCAAAGCTTAATTTGTACGTTGTCTGCCTTTTTATAAAGCCTTGCAGCTCGCTCTTTTCTTTGCACAACAAACCCACCATGGCTGGTTTTACTTCTTTTCCCTCAGTGCTAATTTGGATTTCTTCTCTCTTGCTGGCTTCTTATACTTGTGCATCAGAGTCAGGATATTATTCGGTTCCTTTAGTGAATGGGCTCTCATGGTCATTCTACGAATCTAGTTGCCCTAAGCTTGAATCCATCATCAGAAAGGAGCTCGCCAAGGTTTTCAAGGTGGATATTGGCCAAGCCGCAGGCTTGCTGCGCCTCCATTTCCATGACTGCTTTGTCCAGGTAACACAAATCTAGCTAGCTAGCATACATATGTAACCTCATGGGCCAGCGTTTAGCTTTCTCGATCATAGGCGTTTTAACTTGGCAGATTGTACAATATTGGAATCATGTTTAGATGTTTGAAAAGCTGTGTTGGTTCAAAACATAGAAGCTAGCTAAAAAAACACGTTTAGATGCTAATTGCCCAGCCAAAAAAAAAGCAAGCAAGAAGAAGAAGAAAACTAATTTTTCTGAGCTTTTATCGTGATTCCCTTTTCTAGGACTAAACTTTTTTAAGTTTCGTTGCAACTTTACTTGAAAATGGATGGATGTAATTTTCGATGCAGGGATGTGATGCTTCAGTCTTGCTTGATGGATCAGCTAGTGGTCCGAGTGAGCAGGATGAGCCTCCGAACCTCAGCTTGAGATCTCAGGCCTTTGAGATCATCAACAACCTCCATAAGCACGTCCACAAGAAGTGCGGATGTGTCGTCTCTTGCGCAGACATCGTTGCTCTCGCTGCTCGAGACTCTGTCTACCTGGTAATTGAGTTCTGCCTTCGGCACATATTTTACTTAGAACGTAATATCATTTATGTTACAAATTATAGTACTGGTGGTTATGACTTTTGGAACCCCCACCCGAGTCTTTCTATTTTCAAACACTCATGGCACCATGCATCATCCACAAATTGCAATTAGTATCAAAGTTTCGACTGTTGTTTGGATTCTTTCTCCAGCAAGTGGTTTGGCATTTCTGCAATAAAAAGCTTGCACTGCCTTTAGAGAATAATAATTCTTTTCACATCTGCATTAAACCTCTTTTTCCATGAAAATTGCTCACCACAGTCAGGAGGCCCCGAATATGATGTGCCATTGGGAAGGCGGGACGGGCTAAACTTTGCAACAAGAGAAACGACATTGGACAATCTCCCCGCACCCACAAGCAACACTAGTGTCCTTCTCACCAAGCTGGCTACCAAAAACCTCGATGCCACCGATGTTGTCGCCCTCTCTGGCGGCCACACCATTGGTATTGGCCACTGCACTTCTTTCAGTTCTAGGCTCTACCCGACTTAAGACTCTACCATGGACCAAACTTTCGCCAAAAACCTCAAAGAAATCTGTCCCACATCAGATTCCAACGCCACCACCGTGTTGGATATCCGGTCGCCCAACAAGTTTGACAACAAGTACTATGTTGACCTTATGAATCGACAAGGCTTGTTCACATCAGACCAAGATTTGTACACGGATAGCAGGACAATGGACATTGTCACTAGCTTTGCTCTTGACGAGGATCTCTTCTTTCAGCAGTTTGCGAAATCCATGATTAAGATGGGGCAACTCACTGTGTTGACGGGCGGGGAAGGGGAAATTCGTGCCAATTGCTCTGTGAGGAATTCTGATAATGTAAACTTAACTTCTGTTGTGGAAGAAGAAGATCAAGAGGCTCATTCTGAGTTGTAAGATCAGCTTAACTAATTAATGGTATTGCATTTTGTAATTCCATTCTGGGTGTTCGTGTTTCCGAATTGTAAGGGAGTTTATTACTTGTCTAATATTATACTGTTTTACTTAAGTATCCGGCAATTATGTTCGATTGATTTCGTTTCGAATTATTCTTTTTACTTTTATTAATTCTTTTCTAGTAGTTGCTGGGTAAGATTAAATGCATGGCCGGGCAGCTATTCCAGTTGCAAGTTGGCCTGAACCATCACTGTGATCATCTTTACCAACAAACATAAAACATAAAAGAAAGCTAATGCTTTTGCCAGTTCTGAATATATTGACTCTATTCTCAGATTAGAATCGATGAAGATCGTACAAGTGGTAGCTTTCCTTGTATTATTATTTCTCGTCAGAAGATCATCAGCATATCAGCCCCCCCGTCTAGCTTCGCTTCTTTGCATCTTTTGCTGTTATTTTCTTAGGAAATTACGGACATTTTTATTTGTGTATCAGAGGGTACTTTGGATGTTTACACATCCGAGCACACACGATTAATTTTAATTGTTCTTGATGAGGTAGCAGACAGACTATCCTCAATATACGACGACTTACTTAATCTGCCTATAAACAAGCGTACGTTCTGTTGCTTTTGTATGGCGGGTAAAGCTTACTCGATCGTACTTTCATCTCCTCTTTACTACGTACGTACCTTCATTCCCATGCATGTTCATGCACAATAGTGATCTCCTCTGACCCTCCGGCAGATATAAATACATGCATACATACATACATACATACATACATATATATATATATATGGAGTGTCAATTAAGGAGATTCGAAAATTAAAGTACTTTTTTTTGGAGCCGTATGCCAATGCATGCATAGTTATTAGGTCAGCCAAAGTTCCTTCACTTTTTCTTTTTCAAAGAAACCAGGAACTTTATTGATTACCCCTCATGATGATTTCTTTGTGGAAGAAAACCGTATGAGCGGGGCAGATTAACTAGACAAAAGCAATCAAAGTATGTACAACAGTAAAACTAGAAACAACACGTGAAAAAGGCCAAAACTATATATTTTGCTATTGTTATAATAAATTTGTAATTGATAATTAAAGGGATTCCAGCTTTGTCAATCACAAAGATGCCCATCAAATGCTAATTATGATACTTCTTTTAAGAAGTATGCTCATAAGCAGCTGCTCCATAATTGATTAATCCATCCACGAGAATTAATATATACACATGCATATAATATATATAATCTCAAAAGTAAAACAGGTTCAAAACTGAAGAAAATATTTCAAAATGTCTCCACAGTGGTTGTGTTAATAGCTATTCTTGAACCAATTCACAGATATCAAGGAAAATGACTTAACAATGACTTTCTACGCATTCAGTTGATAGCTAGCAAAGCAACTTATACTAAGAGTGATGGGAAATTTGTGGCTGCAACGCCATGGCGGAGGCTTTGGCTCTTGTAGACGGGCTTAAGATGTGCACCAAAATGCAAATAACTCATGTAGAAGTGGAATCCGACTCAATGATGATTTTTGCGTGGTGGCAACGTGTAAATTAATAACTAGTGAGATAAGCTGGATGGTCAAGGAAGCATGGGAATAGGCAAGGGAGATAGCGTTGAGGATGGAAGTAAAAGTTTGGCACATCTACTGGGAAGTGAATCAAGCCACGGACTACCTGGCTAAGATAGGGGCTCGATGGAGATACTACGAAAGCAAGACCTGCCCCAAAAGGCCGTGATAGGAGCATTTAGGCTAGACAAGGCACTATAAGAAAACTTTTTATTTGTGATCAATTATTTCCAATAAAATTGATTATTTCTTGACAAAATGAGTCTATTTTTTCGCAAATAGTTATTATCATCGCAATAATCCATCACAAATGCTTGTTTTTCTTATAGCGTGCCCGGGACTGCCTTGTTTACGTTGTAAATGATTTTTGCCGACATAGTCTAGTGTGCATATATGCACCTTGTCATTTTTAAGGTGTTTTTTTCTTTCGATATAACCATAGCTTTCCTCCGCCAAAAGTAAGGTTTTTAACATATACTTTTTTTTTTTAAAAAACAACTACTAAGAGTGATGGTTCAATGGTCCTTGGATTACTCTCATGTGATTTAGTGTGTACTAGGTCATGGGTTTGAATATGAATATGGTTTCATTTTAGATTATTAATATTAGATTATTTACAAAGACTAAAATAAATAATAATACATCATAACTAATTAGACTAATACAATGCTACTACTCTTCACATCATAACTAATTGGAAGCAGAATTTTTTTTTTTAAAAGAAAAGGGACCCAGGTCATAAAATTGAATCCGTAACCAGATCCAGGTTTCTTTCAACAGCCCGAGTGTAACCTGGACAGATAATTGTCCGAATTCTGGGTTTTAGACCAGTCCGGAAAAAAATCCGGCCCAACTCTACATCCCTAATCAATATTATGTATGTATTCTTCCTACTAATTTAACATCCATAAATCTCAACATGATTAACATTGTTCTTCATCAAATTTAGAGTCTGTTTGGGATTGCATTAGGAGGTTTACAAAGTATTTAAATAACCTTAAAAGTTCTTTAATAGAAAAATTAGATTGTTTGGGTGTTACATATTAAAGTATTTTTTAATCTCAAATAAGCTAAAAGGTATGTTTGAAGAAAAAATCATTTTAGTGCTTTTTTGGATAATGTAGAATGTAATTCAAATTTTAAAAATATTGTCAATGGGCGAAAATATCCATACAACTTTAAGATAATTGTAACTTTTAAACTTTCAAGGATATGTTCATAATCTTTAAAAAATCAAATGATCATCTTTTCTACATCAGAAAGTAATTTTTTAATTTTTCTTTTAAACAAACATAACATATTTGAAAGTGTTTTAAACACATAGTTACCAAATAGTAAATAACTTTTCAATAGTATAACTTATTATTTAAACTATAAGTTCTAAAGTTATAAGTTATATTTGACACCACAATCCCAAACATGCACTTATTAATAGGATTGGTTAAGAAGAACTTGGTGATCTCCATTGATGCATTGTTTATCCTATTTGTTGGAGCATCAACACAAATAATGAAATTTAAATTTTCTCCAATTATTTAATTGAGTTGGATGATTCAATTATTGAGAGAGATAGATACATGAAACGAGTCTCAAAACTTTTAGATTATGTTTGGATCTTTCATCTTCTTCAAAATTTTCATCTCATCTCATCTCATCATTACAACCTTTTCAAATTCCTATATAAAATATAATAAACAATTCAACTTTTTCAAATCCCAATACAACTTTTTCAAATTCCAATTTAACTTTTTCAAATCTTAAAACTAAAAAATAATATTTTAAACTTTAAACTTTATAGAATTTTCAGATAGAATAAATTACGCTTATGCATTCAATAATGTTCATCTCTTTATATACTTAACCATCTAATTCAACAAAAATTTAAAGAGGATATCAATTACAATATATAATGATTTGAATAAGTGAATAAGATAATGGATACAAGCTATCAACTAAATGCGTAGAAAGTCATTAAGAAAAGAAAATTAAGTATTATCATTAATTCAACATTGCATATACCTCTTATATATAGTGGTGGTTACAAATAACTAGTGCTTTTTTTGTCTTTTTTTTTTTTTTGTCTTTTTCTTAGGTAAACTAGTGTCTATCAAGGATGCACAATAAGAAAATAATTTGTAGAGTCTTAAAATATACAAGTTTCACATTTAAAAAAAATAGATAAATATGTGATCCATATGAAAAATCAACTTTTAAATTGTGGGCACTATAATACTATTATTTTTCGAAGGAAATGCACGCCGAACTTTATATACTTTAAAACTGTATTTAACATTACTCTGCATAATATATAGGCACACATTAGATAGTCTCCATGCCCACTTTTGGATTCATGCTTTCCAATTGGCCAGCCATGGCAGCCGACAAGGAATTTGCATATATCAAGTAGTTGTTACAAATAAGGGATTTTTTATTTTTTGTCTTTTTCTTACTTATAAATTGATAGTTTTTGGTTGAGATGATCAAAACATTACCTATAAAGACTTAGAATTGCAACATGGAGTTTGGTGCAAAGGCATGCAGGCACTAATTGATTAATGTTCATGACAAAAGGAATGAAAATTATGCAACTCCATTTTCTTTTTGGCCATAATCAAAAGCCCCTGCCAACCATAGTACGTAAAATGCCCATCCTCCAATAGGGGGGAATGAAATTTCCCTTGAATTGGAAGGTATCCCATTTCATGGACATGTGTTAGGCTTTGCTCAATCTCTAAAACTCTAAAAAATAAGTAGAGATCTAGCATGCGGCAATTCATGGACATGTACTAGGGTTTGAGACGTTGCAGGAAAGAAATATAAAAGCTACTCAATTCACCATTCCACCTCTTTTTTTTTCCTCCCTTTCACTTTAATTACATTTTCTTTTAGTTCAAGCTAATTTTATATGGGAAATGATAATAATGATCAAAAGGACTATAGTTTGGTTAATGATCGTATAGCACTAAGTTTGTTATGTTGAAGATCTAGACTAGCTTTGATTGAATTCCCTAGGGCCTAGAACCAAGAGGCCAGTTAATTGCGAGCCTCCATCTATAAATTAATTGTTATTTTCAGTCAAAATCTATATAAAAAATTGTTTTTAGAGTTTGTCAATAATTTTCTGATACAGAAAATGGCTTAGAAAATCTGTGTCGTAATGAGTGGACAGGCTAGCTACCAAGAAAAGAAGCATCCAAATGAAGATCACCATCACCCACAAGAAGTGCCTTGCTCTTATTCTTAAGGGAAAATGCCTATTTAACTACCTCCTCAATGGAATCGCTCAAGAATTTTAATTTTGTTTTTTTTTTAAGTTAATGATTAAGAAAGCGACTATTAGTGAAATTATATATATATTAATTTTTTTCTTAATGATTAAGAATGTAAAAAAATTCATAAAATAAAATGAAAAATAAAAATTTAAAATACACTAGGGGTCACTCCCAACGGTAACAACTGAGCGCCCCCTAGCATTGTCCATTTTTTAGAGCTATCACATGTCACAATCTCATCTCTAAAACCAGGAAAATGTTTTATCTCCCGATAAAGCATCCTGATGGTGGATCTTGATAAGATTTTTTAATTTTTTTATTTAGTAATTAAGAAAGTATTTTTTAATGATATTGTGAATTTTTAAATTTTTTAAAAAAATGTTAAAGGTGATTAGAAAAATATATGAAAAAAATAAAAAAATAAAGATTGTAGCAATCATCAGGAGACAATCTCTCGGTAGCTGTAGCACTCGAAAAAGAGAAAGAGAAAATACCTTGGCCGACTTAACAATGCTATAAACAGCTTGATTTGTATGAGCTTGATTTGTATTCATCCGCCACAAGTGAGGGCTCATTAATAAAATATGGACATATGACTACCTTCTCTTTAATTAAAAAAAGCGTGCCTCATTTTAACATTTGTATTTTTCTAAATACTCATCCATTTAAATTATATTAATTTTCATTCTTGTTCGTTCTTAATGTTGTTTGTTTTTTTTCCTTATAAAAGCCTGGTTTTGAGATTTCAAATGTTGTAATCTTCTTTGTAAAAATTATTTCTCCATTGTAAGTGAGGACTTATCAATAAAATTGAAATAACGTCATCTCTTTAGAAAGAAATCGTATCAGGCTGCATTTGGGTGCTAATTAGGTGATCTCAATTGATTTGAATTGATATGTGAATAGTAATAGCTTAAATTTTTTGAGCGGATTTTGTGATTTCATAATTTTGTTAGGAAACAAAATTCTTATTGGAGTAATATCTTCAAATTCCTTTGGAATTATCACTACAAGAAAAGCAAGTTTTAGCGGCAAACTAATGTGCCGCTAAAATGTGCTTTTCACCGCAATATATCTTTAACGTCCAATACATTTTGCCGCTACATGGTTAGGAGTAATCTGTCTCAAAAAGTCTTTAACGGCAAGCTTAATCCCATCACTAAAAATAGAACCATTCGCGTTAGTTGCAGTTGCGGCAATAAGGTATATTAGAAATGGGACGCAAAAACTTGAATATTGTAGGGAAAACGTAGCCATTATGTCTAACATTTTCCGCCGTAAATACCCATAATCGCTGCCAATGTAGTCGGATTCCCGACGCATTTTCAAGTTTTAGCAGCAAACTAATGCTCTGCTAATACATCCATTTGCACTGCAATATATCTTTAACGTCCACCACATTTTGCCGCTATCTGGTCTCAAAAAATCTTTAACGGCGCATCTTAATCCCATCACTAAAAACAAAACAATTTACGTCAGGCATAGTTGTCGCAATAAAGTATAGATCAGAGACGCAAAAACTCGAATGATGTAGGGAAAACGTAGTTGTTGTGTCCAACATTTGCCGTCGTAAATACCCATAATTGCTGCCAATGTAGTCTCATTCTCGAGGCATTTGTGACAAAATGCCCAAGTGTCGCAAATAGTCTAGCTAGCTAATATCTGGCGCCGCAAATAGTCACAGCCGTAAATATGCAACATGCCTAGTCGAAAATTGTAGGTGATTGGTTGCAAAAACCATAAATTTGTTTTCAAACATGAACTCAAATATTATGGCACTTCCTTAAATCACCTCTTCAATATTCTTCAAACTAATCATGATCAATAACTTTGCTTTTTACAACTTGTACTCAATCATTATCACGCAAATACCAAATGATCCCATTGTGAGCAAAAAATATAACACTATATATCATTTCAAGGCCAACGATAGATACATGCATAGAAAGCAACAAGGAGCATGAGGGATGTATTAATCACTCTATACATGCATATAATATTAGTACCAAATAAGCTCTTGTGGCTAAAGAACTTCCATTGTACAATCATTTAATAGAAGGCAACTAAATTATGTGCTCTGCACACTAAGTCATGTGGTAGACAACATTTGAGTCTTTTTTGTGTTTGGAAGCATGTGGTGGGAATACTCTGGCTCCTTTCTGTGGTGGAAGCATGCGGTGGGAAAACTAACCCTAGAACCATTTAGCTCGACCTCATCTCTACATCAGTCACCCATAAGCAAAAGGTTTGGATACATTTCATTGCATCCACCCTGTTATTCCTACAGCTAAATAAATTAAGTAATATTAAATTACTATAATGAAAGAGTAGGCAAAATGAAAACTCTGTCGTTCAACTAATAATAAACTGGGAAACAATAGCATAATCAAACCTAATCACCTTGTTCATGTACATGTAATGGACATATCCCTATTTCTTGGAACTGAAAACTCGTTTTTACGTGCATAAATTAATTGAAAATTACTACACAAATCAGGAAGATTAAACCAGTTGGTGTTATGAACATATATATGGAACCAAAATCAATAGTCAGAAATTCTTTTTAGGTCATCACCAAAACCATTACCTAAGCCATAATGTATAGCACATTAAAAGTGTTATACGAACTCCCCCCAAGTTGCACCCTCTATCAATATAAATCATTGAACTAATATATCAAATCACATATTAAGAAAGACAATGTTAACCAACATATATTGAAGAAGCCTACAAATTTTGATTAAAAGCCAAAAGTGAAAGTAGAACATATTCATGCCTACCCATTATTATAAAGAGCAAATAAAACTGTACAGTTTTTAGAATGAAGTCTACATACTATCTAACCATGTTTTTAGAATGAAGCAGCCAAGGTATTATTTACATCAAATATCAAAGTAATTTATACCATAGTACAAAACTACAGTGCTTCTTGAAACTTACCTCATGTTTATCCAGATTCTGTCCCTCTGCAATATACAATTGTGGTGTCTGCTGCTACTAATTTTGCATGAAATTTCATCAATAATTGTCCCCCTTCACTGATTTGAACTGTCCCCCTTCACTGCTTTGAAATTCCATCAATAACTACCAAAGTGATACCAAAATCCCCCAATTTCCACCCTCTTTTTATATAAACCATTCAGAATGTTGGTACTTCCCCCAAGCAAGGCAACAGCGGGCACGGAGATGGGCCGAACATCTTGCCTTAGCCATGGGGACTGATTGTCATTATGAGTAATATCCACATTTCTATAAACATCGAAAGATGTTCTTCTTGGAAGACATTGGCCTCGCTAGAGTCATGCCCATCATCATCTATAAGCAGTTGTGGAATGTCATATATATTCCGATATATGATCTTTTGCATGACGTGCCAATAACCAGATAGTTTTGTGTCTTTTAGGTAAAATATTTGCGAAGCTTGGCAAGCCAATACAAACGGGTCATCCCTATACCAAGTTCTGGACATATTAACACTTGTAACATACTCACCAATCCTAATCCCACGAGTAGCATCGCCAACGTCAAACCCTTCACAATTGAATAACCATACACGTTGTCATCCCATGTACTGCACCTCCAAGATGTCATTCAAAACACCATAGAAA
This sequence comes from Cyclocarya paliurus, assembly GCA_029856935.1. Taxonomy (NCBI): domain Eukaryota; kingdom Viridiplantae; phylum Streptophyta; class Magnoliopsida; order Fagales; family Juglandaceae; genus Cyclocarya; species Cyclocarya paliurus. Next base: position 2,059,879 of record CM056947.1, on the reverse strand, counting down.
TCAACCATATTGGATTGGTGTTCACCTTTAACCAGGACATCGCTATTTTGTGTCGTATGATTCATTTCCCGTTGCTTTGTATGAAACTGTATTCTATTCATTATATACCCAGAATAAGAACCCAACAATGTTTAACCAGGACTTCCCTATACCAAAAATGTTTCGTGGTTTACACTTTTTTCATTTTTTTTTTTTTTGTCAAGATGATTTCATTACTAAAAAAAAAAAGAATTCCAACATGAGGGGAGTGAAGCTCCCAACAATCGCCCCGAATCAGTAGATATACTAGTGCAAATCGAAGGTAAAACAAATAATTAGTCGAGTTCCATAATTGACCTCTACTGAAGTCATTTGAGAACATAATTCTATAAGTCATTGCTTGGAATCATCTATTTCAAGTGATACCCGCAAGAAGAAGATGAGCACTTTGTCTTATATATGCAAAGACAAAATATAAGATAGAGTATGTGGAGAAAAACACATACTCAGCTTTCTTTGCATTCTCAGATAGAGTATGTGGAGAAAAACACTCCTTAGTTACAAAATAAAGTACCAAAGTTTCGTAAAAAACCAGGTGAATTAGGCCCCCTGAAGATGGTTGTTGATGACTTCCAAAGAACGTCCTTCAAAACCAAGAAAAAAAAAAGCATAGATATGCTGATCATATAGAGATGCAGGTGTTTGAGTGAGAGAGAGAAAGCAGGATTGTGGGGTTTTTCTAGTGAAGCTCGGGTACAGGTGGTGCAGTGGTGGTCATGTGCGCGGACCAATGTGGGGTGGTGAAGGGCTGTTGTGTAGAAGAAAACATGGGAGTGTTTGGGACCAAAGGGTTGGGTGAACAGTGATTTTTAAGATCAAAAGCACACGTGAGATCCATGCATGCGTGCTGTAATCGGTGCTGCAGTTCATCATACGCCGATCATATGAAGGCAGTGGCTATCTTTTCGAAAAGTGGATAGAGGAAGAAGTACAAAAGGTGTGTGCTGGAAGGTGGTGAACAGAGGGCTGAAGATTGGAGTTATAAAACTTGCTTTACAAAAGGGAGGAAGGGAGGAGCCGGAGTTCCCCTTGTATCCCATTGGACTTCTGTGGAGGAGGGTTGGCACTGGTTGGAGTTTTGAGAGAAATCTATCATGATAGATTTTAAGAACAAGAGGATTAGTCTTAGAAACCAACAGCCAACAGGCAAGGCTTATTTAAAAGTTAAGCTCCAGCTGCAACCGTGTCATATTTCTCTTAACGAGATACCAGCTGCAGATCGAGTAATATTGGCTTCAATTCTTGCTGCATTAATTTCTTGCAAGCCAGAGTTGCCACAATATAAGGGATATATGGAACCAACGTCTGAGCAAGAAGACTAAACTGGCCAGAGCCTGCAAAGAAAGAGCCAGCACCCGTAGCCAGAGAGCAATCATGAAACACATGAGAAACAGTTTCAGAATGGCCTTGAAGATCCAAATGACCCCATAAAATTCACTTCATTAAGTAACTAATTAAGCATCCTAAAAGCTTGATTTAAGACGATGAGAAATGTTAAATTATTGTGATATCTTCCATTAACCATTATCCATTAAACACCCTAGCTACAACAATAAAATTCTGGCCAATTAATAAAGACAAAAGAAAAGTAAGATCATCAAAATGGTTTATATCTCATGCCATGCATGTACAGTACTAATAAAAGGTCTTTCCCTAGCTAGGCTAGCTAGCTCTAGTTACAAAGTAATTAATAACGTTTACGCCATTACTACAAGTTATGAATTGGAGTTTTCTTCCGGGGTGGAGTGTAGTCCATTGCTATCAACTCTCCTTCATCATTAATGCACCCCTCTTCTCTTCCCACAAAATGATTTCCACGACTCATATCAGAGCCATCAACAGTACCACAGGAGTCTTGTCTGATGCTCCGAGCTGCCGGCCAAAGACATATATACAGAAGATGCATGGTTATATTCTATATAAAAAATAGCTATTATTTGGATTTAAGGAATTTAGATCGTACCTCTTTTATGAAATTTGATTCTATATGCATTACTATTAACAGAAACCACATTTTAGTAGGGATTTAAGTACCTTCGATGAGAAGAGAAAAGAAGCAGAGAAAGAAAAATGCCACTGCTACAACCCTACGCGTTAATGCAGCTATCTTCATTTTATACCGTAGAAATTAAGCTATGCAGCTTATTCCCCAACTTTCTCGTTTATATAGGTAGATATGACGATCAAGATATATATTGTAGTTTCATGGGGTGACCACACCAAACCGTGTAACCCAACGGATTTACATCCTTCCCATGGTGATGGTTCTCATGGGAGGTGTCGGTTGAGGAAGTGTCAAGAGACACAACAGTTTGGTTGTGCCTCTTGCCAACTGCTACGTGTGATCTATAAACAGCTAGAGACCAAATATGAATAATTTGCACTCACTCAATTCCTCTATCATGCACCAATCAGTGGCCGACAAACAGTGCCCACACGGTATTGTCACCATTTTGATCCAAACACCAAATATTAGTTATTCATTAATTATACATACCACGTAATTCTCAATGCAGTGTGATATTATATATTATATATATATATGAAATTTATGTTTGCGATATATAGGAATATGCTGATCAATTAGTAGAACAGTTTTGGCGGGTCATAACTAGGGCCTATATATATAAACATGATAAACATCATTCTGTATAGTTCTAAATGGCTGAAAAGTGGCCACGGCATTATGCCAGCAAAACAACTTCTGTACGTACGTATTAATTGCAAAGATAACTTGGGAACCTCTGGATATATATATATATATATATATATATATATATATATATATATATATTTATATAACTCTTTTTGAGAGAGAGCGATCGAGGGCATTAGAGGTTTGATAATTTCTTTGCATGGCGAAGAACTAGCTGATCAATTGAATCACGGTATAAGGGTGATTATTGAGTAACCAAATCATAAGTGATTAATTTGTTGGACAAGATTGGACTAGTGTTCTGATCAGACATGTTGGGACTGGGAAGCAGCTCACGCAGGCTAGACATGTTTTTAGATATTTGGCTACTTGAGGTACCCTGCATGCATGGCGTGTCCTGGGCGGGTCAGATGTTGATGAGATGCAGCGCCTCCACCGCAAACTAGCTAGCTAATATATATAGCTATATGAGATGCAGCCGACTAGTCGGCCGATCGATCCTTTCAGTTGGGGAGCCCGCGCAGAACATGTCAAAACTATTAGCTTGGCATGCAGCTATATAAATACAGTACAGCCCGGCCACGTGTTTGTTTCAATAATTATTATTATTGGCATTATAGAATAAGGCTGTCTAATCTTATAGAATATATGTAGCTTTTACTGATAATATATATAAAAGTAAATTTATAAAATGAAGTGACCTTTTTTTTTCTATTAAAAAATAGGACAATACTCCGATTAATTTATTAATTAGCTCTCATTTATGATGAAAGAATAATTTATACAAAGTGGAGCAAGGGAGTTACAAAAATCCCAAAACCAGGCTCCAATAAAAAAAATATCACCATTAATAAAATCTAGTTATAATCAAGAACAAGATAAAAGAAAATTAATGACACAACGAGGGAGTTCCTGCATGATCAAAAGAAAATATACCAATCATGTGTTCAGATAATTCATAAAAGAAGAAAAAACTTGCAGTATTGCCCATTTATTGTGCCAAAGGAAGCAAAGATATCTACTAAGGCATTTTCAGCTTCTCTGTGTACATGGAATATATCAAATTGGAAAGCACTTTTGAAATGAAGAATCATGTCATCCCAAATATTAAAGTAGGACCAAGGAAGCAGCAAATTGTTCGTGTACCAATTAACAATAAGAAGAGAGTCTGACTTCACATAAGGTAAGATCCAACAATATCAGTAATACTCAGTTGATAACATAAGGTAAAATCCAACTTTAGTGCAGAAAGTTCAGCATAAGTAATAGTACCAACACCAAGAAATTAATGAGGAAGAACCAGCAATAAAGTGAGGCAACTCCATTTGATCTACTTTACCATAGAAGTAATAACTAATTTACAATCTTACATATCACATCAAGTCACATCACTTTGTATTTTACTTTTATATAATCTCTTTATGATTAAAATATTCTTCTAATAGTAAATATGCATGATTTAAGATAATAGTTTCCTATATCTTGGGATGGAAATTAGTTGAATCATAACGGACCGGAACACGGAAACCAGTCAGTTCTGATCCATTTTGGGTAACACGATCTTGAGGGTATATAAAGTGAGAGAAACCTTTTTTGTTGTCCACAATCAATTAATGCATTCTTTGAAGAATAATGTCTTTATTGAATCCTAGTACGTAGGCATTCATGTATTTTTATTTCCACATTACTGATATCGTGTACTGAGAATTGTGATTTTTCAAGATCAATATCATGGGACTATATTTTTAGAAGAATTTACAAGAAGCTACTGCATGTGATTATTATGTTCGATTTCGCTGCAACTCCCCTTATTGGGAATGACTATATATGTATGAAAAAACAATATATATATATATATATATATATATATTATAGACACGCATTGCAGCACTAATTTCATGTTAATATATCTGCATGTTCAGTCTTGTCTGAATTTGGCGTCTTGTTGATGATTTGGACGTGTCCATATTTCATGGATCTCACTGCTTCTGAGATACATGCATGAGATTTATGATCAAATTGGCCTTCTGGCTTATGGTATCCATGCATGGACGTAATTGAGCAACGTGTTCAAATATATGACGTTCTCTCGCTCTCTCTCTCTCTCCCCCCTCTCTCTCTCTCTCTCTAAATTCTACTCATCATTCTCAAACCACACACCTCACATAATTCTTTAAGTTTTTTTTTCTAATATCAAATATGTGATGTATGGATGATGTATAGAAAAACTCAATTAGTTTAGGAAGATCAATAAATTTAAAAATTTAAAAATTTAAAAAAATAAAAATAAGTGTGGTGTGTAGCGTGTGGAGATGATGAGTAATAAAATTCATATATTTTATATATATATATAGAGAGAGAGAGAAGGGGGGGGCCGGGGGAGGAGGGATCAGGGGGCTGCCAAATATATAACACATTGTTATATATGCTCAATTGACAACATGCAACTGAATGGGTCGCAGATTGATGTTTTAATTGACAACACTTGAACTAGTCTAAACAGTCTAAAAAGATCATTTCGCAACAGAAAGAAATTACCTTTTTCCATCTCATTATATTTACAATCATTCATTGAAATAGTGATCTACCATATGAATGAAGATCACTAGGGGTACTATATTTAAAAACTCTACTCCTAATTAATTATATGCATTGATATATGAACAGATTGTAAGTGTTTGTCAAGTATCCCACCAACTGCATGTTATACTCCAAGCAGCTCTTTTTGTCCAATCTAGCTAGTTTTGGAAGCTGGGATAATTATATGTGTGTTTGCGCGTGCGCGTGCGCGTGTATTAGCTGGTTAAATACTACTAGTCATGAAGCAGCAAATTTCAAAGATTTATTTCGAATTATCCAATTCGATCAAAGAATTGGCCCAGAGAAACCTATTCCAGCTCAAGCTAAAGGAATTATATAATATATATAATGTCATGTGTTTTTAAACTCAGCATACAACTTGGGCCTGAAATCCAGTAGTACTCCAATTATAAGTACCATTTTTAAAGACGTACAGACCATACGTACGTCCAATTGATCATACGGTTCACAATTGACATGATCAAATCAATAACCTTCGCTTCACAAGACATGCATCCATTAGTTATTCCTAGCTAGCTAGGCCGATTATGGAGAGATGGGTGATCATGCATGCACACAAGTTGATGCCATTTGGGACGGGGCATAGATCGATCGAGCTTGCCGGCCTGCCCTGGGGCAGGTCTCGCCCGGCCAGTATATGGTGGCCTGGCGTAACTTAAGGATCATTGATAATTCAATGCTTTGAGAGGCCAGGAAATTAAAGGAATATTAGTGAAGAAGAAACTGCATGATATACATGCCCGATCATGATGAATTTAGGTAGACATGAGCAGCAGCTTGCTCAGTCTACAAAATAATTGGCCCTTCGATCTCATGTTGATGCGGTACTTTTATGATCGATCGGGCCTTGACTTTCCATCTCTTTATGGCCTCTAAAGTTTGTAGTACTATTCTATCGAGCCCCTGCCCATGATCTTAAGAATTGGGCATAAGTAGTACTGTTGTTCTAATTTACCTGTGCCAATGTGATCCACTACAATTTAATGATAATCCCTTCCCTCTAGCTATCCTATTCTTTTTCTTTCAAGATTACCAATGATTCCTTCTTTCCATTTTAGTTCTTTTCCTTTTTTTCCTTCCATGGAGACTTCTGTGGATCTATATATGTGTATATAAGAGAACATTAACCATTTTCTTTTCTTTGATTAATCCACCTGATCTAGAATTGACTAATAGTATGGTCATATATATAGCTAGTAATTATAATATAAGTTATACCAATTTTTTAAACTCATCGACTCGGATTGTTAGATTAATAGACTACTTAACAAGCCACTCAAGATTGGCTCGGGATCAACAAAACTAGAATTTGGCTTATCAAATTAGCGGTTCATGAATACATAATTATGATCGATTATTACATAATATGATCTATATAATACTCTCTTTTTTATAAGAAATTAATCAACTTCATTAGAGATAACAATTACAAACATTTATCAAGCTAAATGACTTGAGAAAGGAAGTCTGGAATATAATCCCACCACATTTGAATACTCTCAACACTCCTAACATAACGGGCAAGCTGATGAGCTGCCATATTTCCCTCCCTATACACATGATTAAAAATACACAAGTTAAAACAACTCTTAAGCTTATAAACTTCATCATACAAAGTACTTAAAATAGAGTCCACCATATTATTTTGTTAAAGAGATTGTATCAATAGCAAACAATCACTTTCAACAATAATATTAGAGATACCCATTGTGTAACACAGTTGAAGGCCCCAAAATACTGCCAGGAGCTCTATCACTTCTGGATGTTCAACCTCAGATTCAACTTTACTAGCTGGCATTAATACATTTCCATATTCATCTTTCAAAATAACTCCAATTCCACTTTTTGAAGATCCATGAACATTGCTCCATCAGTATTAAGCTTCAGACTTGCCTCTCAGGGTGGTTTCCAACCAAAATGAGCTCGAAGCTACACCTAATTCTTTACTTTCACTGCTTTATAATTGTGAATAATACCTATAACATGATTAATCGCATGCCTAGGACTTCACATTTACAGAAATTGTGACTATGTATAAAGATATTTACAGAAATTCACAAATGATTTCACATTAAGATTTTATTAAAGTTGTAAGATACAATAATAAGTTTATTTTTCAAAATCAAGTAGCTCGTGAACAAGTTCGATCTCGTTCATAAAATAAATAAACTCTTTGTGAACATATAATATAACTTAATTTATGAAAAATTCTAATACTCCACGGCCTATATATGCATATGTTTGAATAAAAAGTAAATCAACAAAACTAATTAATAACTCACTCTCTTCCAAACTCGACAGATCAGATATATAATTGATAGTCCAAAGCTTTGAAACTCAAATCATTATAAATCATATATGCGAAGTGCAAATAGTTCTTCCCATGTCACAAATGACATGATGATGTTTTGGCTTTTCCATTTATTGAGCTAGCGCGCAGTACTGCATGCGCAAGCACAAGCACGCAGCACTGCTTAATTGCTAGCAGCACTTGGCATGCTAAGTGAAGCAAAATCAGCAGGATTCATTCCGATTTACTTTCTCATGCATGGAAATCATGTTGATGACTTTTAGTACGAAAGATATGTAGGGATCATATATATATATATATATATATATATATATATATATATATATACACAGAAGCGGGCCGGGATTTTAGTGACGGACTTAGACATGAGGCATGAGGGTCTTCTCAAGATTTGGGAGTACATGATTTCATGCATATATATCTATAGATATATACCGCAATATCAACGGTCGTGGCTGTTCCAAACAATCAAGATTATACGTACGTAGTACTTAATTAGCACTAGGATTTCATGACTACCACTCGGCCCATATGCTAGCTAGATATATGCGAGTGAAAGTAGTAGAGTACTGATCGTGATATTAATGCTTAATGTATGCATATATGAAACAAGGATGGCCCATAGAGCATTAAGCCGGCAAAAGTAGCATCAAGTGGGAGATGAGTACTCTCCATTGCTAGCTTTTCATAATTAATGATGGTTATTAGCAAGCTGCTAGCATGGCTTATAACTCACCAAAGTGTCACTATTCTACAAATTGACACAACATTAATACATGAAAATGCTTAATTTTGGATTTGCATATAACATCTCGTCTTGTCAAAGTTTATCCCAAGAAAAAACAGTTCAAAGATATGTACTCCGGCAGGCCAAATAGGCCCACACGCAGTACCCCTTCTTAAGTGGGTCCCCCACCCACAATTTGTGATCTCATTTTTGCTAATGCATGCATGGCATCTTCTACATGTAGACCCCACAACCACCATATATTAGTACCACCACTGGCCTTCATGATTATTGATTCCATACAGTCGCAAGACCAAAAGCAGCCTCCCAACACCACGCATGGGCTGCCACCACACCGAATCAATGATGCTTCACTACTACACTTTCTCTAACATGCATTTATCTGATGATCTCCTCCTCTCTACTCTATATATATAAATACACACACATGCAGTATACACATAACTAACACGAAGAACATTATATTTTTCCTAGCTAGAAATTAAGTTTATTTTTGGGTCATGGAAAAGAGCAAGTCATTCCCGGAGTATTCCTCGTCTTATTCTGGGGAATTTGAATTCCGGGAACGCTCAAACTCGTACAACTTTAACGGGCCGTGCGAGAAAGGAAATGGGTTCGCTACCTCGAGCGATCCAGAGCTGAAGAGGAAGAAGAGGATTGCATCTTACAACGTGTTCACCAAGGAAGGTAAGGTTAAATCAAACGTGAGGAACAGCCTCAAGTGGATCAAGGGCAAGTTCATGAGCGACGTACGTTATGGTGTGTGACTCATTATCTATGAGTATTGTTCAAATTTGATCATAAGTACTACTATCTCCTTGTTCTTAGTCGCTTTCTCAGCTCTCATGATCCTCTGTATATTTTGTGTCATGGTTTTGTTTGATTGTTGGTCGACGAGTGAAAATCTCCACAAAAGAGAGGGAAAAAAAAAAGACTTTGGGAGAAGCTATTCCCTCTTTGAAACACATGTCAAAAGTGTCATGATCATCATGTTGATGATCAACAGAAGTACGAACGTTATTTGGGGCAGGGTGTGATACGTTTTTGGTGACATATACATGATGTTTTCGTTCTTTTCTTGATCTCCTCCTTCTCTAATGCATATATGGAATAAGTAGAAATATTTAAAAGGAAACAAAATAAAGAATAAGAAAGAATTTCAACAACGATCGATCGATCCTTGCGTTCTTTTCTGGACATGATTCCATTTGTTTATATTATGAATGAATACTAGGAGAGCAAAATCATGCGACGATCGAAGAGTACATCTTTTCCATATTTCTGATCATGGAGATAGATCAAGTTGGAGTTACTATGCAAGGAAGATTAAAGAGGACTGCCACTGACTGTCTATATCAGTTTGCAAAGTTGAACATACGACTTCGCAAAAAAAAAAACTCTCTCTATGAAACCTAGCTACAATACTCACCTGTTATGTTTCCCTGATATCTCCGGGATGCCTTGATCTCTCTTTTTTTGTTTTTCTCCCACTTTCTCCTGCATGCTCTCTCCTATCTTCCTGATCGCCTTCAATTAATCCCTCATAATTTTCCTCTTCTTTTCGTCATGGATCTACTGAAATCACATACGTACGTCCACACTCCATGCACTGCAACCTGATCTTAGGAATGGTTTGTTTCTTCCATACATGCACGACCTAAAAGAAATAATTCTGCAGTATATTTTTCTATGAAGTACATCATTTTTTTCTTCGCCTAGGACACAAAAGAATTAGGAGGCACCAAAGCAGCCATAAGCAAATTGGTCCAACATGAGTTTAATCTCAATTACTACCAGACAACCACGTACTCGCCTGTAGGCAAAGACAATAATTATAAAATTCTGAGATATTTAACTATCGAAATCAAAATATTATAAAATCTGAAGAAATTCCTTCACAGTTTAGATAGAACATCCTCACTTGGCTGGCTTGCTGAAGCCTATAACATATATATCGAACAAAAGTAAAAATAAAAACAACAGAAAGTCCAATATTCCACAATAATGCATTATATATCGACCTCAAGGGCATATCACAAATAATAGGAGACAATTACAGCATAGTATGTTGCTAAACAATATATGTTAATTCGTTCTAATCCACAAAGGAGAACAAAACAAATGGTTAAGAAACTCTCAGGTAGTGATCAGCAGTAACTTAGGAAAAAAATTTCTGCGCTATATATGCAGTCATCTCACTTGTCTTAATCATCAACTGCATATACATCAAAATGATTCCTTCGGCCTGTTTTTCTGAAATCTCTAGTCGATGCAGACCTTTGGACATGATTTGACATGAACCTGCCATTATCTTTAATGTAATTGGCGATGTGTGATCTGGTGGTGGGTGGTGGGGGCAGGTTCTTGATCATGTTGTTGCTAGCATTAGGATGATCTCGTGTCTTTGGTGAAATCATTTGATTAAGAGAAAACACATCTGGGGATAGAGAGAAATTTGAGCTCTCGGTTTGGCTGGAGGGCTTTACACCAGAGGAAGTACTACTACCACCTGTAGTCAAGGTTGGGCTCTCTTTTCTGCTGGCTGGCTTTACATGATCAGAGTAGGTGTTACTGGTTGTGCTACGTGGTTCTTGGCTTTGCACATTTGTCTCAGGAGTCTTCTCCTGCTACAAAAAAATTTAAAGAATGACATATATCCATGATTCCATTGTAATTGCAATGTGAAACCAACATTGATACACGACATTGTATGGAAACTCAAAGAAAGAGAGGGGTGCTGATTTCAATGCCTTTTTTTTTTTTCTTTTTTACCTTTGTAGTATAATATACAGAATCTTCCTCGGGCTTTGCAGGGGCTGCTAGATCTTTTCTCCTGCGCTCACAAACTGTCCTAGACCGCTGTTTCATTCTAGAACTTCTGTGCCTGAGAAAGAGAGGACTGCATCAACAAACTATTATATAAAAGTAATCTCACAAACCAATGTAGTTTTATTTGATATGTTAGATCTATTTTACAATAAAAATAGTTTTATAATCTGACGAACCACATTAAACTACGTCAGTTTGTGAGATTATTTTTATGTAATTCTTTTGTGGCTAGAATCGTAAATGGATTTCTTGACTCGCAGAAATTCTCATCCCTAAAAGCCTTTGCTGTTTTTGGAGACTGGAGAGTTCAGAATTACAGTATGAAGCTCTTCTCTTTATAAATTACAAAAACAGCAACATCAATATATCTAATCCTTTTCTGTTATAGTATGTGTTGGTTCACAATTTTTCACTTTACTTCATTGAGAAAATACTATAACATTTCCTGAACTACAACCTAAAATATTCAGTTTTCTCACGAATAAAACACAGATCTATTTACAAGACACTAATTCTGTGCTGTTAAAAACATTATTACTAGTCAGAAAAAGCACTTTGTTTGGTAAGGAGGAAATGCGTTTACTTTCTCTCTTCATTAGCTTCCTTCAGTTCATCTTCTTTGCTGTAGACAAAAGGAAGATCTGAAAGGTTGCATGCCAACGGACTAGTGTAAAAGAACTGCAAAAGCAGAATGTTTTGCCTGTTAGAATGCACTTCTTAACTAATCTTTCAAGCATGTTTGCCACGATTCGTGCCATAAAGACAAAAATTAAAAAAGTTCTGGCCGGCATGCGAAAAGGTCCCCTCGAAAATCTTAATGAAGTTTCAGATCATAATGAAAATCTTCCAACTACTACTTACTTCATTTTGGAGAGCCAAAGAGGCACAGCCCCTATATGCTGGGTCCAGAGCTAGAAGAGTGTTCAACAGACCCAAAGAAGATGCAGGAAATTGGCTGAAAGCCTCTGTAATACAGGGCCTGAACTGTGGAATTTTGAATTTTGAAGGCAGTTTCAACTTTTTCCAGTATTCCTCCGATGGTGTGCCACATAGTGTAAAAATCCTGTGAATTTGCTCGACCTAAAGTGTACAGAACGAAAGAACAAAAAAATCCGGAGAGATGTTGAAAAGATTTTTAGGGAAGAGATATTTGATTACAACATTTTACTGGACCTATTACCTCTGTTCTAGCAGGCATAATTGGATGTCCAGCAAACATTTCTGCCAAAAGACATCCAGCACTCCAAAGATCAATACCAACACCATAATGGGTAGCTCCTAATAACAGTTCAGGGGCTCTGTACCAAAGTGTCACAACTCGGTTTGTGAGAGGTAGATTGTGGTTTCGAGTGTAAAAATTTGCAAGCCCAAAATCTGCAATCTTTAGCATCCCCTGTTTATCGATCAAAAGATTTGCTCCTTTAATATCTCGATGTAAAATTCCCCTATCATGGCAGTGCTGCAGCCCTGAGAGCAGCTGATGCATGTAGCATTTGACCTGTGATTCATTAAGTCTTCCTTCAGAGCGAGAGATAATTGTTGCCAAATCCGTCTGCATGAAATCGAAAACCAGATACAGACTGTATTGCAATCTTGATGTAGCCAATCCTTCTAGCTTTATTATGTTGGGATGATCCAACTTCTGTAACATCATTATTTCTCGTGCCATAAACTTGATACTCTCAGGTTCTGATGTGTCGAAACGGACCTTCTTTAGAGCAACAACTTTGTTGCTCTCTCTATCTCGAGCTTTATACACATTGCTGTAAGTCCCCTGGCCCACCTGTAAAATACCAAACACTTCGAAAGAATCAAGTGGCTACCCCCCTCCTGCTTCCAGTATGAACTCAAACAAAAGAATAGTTCTGTTTGGGTGCCAAGATTATGAGGTAAAAGGAAAGAAATTCAAGTTTCGGATCATATATTTTTTAAAAAGGGGTACTATCAACCTGAGAATTAAAATAAATAGTTAGGTTCATGTTGCACCATTAGCAACAAAGGAATCAAAACTGAAATCATGAAAACAAAAACTTTCTAAGCCTATCAGAAGAATCCCGTGAGATCAACAATCATTTCCTACTTCTGACATTTTGGAAAAGAAAGCATTCATATTGCAGACCAACAATCACTTTAAACCACATCAGTTGGAAATTATAAAGAATGAAAGTAAAATCGAAGAGACGCTCATACAGACATACCTTAGTAAGCATATCATAGGAATCAGCTCTCTTTGGAACCAACCCCATCAATACCTCTCTTGGAACATTATCCATGAGCCATTTTGGCCATCCATCCACCAACTCAACCTCTTCAATTGGCTTAAAAAATGGCATTCTCTGTGAAACAATATTATTCCCATCGTTACCACCAACTTTTCTCTTTTCCTCTCCATTAATCAACTTCCCTTCTCCACTAGTACTCCCGTCTGCTACACCAATATTCCCTTTACAATAAGGGGCATTGTGCTTTTTGGACTCAGCCCTAAACTGCCTACCTGACTCCTTATGCATATCCCTTTGACCTGTTGATCGTCGATGATTATCCATAAATCCATCTCTTCCAACGTAGCCATTTTCTAGTTTCAACTTCTCTATGCCTCCAGATTGTGAGCTCTCTGGAGGCTTGGTCTGAACACAGCCCATGCCTGCCTCGGTCTAGTCCGAGTATTTCCTTGTTTCCGAAAACTTAAGATGGAATGGTGATCAACACAACATCATGATGAAGAAGGAAAGAAGAGGAGAAAGAAACAGATGACATCTGGGCTAGTATGAGAGAGAGAGAAAGAGAGTAGTGAGGGGCTTGGCCGTTCTGGGCCGGCTTTTTGGGAAATCATACAACGTGGAAGGACCTTTTCTTGTTCTTCTGAGACTTCTTAGATTTCTCCGCTTAAGTTGTGTACTGCAAACAAGAAAGGATTCTCCGGAAGTATAACTGCATAAAAAACGTGACGTTGAAGCAAAAATAATAGTCATAGACTCATAAATCCTAAAACAGTACTCTCAAATAGTAAACTTTATATTGGATTTAAAACAAAAAACAAAAAAAAAGTCACAGCGATTCTGAAACCTTCAATCAAAATTCATAAACCTCAATTTACCTTCAAATATTTAATTCTTTATGAAATATAAGCTGTCTTGTCTCCATTAATTACATGTTCATGAGCTTGTCAAAAATATATAAAATAGTGCACTAAACACCATATATATCCATACGGATCATCTTCTATTTGAAATAATGTAAATTTTATAAAAGATTGGCATTACACTAACTCTATTTATGAATTAAATTTAAAACATGTGTCCAATAATTAATTCTTAAACGCTCAAATAAAATAAAATGAAAATTAATGCTAAGATATATGAAAGGGCCATGCATAACGGCCGAAGAGTGTTTATAGTTATTACAGTTAATTAGTATTGAACAAGTCAGAGAGTAATTCACGTGTAATTTCAGGAGGCCATCGGAAACGGAGGTTCCATTCTGATTCTGGTCTGGTGGGATATCGACTATCGAGGAGGATATTATTCATTTGACTCTCCCTGTCTCTGTTTTTTTCGAAATCAAGCAAAAAGCTCCCATCTTTTCGTTCTTTATTTCGCGCAAATTCTTGGGCCAGATCAAACCTGTAAAACACAGAGTTTTGGGACGTCGGGACGTCGTATTTGTGGAGAAAGAAATCAGGGTTCGCTATGTTTTTGTGTGTCAAAGGGGTGTGCTTCTCTCTTTTTTATTTTTGAGTTCCAAGATTAGAAGGGGAAGGGTGTCTGTTTGCTTTACTGATCTTCTTGAGGCTTTGTTTAGCTGTTGAGAAAAGTCTGTAAAACTCGCACTTCCTCAGACTTCAGAAACCAGAAACGCGCTTATTACAAGCATGATTTCACCTACTTTGGTGGAGTTGTTCTATCTTTCAAGCAACCCCGAAGGGAGAAGAAAAACACGTGTCATTTTTACTAAAATGGTTTCCATAGTGTTTTTCTCATCGATGCCTTCTTTCTTTCAATCCCTATTCATGTGATTACATATACCTTGAACTTTATTGTAGGCAGAAAATAATTCTTTCTGCCTGCTTTAAGCAGCCATTACCTATTCATTTTAGAGTCTAAACCATGGGCAGCAATAGCATATAACGTTGCAATCTGTCGTCAAGAAGATTGCCAAAAAATGCTCTGAACACAACAGCCGGGAGAATCTTGGGGATTTGGTAAGGCAAAATTGGTGGAGATCTTTGGTTTAGTTGCTCATGCATTTACAAGCATGGCTCGTACTAACTAATTAGACAGGTTTGCACCTTCACAGACAAAAAAAACTGTTGCAGTCATCAGTTTAATGGTGCAAAAATATAGATCTTTAGAGTATTTGGATGTGAAATTCAGTCCTCTCATTTGTTAATTCTTAAGAGATATATTACTAAAGAAGTACTCGAGTATGAAAAAGCACATGCACTGAAGCATAGATGCCATGTTTTACTTGCAATCCCAGTAGCGCGGCATACAGATGTCAGAAACTAGTTTTCCTACGCAAAACTTTCAAACTAACCACTGGTTCATTTTCGTTTCACCTGAGTCCCCTTTGCTGGTTTGGAAGAAGCAACATGTTTTTCCATGGGGTGTAACACATGAAATGAATAACTCAACTGGGTTTCATTTTAGCCTTTCAATCTGATTTGTTCTTAGAATTGATTAGCATCCAATTCATTTATAGACATGCAAATGCATTTTATACATCTCCTCACTTTAGAGGTTGAAGACACAAAATCTTTCCCCCAAAGTAGTCTTAAGTGGCCATTTCAACATTGGGAACTGTTCAAATAAACGATACCAAAACTTGAAAAAAAAAATTTAAGATATTAATAATAATAAATTAGGAATGGAGCAACCTTTTAAAGGGGTGGTTTTTAGGAAGATGGACAGTATCCCTAAATTTATTGATGGAATACACAACTCTACAAATTAAAAAGAAAAAAAAAACACGATAACAGTTTGAGATTTATTCGAAGAATACCAAACTTTTGCAGTGCGGTAAACGGTAAAAAATTTAGTATTCTTCCCGTATATCTGATACTAGTCTCAAGAGTTTACTGGGAAAAAAGAAAAAAAGAAAAAAGAAAGAGAAAAAGTGATGAACTTGTATAGTGAAGATACAGCTTGATGATAGGAGATGAAAATGAAACAAATCACTAAACAAGGTCACAAATCAAGCAGAGGATGTGGCTACAGAACAATCAGAAAGTATCAATGGCATTGAGCATCTAACAAAAGAGTCATTCCAGATCAACTATCCCGAAATTGGAGAGAAGGATCTTTACTTGGTCAACAAAGTCCGAGCCTGTTGCATACTCGGTTAGCATCCCAACAGCAAAACCGAACATTGCCCATCTGTTCGACCGAAACCCCAGATACAGAAAAATAGAAGATCCCGGATCAAAATCCATGTAATTTCAAAAAAAAAAAAGTATACACCACTATAATAGATATATACGACATTAAATAAAGGATTGGCATGGCTGAAATGAGTAGGACTCATGCACTCATACCAAGAACTGAATTGCTTTGGGTATGCATATCCAGGGACCAGGATAACCACGTTCTAAACTACAACCATCAGAGTTCATGTATAATTTTTTTTTTGATAAGTATCAGAGTTCATGTATAATTACTAGACAACATGTGAAGAAATGAAGAATCGTAGTTTTTCTTACCTACTTAATTGAAAATCATACTTCTCAGAAATATGTTTATCTAGGTTCAATACTTAATAGTTTTCTAAGGTAACTAACATTAAGTCAGCACTAATCTACCCTCCTGCTTTGTAACAGTAGGGTATAACCCAAACAATAGGATCCCCCTAAGTATATAAATTACGATGAATATTACATCGTGTTCATCACCCTATATTGCTGAGTCTTACCATTATTGTTAATTTAATTTCGTAATCCACTCTAAAATAGTAATAGAATCGAATTGAAGCAAAGGGTATCGTAATTTTGGTTTAAACCAAGGGGGGGAGGAAGAAAGATGAAAGCTTTACCTTCCGTTGGAAATCTCATTCTTCCCAATGAACCCAAAGAACGGACCTTGATTTGCATCTTCAAGCTTCTTCTGCTTAAAGTAATCCTGAAGCTCCTTAGCCTTCTGCCTCTGAAACTCCAAAGTTATCACATTCTTATCACCCCCAACAACCACCGCAGCCGGCTTCGGCGGCGGAGCCACCGTAGAAGACGAAGGGGGAGAAGGAGGAGCTGGCTTGAGAGGAGGAGAAGGGGGAGAGGGTTCTCTGACAGAAGGAGCCGCAGGTCTTCTTAGAGGTCCTTCGGTTTGGGAGCTCCTTATGGTGACTGAACGAGGTTTAGTTGAACAGAATCTAAAAGAGAAAGAAGAGGAGGATGAGGAGGACGGTGAGGAAGTTGGGATTTTGATTTTGATGCATGGGATTGAGGATGTCACTGACATTTTCCTTCTGTACACAGAGACAGGAATTTTGGGTTTTTTCTTTGGGATTATGGGTTGATTTTGTTTGGTCGCGGGTTATAGGGATTGGAGGGGTGTCCATGCGCGTGTGGATAAGGGATGGCCAAGTCTCAACAGCGAGATGGCTAGTAAGTTATTTGTACTTGTATGTTGGAAAGCAACGTGGCAAGTGGGGATGAAGTGTCCAAAAAAGAGATTGCCATTACCATTTTTTCTCTCTAAATGGAACCTTGGTTTGTAAAATTTTTCAAAGTAAAAACTTTAGTAGCAGTAATTTTTGCATATTTTGTTTTATTCACTTTATTAATATGATTAATTATGTTATTTTTTTAATATAAAATAATTATTTTAATCAATCACATTAATAAAATGTATAAAGAATACGGCAAAATGATTGTATATAATAAAAATCTTTTAGAAAACGTTGAAAGACAATTTTTTTATTCCAAACAACTTCATAAGGCTTTCTATCTTTTAAAATCATGAAACTGTGCTAAAAATGTTTTAGATCCATGCAATTAAAAGAATTACCATGAGAATGGTTAGTTTGACAGTCCAAAAAGTTATGGATCATTTTGATTTGCTTTTAGTAATAAGAAGTGCAATAGATAAAAATGATTATACAAAAGTAAACTTAACCGACATAACTTTATATAATCCGTTAGATCAACTTTATGATAAAAATAATTTTACAATCTGACATATAACATGAAGACAAACCACTTTGTAGATTTATTTTTATACAATCCATTATAATTAAAGTATTTCTCTTTAAGAATATGATAGTATGCTGAGCAGAGATGTACATTTGTAGGCTATTATGAGAAGTTCACCCAATAGCTACACTTTTTTCCCCATATAAAGGAGTGTGTTGAATTCGCTCTTCAGGAAAAAACGATAAGCCAATTAAGTATGGAGTATTGGATAGATCAAAACTTTTGATCACATTCAAGACACAAGATATTCTATCAGCAATGTGGAATGTAGGCGGTTGGTTATTAAAGATCTAAAGTCAAAGAATCGATTGAGGCAACAAGTGTGATTTTAAAAGTCTTTTAGATACAACGATGTGTGAGGCCCACAAGCCTATTCAATATATACTCTAAGAATTCATTTGGATACAGAAACAATCTCATCTCATTTCATAACTTTTTCAAATTCTCACACAAAATATAATAAATAATTCAATTTTTTCAAATTCTAAAACAATAATGATATTAAAAAATAATATTTTATTCAACTCATCTAAAACCATCTCATCTCATCTCACTATCCAAAACAGCCATAATTTGTTGTACATGTAGATTGATGACTTTTAAATTCAAAGGATTCAGTTCCAATAGAAACTGTACCCAAGCCATTCTCATCATCCAGTACGATTTTGGGCAGTTTTATTTGCAGTTTTAACATCCCCCACAATTAGGCTGTCTGAATTTCAATGGCAGACCAAGAGAGGGAGCTGTGAAGTCAACCTGCCATGGGCAGCCTTGGGGTGCAGTACCATCTGCTCGAGGCAAATAGACCCCGTGGGCTCCCTCTTACTAAAATTAGGGTAACCAAATTGTAGGAAATCCAGATCCACAATAGTCATTTAAGCCTGTCATTCATGGCTTTCACTTTCCAGTGGGTAATGGCCCCAAAACTTCACAGCATCTTACATTGATCACAAATGGGTAAAGATAAACTAAATCTAATAAGATAAGGAGGGGAAAGAAAGAATAATACATTAATTAGAATAAAACAATAGACAATGAAGTCACACAAAATGAAGTGATGCCAAGAGTGCCAAAATTCAAACCAGCAGCAATCTAATATAGACACAAAATTAACAATCGGACTAACCACAGATAAAACTCCTTGCTTTGTGACTGTATTCCACGCGGCTCAAAAAACCTGCGTTTTCTTTAGCCCGGGACTAAGTTGAGCAAAAGAAGGAAACAAACCAGCTTTGCTACCAGATGCATCATTAAATCTAAATTGAAGCTGAGCCCAAATAGGGTAAGAGCCACACTACATGATTGCGCATGAACAATTTCTTTCATTCCCATTGTCAAATTCGTCATCTGATCCATCCACTTCACTGCAATTGGATCAGATTTTCATCTCAGCAAAAGAACTATAGATTAAGGGAATCAAGGGAATGAACCAGAATAAACAAAACAGAGAAGAATATAATGGAGGGTAGGGGAAAATCATTCTGCTTCCAGCATATGGCACATCCATCAGAACATGGATAGCATAACAAGCAAGCATAAAGGATGAAGAGCAAAGGATAATAGCATAATGCTAGCATTCTTTTCAAAGCATTTAGTATCAACTACTTTCCAAGTGCACTTTCCTAGACAATAATATTCAGACCTCCTATTTAAATAGCTAAAAAATACTGAGTTTTGATCCATCCTGTTAACCAGCTCATTTATCATGTGGCTTCAAGTTGCAACCATCTAGCATGTCAAGCACATTATTTTTCTTCTACCTTGCTGCTTCTCTTTCATAATTGTCTCAGATCTCTACAATTTTCTCCCTACTTCTTTGTCTATCAAATCTTATGTTTATGATCTTTTGGAAATTTTTCCCATCTCCAAATCATTCTCGCATTTCCTTTATTTCCAATATTTCTACAACTCTTCCTCTTCTTCTTCCCATCTTGCATGAAAGATAAAAACTCAAATATGACAATAACTTTGGGTGGTTCTTGACAAATTGGGGGATTCTTGAAAAAGGCTTTAATTTATAAGCTAAAAAACAGTGGCCTCCACCTCCATATGTAGCAAATAGCACTCTAAACTGAGTCATAATTTTCAGAACAGAGGGAACCTGAACCCCGCACATTCAAGTAACTCATAGGAAAAACAAAAAGAACAAGGTTTTTCACATAGTGGCAAATATCACTAAAGATTTTGAGAAGCCAAGATCAACAACTAGCTCAGAGAACTAATGGTGACTGAGAACTCCAAGACACAATTTATTAGCTTAGCATCAATGACACAAATGTGAACATACCTAGACTTTCTAACATGTTTAGGAGACATCCATGACCACAGACATCATTGGAGAGATAAAGGGAGATGGGAGGAACTCCAAAAAAGTACTTAAAATGCAAATAATTGAGTATAAATCACATTTTTCTGAATAAGAAGTACAAGAATTTCCATACCTGGGCTCAAATTCCCTGATCTCAATGAGCTCACGCCCACACGCATCTGTCCACTGCACTTTCCTCCTTTCAGTATGATCAGGGATATCACTTCCTTTTTCACCCAATGCTTCGCGTTCACTAGCGTTCTCAACAGAAACAGGGGGTTTGTCTGATGATGGCTTCTTCAAGCTACTTCTAATAGCTACCTTTCTTGCATTATTGTCATAATCTGGATCAGTGGTACAATCCTTGCCATTATCAGAAGTAAGAGGCTCTGGCAAGACATCTTGATGTTGAGCAGGGCCCACTTTAAGAGGCGAGGGGGTGTCAAGCCCTGGGGAAGCGCGACCAAAGCAGACGAAGGAAGCGCACCCGCGGGAAAGCCAGTTCTTCGTGGAAGCCAGCTGGAGGTTAGGATCAGATTCTTGGTCCACCAACTGGTACTGATTCCAAGGCGAAACTCTCATGGGTTTATCTTCATTCTTCTGACCCAATAGAAGGAGGGCCAGGCCCTTGCTATAACCGGAAGCTGAAGAAGAGAAGAAACCTCCACCTTCTACCGCCAATAACATCAGTTCTGCACATCGGGGCACCCAGGATAAATTTCTTTACAGCATCCTCCCCTTAGAAGGATAAAATTAACCTGTTACGACTATCAAAAGTATCAGAACTGGCATGTTCTCAGGATACCAACCATAAATACTGTTCTCAAATTCTCTATTTTAATTTTTCTTGTGCAGATGTCCAGTTGAACCAGTTTTAAACTTTTAAAGCATGGTCAATAGTGATAACAAAAAAACTCATGAATTGTGGCACATAAACAAATTCCAAATTCACATGATTCTAATAAAAAAAGACGTGCCAATCCAAAATTATTTAGGAATGTTCTCACTGTAAAGTCAAGTACTCAGAAATCAGAAAGATTAGATAGACAGAGTCTCATCAAGAAACTATCAAGGGAAGCTGAGAAGCATGAGATTTTGTATAAGAATTAGGGAAAATTACTAACGTGCTTTTGCAAGTACCATTTTTCCAAATATATCAACATTGAGAAAAAGGAAAAGGGTAAAAAAAATGCAGAGAGAGAGAGAGAGAGAGGTCACATAAGAGAGCAACCAAGAACCAAGCTAGCGATGGCAAAGGGGAAATAAGGAAGTTAATAAAAAAGAAAAACACTGATAAAAAAAAATAAAAAAGAAAAATAGAAACGAAAAAAATTGTGGCGAATATTAATATAAATTAACCATCAATTAGTTTTCACAAAAACCAAGATTATTAATATTGTTCTCCTGGCCATCATCAGGTTAATCAACATTACAAGCAAAATTACCACGTAAACCACCACATCACTCCTAAAAAGAATTTACCATATCGATCCACAGTTGGGTAAAAAGGTTTCACACAAATCAACAGAAATTCAAAAAATTAAAAGTTAAAAGGGGAGAAACTTAGCCATGCCATGGAGATATAGCACCATCATATCCTTATTTTGTTAAGTTGCAGAAAACTGATAATTTAATGGTATTATTAAGTCACAAAATAATGGAAGACGTGGTAGATCTCCTAACTTCCAATCAATAAGAGCATAAAGGAATTAAATTTGATATCATACTTCGTTACGCAATCTCAGTGAAGTTTCAATATATATGAAAAATTACTACTTTAATAAGCATTCCAAGTATTATCTGTATATGAATCATTATGGCTGTAGCATTTCAGTACTTTAAAAAAAAAAATGTAGAACTTGCCATATAATCTACTTAAAGTAGCAGTAATTTAACGAGGAAAAGAAAAGAATTTAAATAATATCACCGCTTCGATGAGTGCTCTGTTTGTTTGAAAATAACATGCAGGAAAGGAGATGAAATTCAAATTCTGAATCTCAAATTTTTACGATCCAACTTATAAAATAACTGAAGTCGCCACTTCGCGGAGCTTAGTTCGACTAGTTAATTTCATTGTGCTAAGTTTTTCACGTTTTTGAAATTAAAAGACACAGATAGAAAGAAGAAATGCATCAGCAAAGCATAAGATTCAAAACTTTTTACTTAACTTCTCGAGAACTAATCGGAAAGTCAGATCAAAGTAGAAGGAAAAACGAGTAATACCCCAAAGAGATGTAAAATCCAAGCGAGATCTCCAGCGAGTATTCGCGCCGGCGGGCGGTCAAATCGGCGGCTGCGAAATCGCCGATCGTTGGTTTGTACGAAAAAGTCGCCGAGGAATTGGGAGAGGGAAAAATCAAATGAAATAGAAAAGGAAAAAAAAAAAAAAAGGATTTATGTGAACTTCTGGACTAGAGTTATTTAAAAGGAGGATAGGGATAGTGACTCCCACGGCGCATGATAGCGATGGGTCCCCTATTTAATTTTTTTGAACTATTTCTTATTCTATTTAATTTTATATCCCTACTTGAAAATTAAATAATAATTAGAGTATCTTGCTTTTGTTTGATTGCTTATGGCCTTTTTTTTTTAAAATCCGTTTTATTAATTTAATTATAAAGAGTTCAAAGCTATGATAGTTAAGTAATTAACTATAAAAGGATAAAAGTATGGGGAGTTTTTTTTTTATAATGATATATTTCACTATTTTTTTCTCAAACATTATATGATTATTTATATAAAACCAATATATTTATCTCTTAAAAAATTTATTTTCTTCACTTTATCTTATTTTATTTTAAATCTTAGAATTATAAGTTTCTAGCACATAGTTTATTGCTTTTTTTA
This sequence comes from Cyclocarya paliurus, assembly GCA_029856935.1. Taxonomy (NCBI): domain Eukaryota; kingdom Viridiplantae; phylum Streptophyta; class Magnoliopsida; order Fagales; family Juglandaceae; genus Cyclocarya; species Cyclocarya paliurus. The sequence goes on along the minus strand of CM056947.1, from coordinate 2,036,357 downwards.
TATATATAAAGTTGGCTTTTTGGATGAGCTATTATATTCTCGATCTAGTGTGTAAAGCACATTATCTAAGTCACTTAAATGGTAATATTTAATTTATAAGATTTAAACTTTAAAATTTATTTTTTAAATCAAATTATGGCATTTAAGTATTTTATTATGCGTGATTTATACACCGACTTGATAATAGAATTTTTTTTTTTTTTCAAAAATTGGGAGAATATCTTGTCCATAAAAGACTGTATTTACTTATTTATTCAAATTGATTATTTATTTTTATATTCATGAACATTCTTGCTTTTTTCTTGTCATATATTAGTCAAAGAAATATTATTTTTTAAGTTTTGAGTATACACCCTAGAGCACAAAGAGGCTAGCGTGCTCATTTTAATAATTGAGGTCCATCATTTTGATGGCCCTCAAGTATGACATCTTATGTACAAATTCCATGATTTTTTCAAGAGAGCTTTGATTTTGTTGGAAATTGGTGTTTCGGTATATGATGAGTTTTTTTTATTTTTTATTTTTTATTTTTAACAGAATGGTGCCATTGACCGACTTCAATTTCTAACCTAATCCAAAATCTTTTTTTATTATTATTGATGGAACTATTTTCTTTTCTTTTTTTGAAGGAATTTTTGGATTGGCCAGAAATATTAAAAAGTTCTCTTGAAATCAAGTAATTTTCTTGGAAATGCCTATGGACTTTTTCTTTTTCTTTTTCTTTTTTTCCAATAAAATAAGTTGGATATAGACCAACTACCCATTCAAGTAATTATATATTTCCCTTTTAAGGTGGGAACCACATTCTTGCAGACATTTTCTTTTAGAGGTTTGGACCATTTTTTGCAGCTAAACAAAAAGCAAGAATGAAGAACAAAAAAAAAAGGAGAAAAAGGAAAGTGAAAAGAAAGATCACTCATAAAACTTTCCCAAATTGCCTTATTTGAGAGACAGACATGTAAGATAATACATAAAAAGATAATTATAGTTATCCAAATAAACTTTTTATATAATATTAAATATTTAATAAATATTACAGAGTATGCCTTTTTTTTTCCTATTTTAAATCCTCGTAATATAGGTAGAAAATCTAAAAGATATGAGAGTGAATTGTTTGGATATAGAAACCATTTCATCTTATCTCATTATTATAATTTTTTTAAATTTCTATATAAAATATAATAAATAATTTAATTTTTTTAAATATAAAAATAATAATAATATTAAAAATAATATTCTAATAATATTTTATTTAACTCATATAAAATCATTTTATCTCGTATCATCTCGCAATCTAAACTATCCAAATTAATGATGTTCACTGAACACAAAATGAGTAATAAAAACTCCAACAAATGATGTTCATTGAACAAGAAATCAGTAAATGCTAACATTTATGGCCCAAAGACTGACTTTGATGAATGAGTGACGTTGGGGGGATGATCTCAGAACTATGTAAATGCATGATAATTGGAACTTGGTGGTGGGTCAAAAGAAGCTGCCTTCCTACGTTGGCAACTTCATTCAAATTTTGTTTGAGCTTCAACCCTCCTTGATGCCCAATCCCACCTACCAAAATTAGCTAGTAACTTTATTTCCAAATAAGGTGACTAATCTGACTTGGGAAATTTAATATCTATAAGGATGCATAAGAGGAAAGTTCAAGCTCTTTTTCAAGCTCTTTCTAGACGTGATATAAGTATATGAGAATTAAAATTTATATTGCAAATTTTCGTGGAGAACATACATTTCAGACTATTAATATGAGAAGATTTGGGCTGTAAAAAAAAATAAAAAATTAATTTCAGATGATGATTAGAACCTGTGATAAGAAATCATGTATGCAGGAAGTTGGACAATTTCATGAATTTAGTTCCATGGTCACAGCCATTGACGCTAAGGCCTCGTTTGTTTTCATAATTTTTTACAACTCATCTCATCTCATCTCATTTTATATAATTATTATAATTTTTTTAATTTTTATATAAAATAAAATAAACAATTCAACTTTTTAAATTTTAAAATAAAAATAATATTAAAAAAATATTTTAATAATATTTTATTTAACTTTTAATTTTAATCTCTACCCATCTCATCTTTCAAACAAACAATACCTAAAAATGTCATGTGATCAAGAATCCTTTTTTTTTATGCAGTGAAAAGCAACCCATGATAAATAAAAAATTAACGTGGAAAGTGTTGAGAATTTGGAGGTGGTGGTGACTATGAATGCACCTCAGTGCCCATGAATGTTCTATGTACTTTAATGGAGTAAATTGTTTTGACTTTTCCAATAAAATGGAATCTGTCTCTGTGGCTTCGAGACCTCAACATATATATTCCCAATGAAGTAAAGATCTTTTCTTTTCTTTTTTTGTTAGCAAAGCACATAAACAAAAAACAGTGATTTGTTTCATAATCTCGAACTGAATATATGCTCCCAAGGAAATTGAACGAAAGTTCATTTCTTTAATGTTCCTTCCCTGTACCTATTGGAAAAAGGTAGCTGAAACAGTATCTAGTACTGGTTGTGAGTCACAGTCACGATCTTATTCTTCCACCCCTTAAACTTCAGTCCATGTTAAAAGACAAACACAGTAGAGATTCTCAAACCATGGGGGCCCCAAAGTTTCATACAACTTTTTTTTTTTTTTGTCAACTCCAAGCTTATCATGTCGCTTCAATTTAATGAAGACATGTGCTTCAATCACAATATATAGTTGGATCCAGAGATGTAATTTTGATTATTTTTAACGTTTTAGGTCTACAGAAGCCTCTCAGTGGTTTGTCACACAAAGCAGATTGGCAGAACAATAAACTTGAAAGAAAACAATTCAAGGTGAATAAAAACTCCTACTCAACAAACACAAATCAGTTTAAAGAAATGAAAACAAAAAGGATTAAAAAAAAAAGGGACAAGCATAGGAGCCAATTTAGATATTCCAGATGTATTCAAACACAAGGTCTTTACAGAAGATACAATAGACCCAAACTCATATAGAAAGTAAAATAAATGGTTATGGTATCAGTTCCATCTTGTCCTTTTACTCATTAATGGAGATGTGTGAAGAAGCCTTGTAGTCACCTTGGTTCTTCTTCCCAACTGCATGGCCAGAGACCGGTATGACGGTCAATTTTAGTAACTGGAATCATTAGCAGGACTATCTGCATGCATGTCCATGGCAGAATCATTTGAACTGTTCCTGCTCGGGGAGTAACCTCCCCGAGTAATGTAGTGTTGAAGACTCTGGCGGAGAGGGCTTGATAAAGCATTTGAGAAGACTGAATTCTTGGATTGATGATCACAATGCTCGGAGCGACTTCCGTGCCCCGCGCTTGTTAGGCCAGATGAGCCTGAAGATACTGGGAAACCTGGGTTCATGACATGCATTGTAGGTTGAGAATGCTGATTTTGTTGCACGGGAGCTCTAGGGGACATCGATGGCTCCTCCCCGCAGTAGTCCAGCTCATTCTGCTAAAAGACCAGAAAGTTTCAATTTTTAAATAAAGTTAAACCAATACAAACAGCTAATACCAAATGTTAGAATTCTCAATATAAGAAAAGAAAAGCTGTGCCATGTATACAAATGTGTGTGCCCGTGTATTATAATGTCTATGTACAGATACAGATTCAACTATTTGCTGTGTATTGATTTTGAGGCGTCCAAAGAAATGCAATAACAAGGATGCCACCGACTTCAGATGTGATTTAAAAAAAAAAGGGATCTCATTAACTATTTATTAACATGTACCTGGATCAAGGGCCGTACTACATTGTACATGTTTCAGAATAAACAAAACCTGAAGTACTACTTTCGATCCAAGCTATTACATTATAGGTACATTTTGTGGGCAAAATAGGATCTTGAAATGGAGTAGGAATTCTTTTTTCTTTTTCTTTTTGATTTCGTTGTTGAATTGCACCTGATACTTAGGGACCATCTATAGAGTTATCTCGCATATCTTAGCAAACAGATTACAGTAAAATGGTTGTCATATGTAACCAAGTGAGAAGTACATATGCAATCGTAAGGCATGGAAGCAATACACAGAGGAGCAAAGAATGTGAATAACATGAAATGGTGCAGATGGGTTTGGAGTATGCTCCCCCAGGTCTAAGGTTCAAATCCCCTTGGATGCAAACAATCTCTAGAGGCCACACCCTCTGGTGAAAAGTCAGCAATTTAACTAGTTCCGTGTAAGAAAACTTCCAAGGGTGCAGTGCAAAGGACCGGGGTTTACTCTACAGGAGTGGATCCGAAGGGCCTTGCCTTGGAGAGGTTCCCCGACATAAAAAAAAAATATTAAAAAAAAAATTAAATGGTGCAGATATTTACGGTTGGAATGTCAAACCCAATCAGAAAAGTCAAGTACTGAGGCTGTTTCTCCATGGCCTCTTAACTAACCAAGTTAAACTCTATATTGTATTATTTGAAATTGCGTGGCACAATTTTCAATGTCAATTCAGAGTTCATATTTGTTTAATATGTTATAAGAGTCTGTTTACAATCACAATAGAAGACCACAAACAACTTGGGCAGGGTGAATAGTTAACAATACCTGAATGTAATTAAGAATATCAACTGTTGCAACCCTAGATCCTTCCTCTTGTTGTCTCCGGATCCATTGATAGAGTTTTTCCTGAAAAAAAAAGACCAGGCTACATCAACAGAATGTCAAGGCCATTAAGGCAAAAGACTTAACTGAAACACAATATAAACTATTACCGCTAAAACCTTCAGAACTTGTTGCCTACTGCTTGGTACAAGAAGTTTTAAACTAGAAGGATTAAGTGCCAAACATCATTCAACCAAACAAGAGCCCAAAGCCACAAAAATCCCTGATTATGATCCAGTGACTAAAAGGAAAATTTTATCATGGGACTTCATGCAAACAAACATAACCTCCCAACTCTCTAATTATGTTCCAACAGCAAAAAGCCACAAAAACCCCTCCCAATTTTACCTCGCATTTCCCAAGAATTAAGGAAGAATATGCTTCAGTGATAAGTATTTAATACAAAGCCCAGAAGGTAAAAGAGATTTTCCACTTTTAAGTTCAATGCCAACCAACTTAAGGATAACATCAAGACAAAAACTTTGGCTACCTTATCATGGTTTCCTTAAGAAGGTAGATTAATTGTCTGCTTGCGACATTCAAGCCACAATACAAACACAAAAAAAGTAAAGGCAGAGAAGAAGCACCAGTAAATTACAGGTGCTTTGCTAATGAGAGCCATACAAATTTCTGAGAAAAATATGAACCATCAAGTAGATCAGTCCTGAAAAAAGGAAAGAAAGTGATTCCATGATTGATACTTTGCCATGGATGATTACAGAGAAAACAACTACTGGAATCTTCATTACAAAATAAAAGAGAATAATGAAGTAGTACTCTGAAGTTACTGAAGTTGCACCTTCTAAGCTTGGTTCAAGAAACAAAAGAACAAACAGAGACAGTGCAAAGCATTTCAATATCGATTTTCCTTTTCTTTTCTATGATATGGAAAAGCTAGATTTCAGTTTAAAAGTTCCTCCATACAACAACAGCACCCCATCACACAGCCCATTGCTCTATCCTTGAAAAGCAAAGATGCAAGTACAAGATATGGATAATGAGAATATATTGATATGGCAAATCCTATAAGTACAAGTGTGATAATGCTCATTCAGTTTCTATAAACTCCGAGTTCTAACTTATAGAATAAAACTCAAGCATCCCTGCTTTTGCAAGTAAAGAAGGCACTAGCACTGAAAAACGCGCATCAAAGAGGTCAAGACTCAAATTTCCAAATAAATTGAAGTCTAGATACCAAATGTTTGACACATTCAAATGTGTAGGAGTAATGATATTGACTTTATTAAGACTAGCATGAATCCCCAGTACAGACAATGTATACAGGAAATCCACCTAACTGAAAAAAGGAAAAGGAGTTAGGAAATCTAGATTAGTAGAATCATACAAAAAGCTACACAGTTTTGGGCCACTGCCCATTGAAAAAGAGTGTCCCCAGTACAGACAATATATACAAGAAATCCACCTAACTGAAAAAAGGAAAAGAAGTTGGGACGTTTAGAGAAGTAGAATCAGACAAAAAGCTACACAGTTTTGGGCCACTGCCCATTAAAAGAGTGTATTAAAGAAAGACGAGCCTCATGACTAAAGCATCTTCAGTTCTTTGTTTAAATGCAATGTCAAGATGTAATACCCTTCAATGAGAACTTCCTAAAAGACTAAAAATAAACCTTAAATCAACTTCCACCATTGATCAACATCCTCCATTTTTACTTTTGGGAATTTTTACATTTCAATTGATCAGATTCAATGCCCAATTATTTGCTTCTTCAAATTCCAAGACATCCAGTTCTTTTATCATTTATGCAAGTAACTGTCCAAGTCATTTAGTAAGTACAGGTGAGCAGAGATTTTCTACAACAGAATAAATGCCAAGTATCATCATCCTAGATGCCCATATGATGCTCTTGATAGTTGATTAACTTTCAGCAGAAATGTTTCTTTCAGATTGTTCATATTCAATGAGTAATGTATATAGCCAATGATGACCTTTTGCAGCAAGCCTGTGATATACATTCCATTATCTAACATATCATATTTTGATAAAGCTTACTGCAAACTATACTAGATGAATCTTCACAGTACATATCATCAACGATACATACTGAGATCTGATTCAGTCATATATAAAAGACTCTCCCTTCAATTGTATTTGTGTAAACTAGATATAGTTGTTCAAAATTACGAATTTAAAAGGATACACGATAGGTCTAGGGTTCAATTCTCACGGATACATACTACTCACAGACAAGAATACATGTACACTGCCACCTTTCTCCTTTAAATTGCTAATGTCCCTTGTGCATCTAGCCGCAGTGCCACTTTGCTAGCTAGACCTTGGAAAAACTTGAAACTACTTTCCCACTTCTAAATTTAGTATTTAGATATCACCTGGCATTTTCTTACAATTGAGGGTATTTCAGTTGCAATCAATACTTGCACTATAATCTAAAGGTGCTCACTTCAAATATAGGAAATTTCAAACAAGGCCCATCTAGTGGGCCAGGAAAAAAAAAAGACTGTTCACACTCTTGTGATTAACACCTAATGCTTGTCAAGATTTTGACAAAATTGGCTATTTACTCTTCCCTAACTACTATTCTAACACCTCAAGTACCCCCTACATCAATGAAAAGGTAGTATTTTTTAGAAAATTAAATATTTTCTTATCCCAACAGAATCTCAACCGTTCTCGCAAGTGAAGTACAGCTCACCCAAAGAAAATAAAAAACTTGAAAAAAATATGGCAATCATATAGATACAATATATCCCATCGATTAATGTAATAAAACCTAATTAATAATCAAAGTACAAACGAGACAATCTAAAACCCAAAAAAATAAAAAACAAAGAACAATATATATAAACATTTCTAGTCCAGCAAGCATAGAAAGGAGAGAAGAGTGATACGTACAAGGCCGTGGCGTTCGCCGGCTTGAAAGGAGAACTTGTGGTGGTTCATGGACTGGGTGTAGAGCTGAGAGAGGGAGTTGGCCGCGCTGCAAAACGACGCGTACATGGTCCGATCCACCTCGTCCAGGGTCGTCGCTATGGACTTCCTCTTCTTCCCCATCGCTCGGTAGACAATTTCGATTCGGCGATCGAAAGTTGCGACGATATGGGAGGCTTTTTTTATGGAATCAGGAGAGAGATAGAAGAACAATGTGAAAGGGAGAAATGGGGGGTTTTGTACTACGAGAGTGGGAGCAAAAGTTGCAGAGTAACGTAGGGACACATGGTAAATATCGCGGCTATGTAATTATTACCTAATCGTTGTGTAATCTATCATAAGATACTAATTTGTCAAAGAAATAAATATTTACACAATCAATATTAATGTCATGATATCTAACGAGGAGTGCTATAATACAAATGAATTATATAAAAATAACTTAACTTTTTGTAATATGTTAGAGATTCAGATTTATTTTATAATAAAAAAATATTATAATTTGATAAATTATATCAAATCACATCAGTTTATAAGATTACTTTTATATAATCACTTTGTAGTTAGAGTATTTATCATATCTAATATTTCGGGATTGCTTAATTATTTTCGTAAAATCTATAAGGATATAATTTTACATGTAACTCTCTGGATAGGATTAACGCAAGATAATCTTGAATCAACCCAAATGAGCAATCGCGTAAAGATTCGATCAGGAACAACTAATATTGATTGCCGGTTGATCATCAATGCTGAAAAATGAACCCAATCAGCTCGAGTTTGATGAGATTGATTATTGAATAATCGTGTTCATGATCCACACTGCATGACAAGATCAGTTCAAGTCCAAGTCTAGTATCTTGATTACCACCTGATGGATGATCTATGTGTTGAGGCAGCAACATCAAGTGAAGTCAAACAATTATTGTGTAAAGACTATATATAGTGCTTATTACAATGACGTGTGTGAGAAATCAACTAAATTAACCACCTAATTACAACGTTGTATTATAGATCCTGATGATATTAGCTAGAGCTTAGGTTATGTATGAAATCAACTCACAAATCGGATAAACCCTCCTTATGACCAAAGACACGATCCTCATCATAATAATCAAGTCAAACTAAGTAGGAAGGATGCATTCATCAAAACAGGTAGGAATCACATTCAATTCACAAGTCCAACATGTGTCTTGACCAAGAAGAAGCCTATGCAATTCTTCAAGAAATTTGAAACCCAATCAAATTAACCGGCTTATAATTGTTATTCTACATAAATACTACTATAATCACAGAGAAATTTTATAAAAATAAATTTACAAACTGATGTGATTTCATGTGATACGTTAGATTTCTTTTTCAATAAAAAATAATTTTACAATCTGACGTACCACATTAAATTATAACATTAATTTATAAATTTATTTTTATGAAATCTCTTAATAGCCAAAGTACTTCTCATTCTACATAAACCAAAGAAAGAAGGAATCCCACGATAAGGAATAATTTTTTTATTCATGTTTTCATGAAATGTTTTTGAAATTTTCATTTAACGAGTATGTAAGACTCACGCCACTATGTTGTTGTACTTCTAGATCAATTGACATGGTCACTCACACGTCTTGAATGTTGCCAAAAGCAATATACTTGATTCTACCTACATTGCTATCTTACTATTTTCATCCAAGGCTGATGTCAACATACTTCTCTACCAAACAAGAGAACAACAACAATCCATCTCGAACCAATATTGTCTACGTACACCACCACACCTACGGCCACAACACAACATTGCACTTCTTGTTAACGTCCCTTCAATGTTGTTGTTCCTTCAACTATACTATTCTTACCACCATCGCTCTTCCAATCAATCCATTTTTGGTAATGGATCTTGTTTCTATATAAAATTAAGCATGATTTTAAAAAATAGTAATATTCGATGTAGTTTTAGAATATGCAAGTTCTATACAGTACTTTTAAAAAAATAGTAGACCTATTGTGAAAAAAGTAAGTGTCTAATTATTTTACGCAAGATTTATATTTTTTAGAATTGTACATGGCATAATTAAAAAAAGAGTAATGCTACATACAGTTGTGGAGTGCGTAAATACCGTGCAATCGTTTTGAAAAAAAGTGAGATCTACTATAAAAAAAAAAAATCATGTGAATCCCATATTTATTCACTTTTTTAAAATGATTGCACAGTACTTACACACTCATAACTGTAATTATCATTTCTCTTAAAAAAATTTAAAATATAGATATAAAAAATATTATCTATACTTACAATTTTACTTTCATAATTATTCAAATACATTAACTATTAAAAATATCAAATTTTTAAAATTTAAATTAAAAAAAATATTGATAAAATAATTGGGTGGCGGCAAGGCAACATCTTGCATGAGCTCTTCATTTCCTAACAGAATCTCGAGAAAGGAAACCTGGCAAAAGCAGAAAGAAACCCAACATGGATGCTACTACAACGTCCAAACTCCCAACGCTCTCTTCGGTCTTCTAACTGACTGCGCCTCAACGCGGCACCACTTTCTCTCTTCTTACGTTCCATTCCTTTTCTGCAAGCTCTCTCACTCTCTGGCTGAACTCGCTCTCTTGCTCTCCGGCCTTAGCTCGCTCCTTTTCGCCGGTACGTAGGTACCCTGCATGCCTTCGTTTTGGAACCGTATGATTGCGGTTCGATGTGTTTGTAAAAATGTGATTCGTAGATGTTCTTAGTCTTCTCTTTTGTCGTCAATCTGCTCTTATGGTCGCTGAATCGGATCCAATTTTTCAAAATGCTTCGGATCCAAATGTCATTTTTGTTTCTAAAATATGGATCTGGTTTTCGGAACTGTTTCGTTTTGCGAAGATGTGGAATTTCGGCAAGTGATCTGAAGCATTTAGGATTTTTTTTGTGATTGATGAAAATTTTCTGGTGATGGATCTGTGATCCTTCTAAAATGTGCTTTAGGAAATTTAAACGTTTTTTTATTTTTCCTTGGGATTTGGACATCTCTGCCTGGAACTTAACAGTGTATGATTCGTCAAAGCTGAGTGTTTTTCCGTGCTGTTTCGTTAACCAGATGATGATTTTCAATTTTTTTGTTTTATCTAAAAAAATATTTAAAAATAGCGTGTTCGTACAATAATGCATCATAATGGCAATTGTGATAGGATTTTTATCATTTTCACTATATATGTTGCTGAGTGGTTGGAAATCTTGGACTTCCACGTAGATGTGGATGGATTTCTTTATTGAAGCTGAGGGATAAGGAATTTGCAATAGTCAATTCTAGGAAATATAATATAATAATGGCTCCGGCTGGCAAGGCTAATGAGAGGGCTGCAGCAGATGCAGCCGCATGGATGTTCAATGTCGTCACTTCTGTTGGGATTATCATTGTCAACAAAGCCTTGATGGCTACGTATGGCTTCAGTTTTGGTAAGTTCCTCTTTATTTATTTATTTTTCTTTTCTTTTTGATGTTCTTTCTCTACATTTTATGTTGCCTTTTCACATTAAATTTATCAGCATGATGGTCTGCTATTACATAGTAATCTGTTTACTTATTAAGCAATGCCTTTGTGCACTTTAAAACTCTAATGCAAATTTTCATCTTGAAAACTGTTTGAGGGATTGTTAATTTGTTATAGATATAGACTCGCTGCTCATAATCCGGCTTTTTATACGTCTAAAGTAATTGCTATCTTTTGCAGCTACTACATTAACTGGTTTGCATTTCGCAACAACAACTCTGATGACTGTGGTTTTAAGGTGCCTGGGATATATTCAAACGTCTCATCTACCATTCCCGGAGATTCTAAAATTTGTTATCTTTGCTAACTTCTCTATTGTTGGAATGAATGTTAGTCTGATGTGGAACTCTGTTGGATTCTATCAAGTAAGTTCTCAATGGCCATGGTTGGGTCTTCATTCTGGTGAAATATTGCACCAATTATTTTTTTAATTTAGCTTCAGAGGATCAACCGTGTGTTGGACGTGTAAAAAATGTAGTTTGCAAATGATTTTTTCAAAATAAATAAATAAATGCTAGAAATGACTGCGAACGTTATGTATTATCAACTTTATATGCAGATTGCTAAGTTGAGCATGATCCCAGTGTCCTGCCTTTTGGAAGTTGTGTTGGATAAAATTCGATACTCTAGAAACACGAAGCTAAGCATAGCAGTAGTTCTACTGGGTGTTTGCGTATGCACTGTCACCGATGTGAGTGTAAATGCCAGAGGCTTCATTGCAGCCTCTATTGCAGTATGGAGCACCTCTATGCAACAATATGTAAGCTGTCTATTCCTCTAGACATACCCCCATAATTATCAATATTCCTCCGGTATATGTCATAAATTAGGGCCCACCGGATTTGAACATTGTGTTCATTTGTGCGTATATGTGTTTACCTGCATGATATACCGTTAATTTGGATTTCAACAATTCAAACTGTCATTATCTAGTAACTTTTTCTTGTTAAACTCATAAACAGTGTTGTCTAAAACACACACTCTCCCTATATGTTGTCTTTACTGTTCAAAAAGGCTTATTGTTTTATCAAACCTCTGTATGCAGTATGTTCATTTTCTTCAACGGAAGTATTCACTTAGCTCTTTGAACCTGTTGGGACATACGGCTCCAGCGCAGGCTGCTTCATTGCTGTTATTAGGCCCCTTTCTAGATTATTGGTTGACAAACAAAAGAGTTTACAGTTACAACTATAACATAGAGTCTATGGTAAGTACAACAGCCATTTATTGCTAGTGGTCTATGATTCTTACACAAAGTTCATTGTAATTTTATCTTTTAATCTGCAAATGAAAATTGCATCAACAGTTTTTTAATTATCATGCGATATGCAAAACATTTGTGGGCATGTCCATATAGTGTCAAATGTCAATTGCTTTTATGCAATTAGAAAGGTATTTATATTTCCTCAAACAGTTTCCTTGGACATGGAAGGAACTTAAAAAAGTTCTCATGTTCATGACATCCCAATGAAACTGCAATCCAAACCAAAATCTCTCTCTCTCTCTCTCTCTCCCCATTGTTTTGTGCCAGAATGATCCATGAATTTACTTTCTAATATATTGTGTTGTGCAGTTATTTTTAAGTGAACCATTTGTAGAATTGTTTGTAGCAGTTCCCGTTTAGAATGACCATGGCGGCTCCTTGTGGTGCATTTCGATGTGGTGGTATTAGTTTACATGACTAATGTGCAACCCATTTGTCTACTTGCATAGAGGGACGAATGTATTCTGGCTTCTTCTGTCTTATTCTTTTTTTATTTGAATAGAATGGTAACTCACAATTTCAACTGTAACTTGGTCTTAACAGATGTTTATAATTCTTTCATGCACTATTGCCGTGGGGACCAACCTCAGCCAATTCATCTGCATCGGCAGATTTACAGCTGTCTCTTTTCAAGTACTTGGTCATATGAAGACAATCCTTGTTCTGATTTTGGGATTCTTTTTCTTTGGGAAGGAGGGCCTCAATCTGCATGTGGTTTTGGGAATGGTCATAGCTGTAGTTGGAATGATTTGGTATGGCAATGCCTCATCGAAGCCTGGCGGAAAGGAGCGTCGGAGCCACTCACTCCCGACTACCCGACAACCAAAACAAAGCGGTTTATCAGAATCCACTGAGCTTGATGGGAAAGTATAATCAGATCATTAGGAATTAGGAAAACTGAGCATTACATAGGTGGCTGATTCCAGGATGATCTTAATTAATCAAAGATGGAAAACCACTCCACTCATTCGTTTCTAATTATTTTCCAAACTTTCTGGGATTCCTAGTTTCATTTCTTTGTTCCGAGTTCCCCTTTCCCCCCTCAAGAGAATGGATGTTTCTAGACAGGCTTTTACGTTTCTTACAAAATTTTCCGCTGCGTGATTGTAATTTATAGAGATAAGTTTTTTTGTGGTATTTATTTCCAACCCATGTGTACGATGAATAACGTTTTTCACTTTTCAAATATATTCTGGCTCATCTTCTTTTTTTATGCCTTACATTTTTAACTACTGTCGTAAGCATGCATGCACAGGTAGAACAACAGCGATTTCTTTACCCAAGGATCCAATTTACTAGTGGATTCTCCTAACAGTTTGGTCATGGATTTCAACTTCGGCTACAGCTTTCTTGGCCATGTATACAAGCTGTGTGTGTGTGTGTGTGTGTGTGTGTGTGTGTGTGAGAGAGAGAGAGAGAGAGAGAGAGAGAGAGAGAGAGAGATTAACATTCTCTCTTCCGAGTTCCTCAACTTTCAATATTCATATAGCCCTGTCGCGTTCTTGTAGGAATAATCAAGAAGGGGAAGACAGAAACATAAGACGATGTTATGGTGCTTGCATGGACATTGTGCAGATATGAGTTGGTGGGTAATGCTGATTTCTGCCAACAGCTTTTCTTTTGCTCTGGAAGGTCCTTTCTCGAGGTTCATTATCTATCCTATGATCATTCCGGTCTTCTTATCGATCGTACACTAGCGCATTCAAGTGCACATCAATGCTCACCAGATTCAGCGGCTAAATAGTTATCGTTTGTCGCGAGTAAACTTCATTAAAATCATATGTAACTTTTCAAGTATGATTAGAAATTTGGGACCAAGTTTGATGGGAAAAGGTCGAGCCAAACAATATGCAAAATCCAGATGAATATGCTTAAAGTTAAATTATTAGGGATTTTTTAGAACTTAATGAACTATATATTTTTTTTATTAAAAAATAAAAAGTGGGGGAAGCCCTTCGCACTCAACAAGAAATTTGAACGAACTGAAAGCCCCCATCAATTTAGTTAACATTTAACTGTTAATATCTTCGCCCGAGATATTTTATTCCCCTGTTACTTGACAGATCATTGGCGTCAAATTATGATGCAATCTATGCTCTTATAATTCTGCCTCGAAACAATATCCACAACAAATTGTGTTATACCTCAGCGTCACATAAGAAAAAAGTAGGCGATCCATCAAACTCCAAACCACAGAGAGTACACACCGGATTAGCTTATTAGACATCCACACAGGTATAAGAACACCACTTAGATACTAGATAGAAGCATTAAGAAAACCAAAATTGAACAAATAAGATAATATGGTTAAGGGGATAAGAACCCAACAATGATGTCCCACCCAACCATGACCACGGTACAAAAGTCTAAAGATGTCTGATCACATACTAAATAACAAAAATCATTGTCGAGCAATCATATATTAATTGCATAAAACAAAGAAAAAAACCTCAACGCTTCTTAGAGACACCAACAGTCTTCCCCCTGCGGCCTGTAGTCTTGGTGTGCTGGCCACGAACACGAAGGCCCCAGTAGTGCCTCAGACCACGGTGGTTCCTGCATAAGTCTCAGTGTCAGCTCAATTTTATGTTTCACTGGCCAATATGCTTAACTGCAATGTTGATGATTCAGAGACTGAAGAATTTCTGTACCAGATTTTAGGAACTGATTTAAGAAACCAGCCCATGATCATATGTAAGTAAAAAGTTATAGTATCTTCAAGACTGGTTTTGAGAAAGCAACTGGAGATTTGGAATCACCAAAGTCCTCTATCAACTATTTGGCACAAATTGCAAATGTCTTGAGCTTCCTCTAATGTGTGATGGCTACCATCTCAGATTCTAATTATATTACGGATCAGGGGGTGGCAAGTATTTTCTAGCAATATATACCCTATGAATTCCACAAGGCAAACAGTTAACAAAACTATTGAACATCCTAGGTCTCAGGCATCTATGAGTCTTGGGCGCTGTGGTTGAAAATTATCATTCATGGCCTATAACTAGTGTGTGCCAGCATGTGGTGGTAATTGCAAAAATGGATCACTAGTGTTCGCAACTTGAATGGTTCAAGTTCAGATTAGGCTATAAATGTAAGTATGAAAACAAATTAAGTACTTTTTATCACTTGTAGTGTTGAAAACGTTATAGTCACCTGATCTTCTTCAATCTTTCCAAATCATCCCTCAACTTCATGTCAAGTGCATTGGAAACCACTTGAGAGTACTTGCCGTCCTTGTAATCCTTCTTCCTATTCAAAAACCAATCTGGGATTTTGAACTGTCGAGGGTTGGCAACAATAACCATGAGATTGTCCAGCTCAGCAGCAGTTAATTCACCCGCTCTGACAATAACAATATCACAACAAATCAACAGAGGTGTCTAATTTTAACTAATTGGAACTTATAATAAAGGCACATTAGTTGGTTATAAAATGAAGTAATTCGCAGAAGCATGGATATGCCACAAGATAATAATCGAATAATTTATAAAATACCAAGTCAATAGCAAATCGATACAAGTCTTTGTGTGACACCATAATACCCATTTAACACATGATTCCCTGAGTATGATGCCGCCAATTTATTCAAACATGCAAACCGGACAATTCGAAATGTAACGTGCGCATATGAACATCATCAACCATATTATGATATGATTTTCTTCAGTCACTCCACCCATCAGCTGTTGAACATAGATGCCAGTTCTTAAAATGTAACAAATCCACCATTTTAGAGTCATATTTAATAGAAATTCTAAGGATTCTAAACATGCAGAATACTAATAGGTCCATGAAGAAAAGCCCAATTGAGCTTAAATTTCCTACACAGAGAGAGAGAGAGAGAGAGAGAGAGAGAGAGAGATATTCAAACATTAGAGCAACACAATCCAAATATGAAAATTACTTCAATTTAACTAATGCTTTTTTTATTGGCACCGGGTGTCCGATAAAAATTCTCGGTTAATCCCGGGGTGCCAGGCCCTCGCCAAAGATTTTCCCACAAGTACAACTTGGGTAATTCAAGGTTCCCCAGTCCAATATTCCCAAGAAATTGTTTGCATCCAATAGGATTCGAACCTTAGAACTACAAAGATAAACTTAATACTTTTTTTTACCGTCATCCATACATTTATTTTCCAAAAGTTAAGTAATTCACGACGACGGCGATAGAGTGAGCGAGAGAGACCTCTTGTTCATGTCGACGTCGGCCTTCTTGCAGACGATGTTGGCTAAGCGGCGACCGATACCTTTGATGGAAGTGAGGGCGAACATAATCTTCTGCTTTCCGTCGACGTTTGTGTTCAGCACACGCAGAATGTGCTGGAACTCCTCGTTCGCTACCAGCGCCTGCGCGCACAATTTTCACTCAGATCCATAACTATCGAAATTCACAAACGCGCACGCACACAAACAAAGAAAACAAGGGCATTACCATTTTGGACTCGCAGAGAAGAAACGAGAGAGAGGATTCGGAGGCAGCAAGCAGGCGGTGCCAAATCGTAAGCTGCGGGCTGAAGTTAGGTTTTCCGCTGAGATCTTTTTATATATACCAACTAAAGCTGCAGCCTTGGCACTCGTAACAAAGCTAGGGTTTTGTGACTTTTGCATCGTTTGGACGATTTTGACCTCCAATTGATTTCACGAACGTCGAATTTGGGCTATCTGGGCTTTAGGTAAAGGCAAAATTCCAAAGCTTTGGCCCGTTTGAGTACTTTCTAACCGAAAGTAAAAAACTGTCAATTTTAAGCCCAAATTAACGTTTTCATATGAAAAATTTTAATCATAAGTCACCATTCAACACATACATCCTAGTTCTCATGTTGATTTGAATACTAGTTTTTGGAAGAATATTTGGCATCTGAATCTCCCTAATAAAGTTAAAAAAATTTTGTGAAAAGCTTATTCTAATGGCTTACCCACAAAACAGCAACTGCATTATCGTCGGATCATAGATACTGTTGTGTGTGACTTATGCTATGTTTCTTCTGAAGATGTCTATCATACACTTTGTCAGTGCCCTTGTAGTTCAAGTGTGTGGGGGAAATATTTTGGAAAACACTCTCATCTTTTGCACTCTTTCTCTCGGTTTGATAGATTGCATGAGGCAATTTTGGACCTTCATGATCCAAGTGTTATTTCTTGCTTTGCTGTTGTTTCCTGGAGAATTTGAAAATTTAGGAATTTAAAGA
Organism: Cyclocarya paliurus; assembly: GCA_029856935.1. NCBI lineage: Eukaryota > Viridiplantae > Streptophyta > Magnoliopsida > Fagales > Juglandaceae > Cyclocarya > Cyclocarya paliurus. Next base: position 2,018,843 of record CM056947.1, on the reverse strand, counting down.
TTTTTCAGAAATCAGAGGAGACAATCTGTGATGTTGTGAAGGGCTGTTTTTCCTATGTTGATAGTTTCTTATTGGCTCAGCAATGCATGAAAATGTTGCAGCCCCCAACTTTGTTGTTCTGGCAACCTCCTCCAAGAGGGCAGTTGAAGTTAAACTTTGATAGAGCCATCTTTAATCAAGAATCAAAATCTGGAGTAGGTGTTGTGTTAAGGGATGATAAGGGGAGTATGATCATGGCCATGTCTAGAGTAGAAGAAGGGATTATGTTGGTAGAAGACATTGAGACCACAGCAGCGTTAAGGGCATTACAGTTTATCTCTCATTTGGGAATTCCACATCTGATTTTGGAAGGAGATTCAGTTGTGGTAATTAAAGCTATTCAATCAACTTTTTCTTCGGAAGACACCAGCTATAGCCCTATTATCAGAGAGATTCAGTTGCTATTATCTCTTTTTCAAGCTTTTGATGTTTTGCATGTTGGGAGGCAGGGAAATGAAGTGGCCCATAGATTGGCCAGGCATGCAAGGGTGGTGGAGAATACTCTCCCATGGTGGTCTCTTCCTCTAGATTTTATTCAAGCCAGTTTGGATATTGAAGCTGAAAATAGCCTACAGGCCTAATGTATTTGCTAAGTTTGTTTACTCTTATGGGTTGTAATGAATTTTGTTTCTTTATAATTGATGCAGTATCTTATTTCTCAAAAAAAAAAAAAAAACACATACATCCTATATTATTAGAGTTAGAATTATTTTATTCTCAAAGAGAAATTATATTTACAGTCTTGGAGTGCATAAGTACCACATAATTGCTTTGAAAAAAATTGAGTAAATACATGTATCTTTCATATGATTATGACATGTAAGCATTGTGCTTTTCACATCTATCTTTCATATTATTCACAAGCCGGTGTGAGAAATACACACATTCTATATTTAAAATTTATCTTTCAAGTCAAATTATGACATGTAAGTATTGTGCTCTACACACCGGCTTAAGAATATAATTTTTAATATTATTAACATAACAAGATTTAATTTATTAGAAAATATATATAAATTTAGATCTTACAAATCAAATCGTACCACTGTAAAATGTAACACCCCGTATTTTAGCGTATTTTTAATGAATGATTATTTTAATTAATTTAAAAATTGATTCCCTTGTTTTAAAATTATAGAAGTTTTGTTATATTATTTTATAATATATTTTAAGTTGTAGAAATTATTTTTAATGTACTTTCTTAATATTATTTACTGTTTTTGGCACTTAAAGTGATATTTAATTTAAATTGGTTTGTTTTTTAGTTTTAAAATTATTATTGTTTTAATTAAGCATTTCACTGCGTTTGAATTATTTTATTTAACTTACAGTTTTAAAATTTTTTTCGTTGGATCATTTTTGTGACCCAAGATGTGAGGATTGAACCTCATTTCTTTCCCTCTATTTTTCTTTTCCTCTTTTTCTTTTCCTTCTCTTTCTTTTTTCTCTATTTTCCCGTTCGGTCTCTCTCCCGCTTGACCCTCTCTCTCTCTCCCCATGCATTCGGTCACCTCCTCCCAGCCGCCATGTTCCTCACCACCTGGCCCAGTCGACTCCCCACCAACCGGCGACCATCCCCCTCCAATCTCAGGCCGGCTAGTGCTGTCGTTTGCCCGCACTTCCCGTCCGAAACCGCGGCGTTCCTTACTTTGCTACGCCACCGTCCGGCCACCATTTCTTTACCACTTCTTCCCCTACCTCCCAGCAACCCATAGGACCCAACCCCGGCCCTAATCCGTCACCGATGAAGCCGCATTAACCACAACTCTGATTTGAGCTTTTTGGCCTTAAACCGCTCATTCTGCCGCCACCCACGGTCAAAAACCACCACCATTAGATTTACCGACCTCCCTAGGCCCTACCCTATTAATTTCAAGTCTTGATTTGACCCCGTGCAAAAGTAGATTTTTGAGACCCACGGCCAGTGTATTTTTACACTGTGGAGTTGCTGTTTTGTGACTTCCAGCTCATCCGTGATCCTCCGAAAATTATTCTATAGCACTGTAAGTATTTTTCCAAACATTTTTTAAGATTTAAATATATTTTTTGCACTAACTGATTTTACTGTATTCTAGTTGGTTATTCCGAACTAAGTCCGAGAAGTACGGGGGTTGGATGGATTTGAGGACGAAGTATTTGTGTGATTGGTTAAATTGTGATTTGGTTGGTTGTTGGATATTGTTGTCAGTTTGGTACATTGCATATTCACGCATGTTCATGTTTGTAAATTGAAAACTAGATTTTCATATAATTGCATTCATGATCATGTGGATATTTTGAAAACTGGATTTTCATGTGTGGAATGGATTTTGGGTGCGTGTGTATCACGACCCCAAACCGCGATGGGGCATTATCTCGGTGGAACTCCTCTGGTCATTCGGGAGTGAAATATACTAAGTGACGTCCCCTGGGTTGTCGCTGGGCGACAACGGGATCGGATGAGTTACGTGCCGACTCCATGACCCTTCTGCTGGTGGGGGCTAGAGGATGCCTGGCCACGAACACACTGGGTGCGGAACTGGGCATCGCTCGTTATGCAGCCAAAACGTGCGGATCGTCCATAAGGGAGACCATGGTGCATATGGATTAATGGATAAATGGAAAATGACTGTTTTCTGGGAAAATAACGTGTGTTGGATATGGATTTTTGTGTGGGTCATTTTCTGAAAAAATGATGGATATTTGTTTTAGACCATTTTCTGGGAAAATTGTGGAAAGGTTTTATTGGAAATGTTTTTGGGCCAAAATGGGATTTTGGCGTATGTTGGGAAAATATCTATTTTCGAGGAAAATGATATTTTTGGACTTCAGGCATATTGCATCATATGCATACATGGTTGGTTGCATTAAATGTATTTTTATCTCAAGATTTGTTGGGTTATAACTTACCTGTGGTACCATTTAATGGTACTGCAGATTTTGATGTTGATGCAGATGCCGAGCCTGAGGATTTTGCTCCGCAGGAGGAGTGATCTGGGATCACTCGTGTTGCGTATTTTTAAGCTTGTATTACTTTATTTTGGGACATTAGGTTTATAATTTAAACGTTTTGTATTTGATTATTTATATTAAACAAAATTATGGTACTTAGTGACTTATTTATTATCCACTGCTTATTTTTATTGTGCACTGTTTGTTTGTTGCACACACTTGGCACTTGTTGTTGGGATGCGTGATCCGTGTTGTCATCATCCCGACGTCATGACTCCTGTGTTGTTTTGTACGTGGAAGTCAGGGCGCCACATAAAATTCTTAGGTCTTGTCCGTGTTTGGCCAACTGGCTACTAAACCAAGAAGATAATGAAATTAATGATATAGATGGTGAATTCTCATGCCGACTTGTGAATAAAAATACAAGCAACAGGATTAAAATTGCCATAGAGCAATAGAAAACCGACTCTCTCTAGATGAGTTTATCTCTCCTCTTCGTAGTCCTCTCCAGACACATCTCATACCTACATTTCATCTTCCTCCTCCTCCCCTCATAACTTCTAAGACCTTAACTCTTACCAACCAACCCTAACTACTCCAAATAACCAACTCTTCCCTATCGTTCAATGTAAGACATTACCATGAAACAAGACCCATCTCACTTGAATCTCCTTATATCCCAAATAGAGGCCCTCTCATGGGATGACATCACTCTTGAACCAGCAACAGAAGCCGCAGAGACAATCTCCAATCATGCTATCATAGGTAAATTGATATCATCAAAACAATTAAACAAGCACACATTTCACACCATTGTAAAAGCCGTTTGGAGCTTCATAGCGAGACTTATCATAGAAGACCTAGGCACCAATACCTACCTCTTCACCTTCCCAACCCCGCAAGACAAAAATCTTGTATTCTCCCAAAGACCCTAGAAGTTCAAAGGTTACCATATGGTTCTAAAAGAATGGCATCTAGGTTTCAGCTTAAACAAAATAGACCTGCAATTTTCGACATTTTAGGTGTAGATACATGGTTTGCCGTTGGAAATGATGTCTTGGCGCAATGTAAAAAAAATTGACAGTGCAATGGGCAAGCTGCTAGAAATAGACCCCATAACAGCATCCACCATCACAGTAAAAAAATTTATGAGGATTAAGATCAAAATAGACACCACAAAACCACTCATTGATGGCTTCTTGATGCCAGGAGTCCACAGAACTCTAATAAAGATTTCATTCAAATATGGGAGTCTCTCAAAATTCTGCTACATGTGTTGATGCCTAGGCCACGTTTAACAATCTTGTACCATCTATTCAGAAAATATCTCAGAGTTACCTTACGGTCAAGGCATGAGAGCAGAAGGGCAAGCCTCGAGGAGAAATTACAAAGTTGATGAAATAATGGGAGCACCTGCACAAATCGAGCCACAGCTTTTTGAACCCCAACTTCTCTTCCTCCTATCAGAATCAGAGAGCAAAGCGACCTCAAAAAAAATCCAGGAAAAAGAACTGAAGCTCAAACAAAATGGAAAGAAAAAATTTACAAGGCACCCAACATTGTCAAAAGCTTCTTTCCCAGTCAACAAACTAGTGGCAGTTGCAGCTTACGCACTTGGGAGGATACTATTCATCACCTTCCCGAAACACAGTCATGCAAAGAAGCCTCTCCATGCAAATCAGAAAGAACAAGTGGCAGCCCCATGAGGTACCAGACAAACTTTCCTGTAGTTCTTAATGAAAGCCAAAAAGTGGACACATCACTTAAAACCCTGCAAATATCCAATCAACACTCAATAACTCCACAGATTCAAATCAATTCCCCTCTCTTAGTAAATACCACAATCTCCTATGAACAAGTGGCCCAAGTAACAAGAAAAAAATTCATAACAATTTCTCAATCACCTCAGCCATTTCTCACTTCTAAAAACCCACAATTAAATACACCAGGCGGCTATCAAATCCTTAAGCAAAATACCAAATTGTCCCCACCAAAAGAGTCAGAAACATCCATTTTTAAACATCTGATAACCAAATTCCAAACCAACACAGGCCTAATCTTCAACCACCCCCTCTGGACTAGCCCAACAAGCGCCCAGCTCCTTAAACACAATATATCCCTCCTTGTAAGCCCATCCGGAAGGGTCTAGCTTGCTTTCAACCCAATCCCTCAAAACTTAAACCCAACCCATTCAACAAACATCAAACATGACCAACTGGCAACCATCATACCCCCTTCCAACTAAGCCCATTAACACATGACGTAAACCCAACTCATGATCAACCAGCCAACCCCTTCATCAATTTCCTCTCCAATCCAAATGAAGACCTCACAACATTAACCTAAAACCAAAAAAAAATCAGTGACCCTTCCGCCATCACCCACCTCAGAAATTCCACAAACTGAAACTCCAAAAATCAAAAAGAGAAAGAATACATCATCTGAAGAAATTGGAGCCAGAGCTACTTTCAATCCCACCAAGAAATATCTTCTAAGTTCTATAATGAGTGTAGCCGAAGAAGACCAGAATCCAATCAATCTGTTTCAAATCTTTCAAGCAAGCGAAATCAATACAGAGAGCAAGCAAAAAGAGATTCAAGAAATCATGGAAATAGCTCGCGCAATGAAAAAAGAAGCGAAGAAAAAAAGAGCCACAGTCCTTTTCTTGAAGAGCAGCCGGTTAAACCCGTACAAGAAGACAAGCATTACATTGGCCTCCTATATAAAGGTTGGCCTAGGAGGCCAAGACAATCCAAAATACAACTCTAATAAAATTATATTTTCTTGAATAAAATTTATAATTATATTATATTATAATTTGGGTTTAAAAAAAATTAGTCCCAAAAAAAATTATAGACCCAGTGAATCACTGGGTTGAGCGGTGGCGAGGCGTACTGGGGCGGGGGGGCACGGGTGCCCCTGCCCCACACCATGCGAGTAGCACCCCTAACTTAGCTTACCACAACGAACCTCAACACAAAATTTTTTTCACGCCTTAACTTCCATAAGAAAGAAAAATGATAAAATCGAATGTCTCAAAATAGGACCACGACAATGGACCTCAGACCCTAAGAGCATTCAACTAATTTTTCAAGACCACTTCAACAATATTTTTAAAACTTCCAACCCTGACTTTCCAGAAGATCTTGAAAACCTCTTACCCCAAAAAATCACGAACATGGAGAATCAATTTCTCTGTCAAATTCCTTATGAGGAAGAGATTTTGAATGCAGTTGGCCAACCCCCCCCCCCCCACCAAAGTCCCAGGGTCGAATGGTTTCTACTGGGAAGTGATAAAAGTGAACATCCTGACAGCCATAAACAATTTTTTTACTCAGAGCAAACTGCTCAAAGAATGGATTCATACTAACATTGCTCTAGTCCCAAAAATTGACAGCCTAAATGCCCAAACATCATTTCCGCCCGATAAGCCTCTCCAATGTCTGTTACAAAATAATTGCAAAAATTCTTACTAACAGACTCAAAACCATTCTGCCAAAAATAATATTTTTCTTCCAAAAGGCTTTTGTCCCTGGTAGACTAATTCAAAAGAATACAATCATGGCCCATGAAATTTTTCATACCTTAAAAAAAAGGAGGAAGAAAAGGACTAATGGTCATTAAGATAGATATGGAAAAGGCTTTTGATTATATGGAATGATCCTTTATTTTGTCAATCTTTAAGGCTCTTGGCTTCAACCAAACATGGGGTAATTGGATCAAAGAATGTATATCCACAGTCTCTTACTCCATCATCATTGGGATGCAGAAAGCCAGTGACTTTCTTCGTCCCTTACGAGGAATATGACAAGGTGACCCTCTGTCTCCTTTCCTGTTTATACTTAGGAGTGAAGTGATTTTAAGACTAATCCTTAAAGAATAAATGACTAATATCATTGAGGGTATCAGTTTTCTAGAAGGGATCCTTCAGTGTCACATCTCCTCTTTGTTGACGACCTTATCCTTTTTGGAAAGGCAACCACACAAAATGTCCAAACGTTTGCTCAATGCCTTGACACTTACACTTCCTAGTCTGACCAAAGAATTAATCATGGAAAATCCTCAGTCCACTTCAGCCGCAATACCACAAGCCACACCATCCGAAAAATAAAAGAGACCCTGAAATACAAAGCTTCTCCACCCAAACTGAGATACCTTGGTCTTCCTCTCTACTTTGGTGTGAAAAAAAAAAAGCAATTCTTTCATGAGCTTAATGAAAAAATACAAAGCAAACTCCAAGGTTGGAAAATAAAAATCCTCTCCCAAGTAGGTAGAACTACCTTCATTTGATTAGTGGCAAATGCCATCCCCTCGTTCACCATGTCCACCCTTTGGATGCCTACCACAATCACAAAACAGATGGATAACTCATGTCGTAATTTTTGGTGGGGTCACAATAACCATTGACTCAATCTAAAATGTGCTTCCAAGTATAGAAGTGTCAAATTGTATCAAGGATAAGTCCAGAATCGTATTCCACATAGACAAAGGATTATCAAAGCATTTGTGAAATTTAATTGGAAAGTATGACGACGTATGAAAAGCGTAAAAAAGTAAAATGAAGTATAAAATTCTTTCTTTTTGTATTTTTTTTTATGTATGTATAAACAATGAGCAAAATGGAAATTAATATATTCACAAAGAAAGATTTAATGAAAATGGAATACACGGTTGTGTTTTGAGGATCTCAGTTTTGTAAATTTTAGAAAGATGGATTAAACCATAAAATAAATAATTGCTGAAAAAATTAATATTCTAAAACGATGAGAACTGTAATTCTAATTCCTACAAGAAACAAATAGAAATTTTAATTTAAAGCTAAAAATAGCAATTCCAAAGAAATGATTTAACAAACACTTGAGTTGGGTATGAGACTCTTTTTGTTTCGGTTTCTAGAATATTTCCTCGATTAACAATCCAGTCAAGGCATTGATAAACAGAAGATAAAAAGTTATGCTCAAGTTTTTGCAATATTTCTCTAAGGGATTCACAACTTTACTAACCAAACACACTTTAACAATCAACCGAAAGGAGCCTTGATAATTTTCAAGCATTTGTTGTGCCTTACATCAACAACAAATCAAGAGCAAGAGCCGCACTCTATTTTCAATTCAAATCTGACTAGTAACAAATGAAATTAATATTCATCAACAAAATATTGCATTAAACTAGAATCCAAAACAAATGAAGTCTCATTCCACAACCCAAGCTTTAAAAATTAGCTACACATAATATTTCTAACAGAAAAATCTAATCTAAATAAAGCCATCACAAAATCTGAGAGCAAAAGAAATCCAAATGGGTTAAACCCTAGAATGCAAAAATTAGTTTTTCCAAGAAAACGCCCTGGCCAAAATGACCAAGAAAAGCAAAGATCGAAACCGTCCAACTCAACTGTCCGAAAAGAACGCAAAATAAAAACAGCAGAAATCGATACTAATGTCTTGAAGAAAAGACCAGAAAAATAAAAGTAAACTCAGCCAATGATATCCTAAAAAGAAAACAAAAAAGAGAGGAGAACAAAAAAAACTGCCAAAAAACCCCCAAACGTAAAACCAGAAAATAAAATTGAGAAGCCCCTATGATTTTTTTCCTTTCCCTTTTATATCTCTCTCTCCTTGCTGCAGATTGCACCCTCGCCTTGGTTCCGCTCTAGCCTGACGCACGTCCAGCTGCCTCTCTCCACGATCGTGCGTCCCTGCTGCAAGTAGGCGTGAAGCCAAGTGGGTCTTGCTCCATCATTTAGGCATAAGACGTAAGGCATGACATGTGTGCCCCATTTCATTCTGCATGTGACCTTCAATTGGGTCTAACTTGAAACTTTGGTTGCAAGTCCAAAATCCTCATGGGCTTCAGATTTTCATACATGGGCCTCCTTATGATAAATTATAATTCTTGATTAAACCTGAAACATCATAAGCAGCCCATCTGAATTTAATTAGAGATAAGAAATTCATTTCACATGCCAAACAAAGTTAAATCACTTTATTTAATTAATACTCTTGTTTTAACACATAAATCTCTTTTAACCCAAGATAATTAAGAGTATTAATACCGCATAATTGACCATTTATCAACCATAACACTCGAAAATTCACCCCAAAATCCTAGAGCTCAATATGCATGCCAAAATCCTTAGAAGGTTTCGGTCTCAAAAAGTTCTCCTCCTCCAATAAAGCCCTCATCTCAAAATTTTCTTGGTCACTAATAAATAACAATAGAAGTCTATGGAAAAACTTCCTGACCAGTAAATACTTGAAAACCACCTCATTCTCTAAAGCAAGAAGTAAACCCTCAAACTCATGGTTCTATAAATGTCTCTTAAAACAAAGAGACTTTGTTAAGAGTGGTAGCTACATCCAAATCAATAATGGAACAGCTACAAGAGTGTGGACTAACCCTTGGATCCCAGGTCTGCCAACCCTTTCACCTCTACTCAATCCAAACATCACCAATATGGAGCCCAAAATGAAAGTGGTAGAATTAACCTTAGAAGAGCCAAGAAGATGGAACATAATTTTACTCCAGGCGCTCTTAACACCCAACTCAGTCAATGCCATTCAAAAAATCCCACTTTCCACCTTCAAGTACTATTCCTCCATTGAAGACAAGATCAAATGGATTCATCACTCTTCAGGAAACTTCTCGATTAAATCAGCTTACACACCTATTATCCACTCCCAGAATCTCAATCAAACGCGATTCCCTGATGAAATTTGGAGAATTTTGTGGAAAATAAAAATCCAAGATCGATTAAAGCATTTCCTCTGGAAAGTCATGCATCAAAGTCTCCCCACTAAGACAAACCTTAAAAGAATTATCCCAATTGAGGAAAATCAAGATCCTTGTCCCTTGTGCAAAATTGAGGAAGAAAATCAACAGCTCTTTTCCAAGAACTCTATAGAGACAGTCTTGATGGCCAATAAACATCACAACCTTTGAAAATTATCTCATCTATAGCTGGATCTCAATCATCCTAAATCCCTCAAGGAAGCTAGGAATACCCCACGAAGACACCCATTCCTTTCAAATCTTTGTTTACCTTGCCATGGATAACATCTAGTTTCTCATAAACCAAATCACTCATGGTGCTCCTTGTCCCTCTATTACCTGGTTTGTAACAAAAGTCACACAAAAATTCAAAGAATACCTCACAGCCTGGAGCACGAAATTCACCTAGCAGGAACCTGATTGGCAACCCCCACCAGCAAGAGTCTTCTCACTCTCTGATGTAGTAGAAGGACAAAATGGAAGCACCATAGCTACCTTATGCAGATCTGATAAGGGCACTCCAGTGTTTGCACAAGCAGAATTCACCCACAATACAAATCTCAATGTAGGAGAAGCATCGGTAGCACTAATGGCAGTAAATGAGGGAGCAAATAAAGGTCTTAAGAGAATCATCATTGAAGATGACTCAGCACAAGCAATATTAGCCATCAACAAGCCGAAAGCTGCAACAGACTGGGCAATGCAGACAACCACTAGAGACACTCATCACCTGCTACACAACTTTGATCAGTGGACTACAAAAAAAATTTATCGATCTCAAAATCGCTGTGCGCATAACTTGGCGCAATAGGCAGCTTCTAACCAAGTGTACGGACTAACCAAGTGTACGGAAGCATACCCCTAAATTGGATTCATCAATATGTTTTGGGTTTCCCTAGTGGCAAAGATCCTCCTATTATTGTATGCTTAAACTGCTACAACTCTCAATATTATGTTTTATTTTAATGAATGAAACTTGCTTAGACAAAACAAAAAAAGATTAAAAAAAAAAAAAGCCATAGAGCAAGGCAACTGGAGCAAGAGTTAGATATTGTATTTTCTGTGAAACATGTGTTTCAAAAATACTGATGACCTTTTCCCCAAATCTTGCATATTATTCAATAATTATTTTGAAGTTTAGTTTGTGCATAAAATGCGGGGATCAACCAAAAATATTTTCCAAATAAACAAAGAAATCACCACCGTAGAGCATCAATTGGCTTTGAATTTAATCTTTCTCTACTTTGATGTCCTCAAAAATAAAATAAAATAATTATTATTAAATATATTTTTTCATCACCGATTGTACTTGTTGGTGTAATATTTTAAGTTGTCTATTTACGTAGAAGACATATAAAGCCATTTAAGTAGAAGAAATAAAGCCATTTAAAAGGAACAACACTGGTTAAAAAAAAAAAAAAAGGCAACAGACCTAGTTTGGGTAAAATATTCTCAGGTATTATAACTACTATTTATTATTTTATTATTATTTTTCATCCACTTTTCACTACTACACACTAAGTCATCCATACAGAAGCAACTTGAACTAAACAAATGTTAAAAGCACCAAAACATAACCGATAAAAGCCTTACTTGTGGATTGTGGCCCGATCTACGCAGAAATTTGCAGAAGGATTATATTGTCTGGCCAATGAAAGCACCGTAATTGACAATCTCAGGCTTTAATTTTTTTTTTTTTTTGTGTTATATCGACAACAACAGATTGTGCATAATTACTTGCCAGCAAATCCATGTCCTCCAAGGCAATAAATAAATAGTGTCTGTTTCTATGTGTAAGTCTCACTAGAAAGGGAAGAAAAAAAGGATACTCATAAACCTAAAAGGGGCTGGCACAAACTACTCTTTAAGTCATATGGAAATAGTACAGCCTAATTCCTTGGCGGCAATATCAAGAAATTGAATAGGCATTCCGGTTGCAAGTCTGCTGTGAGCTTCCCATGCTAAGCATTTCTCAATGCTTGCTTGCCAGTCAATAACGTCTAAACTGAAATACTGATACGTGCCACCGCGGATGCCATTTATGTCAACAGGTTTAGAATTAGATTTGATTGAACCAGTGTGCAGAATATCTCGAAGAACTGAGGTGCTCAAAGCGCGAACATGTGCACTCGGATGAGAAAGGCATCGGATGGTAGCCGGTACCCGACACTGCAGATATTAGACCAAGCAACTGATGTTAGTTAAGGTTTTCAAGGGCACAAAACCAGAGGAATCATGTTTCTTAGAATAGTAGGCATTGCACTGCCACTCATGAGTAGAGAAAATAATGTTTTTTATCCTATATTTTGTCACTCAGTCACACATGTTCATATAAAGTAACTATACAAAAAGTGCCAAAACAAGTAGAACAAAATCTAAGATGAACAATAGTATTGCTCTATCGAGTAATAAGAAATTGCCACTTCATCAGAAATTTGGAGTTTCCAATGCCCAAGTAGATGGTAAAATTTACAATATTCAGCCTGGAACCCAACTCCATGGAGTGTATCAATGATGGATCAGTGTTTTTACCTTTAAGAGGTTTGAAAGGCCATCTGCGACTGCCAACCCAGATTCTCCCCACTGCAGCACCGGCTGAATTGCTCTAGCCGTGGCTTCCAGTAGCTGACAATTTACATGTTTCGATTGATATATCAAGAGAGCAATTATGGTTCAAGAATAAACTAAAAACCATTAGGAGCACACTCTTTTCAACGTTTTAAATCATATCAGCAACCTTGTAGAATAAAAGACAGAAACACCTATTGCAACAGCATAAGGAGAGTAGAGAGCCACATACTCCAAATTTAAACACAGTCGCTGACTATATCTGCTGGAACTGAAAAAACATGAATAATGTTATGAGATCTTACCTCCAGCTGTGGTAAAGTGCAAGCTTCTCCGTCAACTAGCATCCCATCCGTTGCACGCAGAAGTAGATCTGATGCACTTGCCAAAATCACCAATGATTCTGGCCTATCGTGATTCCTCATGAGCTCCACAATCAATTTTACAATCCGTTGGTTGATTCTCCACATCTTCTGACCTTGATCATCATCTTTGGCAATCCAAGGCTGCAATTCCCTCTCCGCCTGACAAGCGCACAAAGGCCAGAAAGTGAAGAAACAAATTATGTAATTCAAATAATGATATACCAGTCAATACAAGAGTGATAAGAACACCAGCTAGGCAAGCTCCATTCTTCATTATCATACAAGGTTCAAATTTATACAATCTCTTTGCCCAGAAGCTATGTTTAGGTCCTATCTCAAAAGTATTTCTGAAATTTATTACCTTTAGAAGAAGAAAAAATTGGTGGTTTCAGGTCAGGCAAAAAGCAAATCTAAAATTTATAAGTTGAACAGAAGTTTGGACCTGAAGAACAACTGCTGTAGCTGCTTTTGTTGGTGATGCTGACACGACATTGCATAGCGCATCAACAACCTACATACATCCAAATATGTTTCCATTAATAATAGAAACAATCATTCAGATGAACTGTAACAGAAATATATTAGATTAATCGACTGTCCCAAAAGCGCCTATTGATAATAGCAAAAATCTTGAAGAATGTAGAATCCCATATACTAGTCAAGGCAAATATTTTGTTCACCAGTCAACCTTTCGAGTCCCCAATACAATCTACAAGCATAAGTTAAAGGTTACAAAAACTATTAGTGAAGATAAATTACAAAGAGAAAATAGCAAATAAATGTTTTTATCTTATTTTTCACAAAAAACAAATACGTATATTATATTATATGTATTATGTATTATATATATAATAGTAGCAGGAGCATATCCTTTAAATTCCATGGTTCCTTTTAAATGACAAGAATTCACTTCCCACATCTTGACAAGGTACATTCAAACTTGCATCATACCATTAAATTATTGTGACGGAATAAAAATCCACATAGGGCACATTATAGCCGGTAATGTATGTTGCCTCTGTTCAGGAGCTCATGTTATGAAAGACTGAAACAAAAAAAAATCCGGAACAGATATGACACAAATAAGATTACCTGCCTCCAACCTTGATGGGCAGAAGTGCTTTCAGCACTTGGTTGGGTTTCAGGAGCAGTGATCAACTTGTGCCACAGCAATGACACAACAGAGAAACATAACTCTTGTTTTTCTGCTAGCACAGATCTTAGTAGAACTTTTGCACTGCAGTTAAATCCTATATGCCTGTCCATTGTGAGGAAGTTGGCCAAATCCGATGCATCTAAAGGGAAATTTGCAATACCTTTACCCAAGGTGTTCCCTAAGCCTTCATTCGAGTGTGGTGCTCTTTCAGAATTAAATTTAGTATCTGAATACAAAGACTGTGAGGTAGATGGCTGCTCTGGATCAAAGCAAACACCATGTTTGCATTGATTTTGTTTTTTGGCATCAAAAGCCAATAGGGAATCTCTCCATACTGGTGTATGTATTAAGTGGGCTTCTAATGGCTCAGCCTTGTCGACGATGGATGCAACAGCTTTGCTGTGAATATCAATGAGGTTGTACAGTGATGATGCCCTCGTGTAAATTTCATTGTCCCACTTGCATCGCATCAAGACCGAAAGAGCATGCATGCAAGCCTTTGACCTTCTAAATAGTTCAGAAACATGAGCGGCAACCATGGCTGCAGCAACTATCTCGTTTGAACCGTAACTCCATGAGGTTCCAATAGAAGATGGCTTCAGCGAGAAAAGTGCCTCTAAAATTGCCAAGATTCTGTGAGTATGGCGAACAGCTGAGTCAATACCATTTTGGAACTCTTCAGTAGATCCATTTATTTTCATTGGCTTGGCTACGTGTGATACATCTTTTGAACTTGAGCGATTACCTGCCCTTGACATCATAGGAAATAACTGAAGCTCGCAGGCAAGAGCACAAACCGCAGCTAGAACATATGAATCAAATGCTGCCACAGGCCCTTGTTTTTTTAACTTCCTAGTTTTCATCTCTCTTTGCTTTTCAGATATTGCTTGTAAGTCCTCAATGACTTCATTAGGGGGATAAGTTTCTATTCCACTTGACTTCTTGTTCCCATTGGACTGAGCCTCATGACTAACGCACACAGTTAACACCACAAAAAGCAGGCGTGAAGCAAGCTCTACAGAGGCACATGATTCTAAGAAAAGTGAATGGACCATAGTACGAAGCTCTGCCACAGCAAGGTTTTTGGAGGCAGATCCTATGACAGAAAGGTATCTTGTTTTTCTGGTTTGTTCTTTAGAGGACTCAGGTGGAAACGTTCTCTGAAGAATCGCTTCAACGGTAGCAACAAATATCTTCATGAGACATGCTTCTGATGGACTACCACGAGGAAGATATTCCAAGACCTTTAGGAGAGGTATGTACAGATTCCATGATAATATGGGCGGTTGCAAAGGAGTTGCAACTATGATTTCTGGAAGATCAACCGCAGAGGAACTTAATGGAATCAGGCCGTATGCAGCTTCCCATATGGTACAAATCCTCCATTCAACCTCGGGGCCATGGGCACAAAGCATTGATGCAATCCCTTGGGCAGTAGCTTCAATAGTTGCTTCAACCGCAGGCACTTCTCTCTGATCATGATTAACATTTGAGACGATATTTAGGTTGGGTGGATAAACGGAAAAAAGGGAATAATATTCAATCCAACTAAAAAGTGCTTTTCTGCATTTGGAGCCATAAAACTAGAGAAAGATAGGAAAGACATGCCAACATTGTCGATTGTACCTGCTTTTTATAGGATGAACCATAATCTCCAAAAGATTCAGGTTGAACTTCGACTCCCTCAACTTGTTGTAATGGAGGAAAAAGTAATGCAGGCTGTGAGAGTACACGGAAAAGTAAAGCTGCTGCAGCATCGGCAGATATTCCTGCTCTCATGGACATTGCAGTACCAATTGCTCGCAAGAAATGCAGATGCATCCAGTTCCTTGGAAGCTACATGAACAAACAGGAAAGGAATTATTACAGCAAAAAAGAGAAATGATATATGCCTTAGATCAATCAGTTCTGAAAGCTATCACGAATCTGTCAATTTGTCCAGAAAAGGAAGTAGAAGTGCCAAAGCAAGTCATCCCATGGTATATAACTCTACCGAAAGGAACATAGGTGCTGTATACTAGATTACTTTGTTCTGAAAAAATGAGAGAAATATCCACCTCCCGGCCGGATAATGTGGTTATCAAACTATTCTCCTAATTGGCCTTTGTCAAACGTGTTCCACTCCCAATATGAGATGCAGTACTGGATATATGGTAACTATATATATGTCACTTTTCCCAAACGCTATTTGCTTTTCTGCTCACTTTCTTACCCTTAATCCTAGGGCCATCCAATTCACACTTTTCACCACACAGCTAGCAAATTCAGTTAGAAATAATTTGTCTAAGCTTTGATTGAAATTGGAGTTTTGGTCCATTCCAGCAAATATTATGGCCAGAAGTAGGTTGACAGAATTAAAAGTACAGCACGCTAGCCCAACTTTTGGAGATAAACAGAGAACAAATTTCTACTAGCAGTGCCCATAAATCAATGTAACATGCGCACTTCGGTAATCACTTATTAAGGAGGAATTGGTTGATTAAAACCATAAGTTGCTTGGCGAATGATGATTTAGCCAACGCTTTAATCGAGGAAGATGTACCATTTAGATTTAAGTAATTCGATATAATTTAAACATCAATCATATGGAACCCATTAATAAGCAGCAGTTGAAATATCCAGGCCCATATTGATAAAAGTGAGAATAGAAAACATTAGTGACATTATGCCATATATCAACCTTATGTTAAAGTGCATGGTCTGTAATTGACATCTAAATGCTTAGTTCAAGGGAAACAAAATGTGTCAAGAGAATAAATAATTTGCATACACACTTCAGGTTTTCCATATAAACAAAAATCATTCTGCAGATCGCTGATACTACTGAAGCAGTCTGTTAATGGGATGACAAAAAATGGTATGGATTTAACTGAGTTCCATTGAATATTTGATCAGAAGCCTGGAATCACAGCATATATAAAGTTTGCAACCTCAAATATCTGGCTTACCCTAATGCCAGATACATAGTCTTCAGCAGCGCGAAGGAGCTCCACAAGCTGGACAGCAGCATCAAGTGCATCTGGAGCCCATGATGGTGGTGCTTCTAGAAGTCCAAGAAGCAGTCTCTGGGTGGCACTCGGAGTAGCAATGGCATAATACCTAACAGACCAAACTAAAAGATTGAGTAAACATATCCAGTTAAAGTCAAGATGTACACCAATTCATTTCTTTTATTTTCCTTTTGTTTCTCCTTTTCGCTATGGAAAAAAAAAAGGATGCAAGGTTCAGATATTAACCTATGAAATAGGCGTGCATATGGCTCAAGAGCTGGCAGGCCAGCAACCAAATGCTCATCCAAAGCTGTTGTTGGAGGAGGAAGCAGAAGTGCTGGGACAGCCACTGCCGTTAAAGTAGCAGTTTCATAGCGAGCAACTTCATCATCACATACACTTAATATGACACCAGCACCGTTAGCAACAGCCCACCGTGGCGTTGATGGCATGAGCTGAGGATGCTTTCCAGATCCACGAGAAGAAGCTGAAAGAAAGAGAGTCAGATGGGCTTTAATCCTTATCTGTCTCAAGGAGTGAAATTTCTTATTAAATATCATATTTAAGAAAATTAGAAGAGGGTATACATGTAGGCAATGGTAGTGCTAATCCACATGATATGGAGAAACTGCCTACCGATTTTAGCAATGTAGGTAAATAGAGAAACAAACCACTCTGGCTTGGATCTCTCCATTTCTTTTTCTGATTTGATGTCTCGAGCTATTAACACCACATGTTATCAGAGCCTCAATCTTAACCTGGACCATCCATGCATTTTTTTTTTCCCTTTTTCCTACTTAGTTTCTCTAGGCCTTACTACTTGAAGACCCCAGGACTCAAATGTCAGTACAAGTTGTTATTCGATTTTCACATAAAGGCATGCAAATCAACCAAGAATTTCACTAGCTTCAATGTTTTGTTATGTACTTCAGTATGTTTTCCAATCATTTCAACTAAAATTATATGCTACACATTTGTTTATTTATTACTTACAGTAGAAAAGCCTTCTCTCGTATACATCCCATGTGCTTGGGCTAAAGCCTATTTCCTTTATTTATTAGTATTAACAACAACCTGTTTTACTCATCAAAAAAATATTATGACTTGAAGAAATAAATGATCAGATTCCATAAAATGTGTAGCAAAAGTAAAGTCTATAGATGAAAATTTATTCCAAATTTAACTCAGAACAATAGTATCAAATTATATGTAGAAATATATATATATCAACAAGTACAGAGTGCAAAGTCACATTCGATGACAACTGACCAGTTGTGGGTGGCTTGAGTTCTCCAGCAGCATATTTACCCATAACACCACTGCACCTATAAATTCATGAAAAACAACTCCAACCTTACATAAGGACATATGTAAACAAGCCAACAGAATGATTAAATATCTCAAATGTCAACTGCGAAATTTTTACTACCAATTGACACCTATAATCAAATATTACTTTATAGTTCATGCTTGGTGTTGTTAACCATCAATAAAACCAGCATGATATTGAAAGTTGAAATCAAGACAGTGCTAATTTTGGAATGTTACAAAGAGTATGATATGGAACAGCAATAAAAATTGCTGGACACGTCTACCTCAATACCATTGGCATAAACCAAAAACTGCATGCCCTCAACATTTTCCCCCAATCTGGCACAATGTATCGCGCCTACTCGACTGGTCAAGAATATCATGATAATGGTACAAGCATAATAAATTCCATTTTACTAAGCAAAAAACAGGTGTGCCGGTAGAGAGCGAGAATAAAGGACAGACTGTTACAAATGTTGAATTGCAGTTTGGAGAGTAAAATTAATTAATGAAGGCTGTTTGGAACCACTGAATACCAGGTTGTCTGTAACAAAGAAGAGGCAAAAAAAATAATATAACTCATTTTTTTCATTAATTTTACTGCTGAGTATGAATTTGTGAATTGAACAAAGTATCTCTGAATAAAGTACCACCAGGAAAAATATATAGATTAAACCAAATTTGTGTTTGTCTCGTTTTTCCCTAAGAAATGGATCAGATACCAGTTAATGGTTTGCCTTCCCACCACGAATGACTTATTATCAGCAACATAAGCTTGATTTGATGACTTCCAAACTAGATTGGCAGCACTATGCCACATTCAAATGATGCACTCACCATCGGAAGTAGTCACTCCTGATAGCGAGAGGAGCAGCTAACAGTATGTCCGTAATCCAGGGAGACAAAGGCCTCAAAGGTTTCCTCTCTTTTTGTGCCGAAGGAATATGGATGGATTGCCTGTCAATAGAGTCACTTGTGGAAGCATCACAGCCACTACTGCTTCTTTCTGTATCACCATTTGGTTGTTCCATCTTGTATATTGGGCGATTGTAGTGAGTTAAAACTCGCAAGATCTCTCCACATGCCAAAGCCCACTGTTCAGAGTATTCATTCTGCAAAAACTAGGGGAAAAGACTCTAGTATGAATTCCCTCTACAATTTGTAAAGCACATTGCAGGCTCTATTGAAAACAAGAAAATAAAAGAGATAAGATATAAGCTTGGAATTATTAAGGTAAAAAATACAGTCCATCAAGTAAGGCAAAATTTCAGTATGAAGTGAAAGAGACTTGGAAGTAGCGCATTTGTCTGCTGAGGGTCATACCTCACTGCTAGGGCAGACTAAGGATATGAAAGAAGCAAATGGAGGACTGGTCCTATCATACACCACCGTATCATCAATGATACATGAAATAATTGGAAGAACAACCGCATGCCCATGCTCTGGATGGTGAAGGATGAACGTAGCTGGAAATATATTTACATACACAAAGCAGTTATCATCCAGCTACAAGAAAAATATTTTCAAATAGTAACTTCAGGTTTTATCATTTCGTGTCACAACTAATATGGGTAAAGCAACAGTACCTAATACATCATCAAAAAGACGCTTTTCTTTAGATGGATAGCGGTTACGGATCAACTGTCATAAAGAACATATTAATAGTATTAGTTCAGTTCAGGATAACAAAAATGATTTCGGTAATGAGAATGCAAAAGCATACCTCAGCAATATCCTCTGGAAACTGTTCTGATGTAAATTGACCAAAGTACTCAACATAGGCAGTAATTTGAGCCTGTGGAAGAAGAAAAGATAGAAGCCTGTGTCAAAATAGACTTAAAAGAAGCAAAAATCAAATAACCATAAACAATCAAGTAGGGAATATTAAAAACAACAAGAGTGAGAAGATAAAAGCATCTGTCCAAAAATACAAAAAATTCATGAAAGATTGATTAAAAGATGAGATACAAACTCTTAACCCTTGATCGGAACTATGAATGTTTCAGATCTTTCTAAGTTACTCTATGCTCTCTCTTTGAAAAATAACTTTAATGACCTTAATCATTTCTAAAGTTCAATGAAAACGTTTTCAGTTTATGATTCATCTAAATTCCTTGACTTCAAAGTTGATAGCAATAGCATATATCAGTAACTTCCACGTATTTTATACCAAAAAACTGCAAACAACTTTGGTATATGAAAACAGGATTTTAAGCACTTCTTTCAGAATACAATTTCTCGGTGCCTAAGGAACAACGAAATTTACTCCAAATCCAAAAAAACAAAAAAAAACTCCATGTAAGCAACTTCTAGCAGTGAACAATCTGCATATCATCCTCGTTCTGAGACACTTACGGGAATCCAAATTATCTTTCCAACCATGCATTCATATGCACCCATACCTATTATCATAAGCCCTTCAATATTCAGTTATCTCCAGCATATTTACTTATCAAAAAATAAAAAAAAGTTATCTCCAGCATATTTACTTACTCGGAAAACTTTCAGGGGCTTGACCATAGAGAAATGAACGACGAAATGAAATGAGAAGAACGCAAAGAAAATTCAACAACTTAAATAAAGATATTCAACTTTCCAACCATGCACTCATATGCACCCATACCTATTATCATAAGCCCTTCAATATTCAGTTATCTCCAGCATATTTACTTACTCGGAAACTTTTCGGGGGCTTGACCATAGAGAAATAAACGACGAAATGAAATGAAAATAACGCAACGAAAATTCAACAACTTAAATAAAGATATTCAACTACAAAATCCCGAGACTTTAGAATTAAATCTACCGCACCTTTCGTTGCTGCGCATCCTGCGGCGGAGGCCAGAACAAAGAAGAGAATTGAAGACCATCAATCCACCTCTCACACGAACCAGCCATAGGAAAAAATATCTTCCTACAAATAAAATTTAGCTGTAGCCGCAACCGTAGCCGCCAAACCGCTACCAATCAAGAATCAAAATATCGTAATTCAACATCCCGCCCTTAACGTTTCCCTGAGATCCATTAGCAACCAAAGATTTGAGCTCGACAACTAGGAAAAAGAAATCAATTCGAGAAACAGAATTCAAAATCTCTTCCTCTGAAAAGCTTCAGACCTCCAGGCTCCAGATCTCGGTAGCTTGTAGGAACACTTTCTAAATCTGATTTCAGTGAGAACAGATTAGAATTATGCGCCAAAAACTTTCAAATCAAAAGCATGAAATCTTAAATAAAAATAAATAAATAAAAACGATAATCTGAACACTTGGCGACCAGAAGCTAGCCAGCTCAACTAAGCGTTTTCTAGGTGATAAATTTGGCAAATATATCCTAAAAATCACAGAATCTTCCAACTCAAAGTTCTAAACTATTTTTTAATGGAAAAAACGCGAATAATAACGTCAAACTAAGCAAGAATGAAGAAGCATCAATGAAAATTATCTAATTATCATATATATATATGTGTATAAGAAAAATCGAGTTAAAAATGAACAAGGTACCTGCTAGTTCTCCGCAAGCCGATTTCTGACCAAAATCTTCGTGATATTTTACGCTGACTGTAAATATTTTTTCTTTTTCTGCGCGTTCTTTTCTTTTTTCAGATTTCTGAAATATTTTTGCGAGGTTGAAGAATTGGGTGGTGAGAGAGAGAATATCTTTAGGACCTCTGTGCTGCGAGGCTTAGATTTGGATGCATACGTGGCAATGATATTTTCCGCTCGCATTAGAGGCTGGCTGTCACGTCATGTCAGGCTTTTCCATCCAATTTCCATACCATGCATGCATGCATGGATACATACATGATACAGACATCCATTACGATGGATTTGTACTACAACTAGTACTCCGTCTATTTGTCAGGCACGAGGCCCACTTACGACATTAGGTTTATGAAATGACTTAAATATCCCCCCTCGTTTCTTAATATTATATTCTGTTGTTCCCGAGTTGGGGTTCTGACGTGGTAGCCGGTGATAGGCTACTTGCTAGATATTTTCATCGGGGTTTCACTTGGTATGGTACTCGGCTGTTTGTCTTCCTCGTGTTTGAGCCGTTCGATGATTTCTTTTGATGTTGATGAAAGTGGTATTGACTGTGAAAATTAGACTAATTAGTGATGGAAATATTAACGGAATCTCTTTTTACGTAAGGGGATCCCATCAGTCCTAACGGGCCCCTGGAATAAAAACCAAGGAAATTTTAGAACCGGAGAATCGGGTGGGCAGTGGGGCCGGTACCCCGCTATCTCACCCCATCCGCCCCGTCTCCATATGTGCAGGCGAGTTAATCCTGTTCCGTCCATAAAGGGGTGGCCCCCCGCCCTACATGAAGAAGACCTAGCGGGGGAGGGGGGGCAAGATGACCCCAACAGGAGCCCGCCCCATCCCTCACTCCACTCCACATATAAAAATATATATAATTAAATATATCGTATATAGATATATATAATTTATTAAATATTGAAATTGTATTCAAGTCATGGATTGTCTTGACCTCTTATGCCAACTTTTATATAGGAGATTAAGACAATACAAAATCTAGTTCTAATAAGTTTAAGTTCTTTTTATATTTATAAATTTAAATTATATTATAATTTAGGTCTAAAAAAATATTTTTTGACCAAAAAATAATGGGCGGGGCGGATGGAGTTTTTTCAGCGGCCCGAGGGGGAATCCCACCCCTCGCATGGTGCAGGGCAAGGTACCCCGCACCATGCGGGTAGCAGCCCTACTGAAGATCCAATCCAGAACGAATAAAGTTTCCAACCCGGCTCATGGGAAAGCTCGTCTAGACGCAACCTGCACGATGGGGCATGTCGCAGGGGATGAGACTCAGCGATTTAGAAATCTTTCGAGTGCTCACCCGAGCAAATGAGCGTAATGTACGAGAAACCCTCGATCATCTGACAAGAGACGTATCAACAGACTACCAAAGATACTAACTAAGAGAGGGAAATCAAAAAATCATGTCGCATTAATGACATCACTACTCGAGCTACAAGTCACCTTAATGACACCGTCGCAGAACCACATAGCATTAAACAATTCTGACAAAAAGAACAGTATGAAGGACACAGACTCCATAAGAGCAGACACGATTTGTCTCTCTAGACTTATGGTATAAATAGCAAGTCTCATATACGAAAAAAATCTCTCTAATTCCTAGACTCTTTCACTTATTTCTTAGTTGTCTTCTCTAATATCTTTTGCAGACCCATTATAAAGACTTAAATTGTCGAAGTCTGACCTAAATGTATACGAAACATAACGTTAACAATGGTAGTAGATAGATGTAGCATGTTAAATTATAAAATTATTTTTATTATAAAATAAAATTATTAGATTATATAAAATCACGTTAATTTATAAATTTATTTTTATGTAATTATTTTTGTGTAAGTAGTACTTTTCATCTTATAATTCAAGGTGTTTGACTATTTTCTTTCCCATTATATTAATTTTATTTTCTCGTTCTATTTTATTCTTTATGATCACCACCTTGTTAAGTAAATATAGGTATTTTTTTCCTCCATTACCTTTTCTTCTATTTTAATATTTCTTCTATTTTAATATTGACACTTCTTTTGCATGATGCATAGTAATTAATCTTATTTATGTTTTTTTTTTCTTTTTTGTGGCTACCACTTTGAATCATTAGAAGGGATTTCTTCCAAATAATATTGTGTTCACATTTCCAACTATGCAACCATAGGAGAAATGATATGCATCAACTACTATTCACTCTCACACCCCACACTCCTAACTTTTTTGTAGGGTATGAGAGTATTAGGATGTGAGAGTGTTTTTTATAAGATATGAGATGTGAGTTGGTGAATAATGATTTATGAGAATAATTTTTCTTTTCAAAATACCTTAGGCGAATATAGAATGGACTACACGAGTTTATCGCAGTTTAGACACTCATTTGTTAAGTCGATTTCTTAATGCATTTTGTTTTGTCGGTTGCTTTTAGTTTAATTGATTGCTTTAATTGGTATTTAGGGTTTGTTTAGAAATAAATCTCATTTCAAAATTCCCATCTCATCTCATCACATATCTTTTTCAAACATAATTCAAATATAAAATTTTCAAACTAATCATTACAATTTTTTCAAACTAATCATTATAATTTTTTCAAATTTTTAAATAAAAAAATTCAACTTTTTCAAATCTCCAAACAAAAATAATATTATAAAACTATATTCTAATAATATTTTAATTTTATAATATATTTTATTTAACTTTTTCTCTTTTATTTTTTAAAATTTTAAAAATACTCAACTCAAACTATCTCACTATTATTTACAAATTATCTTATTATTATTTATAAAATTCTCATATAAGCTTACTCCCCAAATGAGCCGAGTTTTCTATATATATAGTTGTAGAAATAGTTTGTGTAGATGGGATATAATCCTCTTAATACATTTTAAAGTTTGTTTTTTAGATTTACGTACTATCAAACTTTTTTTAAATCTCGATTTTTCTATAACATAAGGGAAAGCAAAAAGGAAAAGCCGTAATTTCAACGACATTTTTATGCACCTTTAGAAAGTGCTAATTTGAGCTTTTTGGAGCACGAAGTTAATGCCATCACGTGTCACACAAAACTTTATAGTTTCTACCAATACATACTAGCTTCACGTGTTCCTTCTCACGGATCTCACCCCCCTATTATTTTACACAAACTACTCTTAATTAATGTTTATGATGGGAACAATGACAATGCCACGTACAAGTAATTAGGGGTGAAAACTGATAGATGCAGTTCGGTTTTGGATTGAAACATAAATCAAACCAATTTTATACATGCTTAAAATCCATCGGTTAAGGGGAAGAAAATCAACGACATCGGTCTCAACACGATTCCGATCAACTTATTGGTTTCCAATCGGTCATGCAAATGCAAATGCAAACACAAAATTACAAATCTATAAAACGATCAAGGTCCAAAACAATCGGCAACGTATCACAATCCCCGATTGGTAACAAAAAGCAACAAATATGGAAAATTTTCAAAAATATACTACATATTCATTGATTTATATTGTAGAACTTCAACAATATACTACAAACTACTCTAAAAAGGTTATATTACTTGAAGTAATAGAAGCATGAGTTCTAAGTGTTTGATTTTGTTTTATTTTTTAAATAATAATTATTCTATTTTCACGCCGATGTGTACAACACATTATCTGCATAATTTAAATAATAAAGTTTAATTTATAAGATTTAAATTTTAAAACTTATCTTCTAAATTAAATTATGCTACATAAATAGTATAGTGTAAAAACCTTAGAATAACATTACTCTTTTAACAAATTAATATGAGTTGTCTTTTTTATTTTCCAAATTATTTTACTACATTAATGGTGGTATTTCACTCTATGCTATGAGGAATAACACTTACCTTTTAGGTCCATTAATTTCATCTCAAGTTTGTGAGGTCTCTGTTAAGTTATGAGTGGAATATTGGCTCAATCAATTTATGTGATATGTAGTACATGCACGTGTATAATTTTTTATAGTTTTTAAAGAATAATTCTATTCAACATCCTTATACCATATATCATATATATTTTTTTTTTATCTTACCCAATGTATGATGTATGAATGATAAGTAAAAGAATTCAATTAATTTAGGAATAATAAAATAAAAATAAATAAATAAAATAAAAATAAGCCTAATGTCTGGTATATAGCAAAGTTTTAAATTTTGTACTGTACCAGCCGGTACGGTCGAAATATACCATTTATGTGGCGTAGGTGGTACAGAGAAGGGTATTGTTTCATACCGGTCAAAATTTTGGCCGTTTCGGCCTGTACCGGCCGGATTTCAGCCTTTATTTTTTTCTCTTTTTTTTTTCATTTTTTCAAATTACAAACTCATTTTTTGACTCTCAATTCAGATCAGACTATTTATAATTTTATATATATATATATATTTATGTATAATTTATTCATATATAGACTATTATTTTAGAATATAAATTGTATATATATATATAATTAATTCATATATAGATTATTCCGAAACGGTACTGGTATCGAAATATCTCGTTTTAATGTATCGACCGAAACGGTTACTAATACAGTATTCAAAATATTGATATATAATATGTAGTGTATAGAGATGATGAATAGCAGAACACATATTTTAAATAATGGGACCGCGTGGAGGGAGAATTTAAGAAGACCGAAAGGCTAAAGCTACTGCATAGGTTAATGAAGTAAAGAAAATTCATGCAATCCAAATTAAGATGAGGATCAATTTTTGCCCATTCAGAAAACCAAACCACTTATACAAAATTGACTTCTCTATCAAACAGCTTAACTTTCTGTGCACAAATGATTGATTAGGAAAATGTAGAAGAACTTTTGCTGGCCAAGTTGCTTTGTCTTTTGGTATATGTGCTTGAAAGCTACATTCAGCAAAGCATTGCACTTGACCACATTATATATATATATATATATATATATGGCTTTCTTTTTGAATTATTTACTTTTTTTTTGAATTATTTGCTTACAAGTTTTGAGTGTAATACATAGTTTATTTTAGGATTTATTATATTCTTAAATTGAGTCAAAATAATAATAATTTTTATGTAAATTGATATGGCAGGTTGTATGTTTGTTATTTCAATAAAAATATTTGTAAAGAGTAATATTAGATACAATCATAAATTATATAAGTATCGCATATTTGTTTTAGAAAATATTATTTTTTATTATTAAAAAATTATTATTTTTATGTATATTATATATTTATTCATTTTTTATAAATAAAAATAAAATTTATGATTGTAAATATCGATTGAAACTATTTATACAAACACTATTTTTTTCGTGAGACGATATTACCGATCTTCCTGAGGTGGATCTAAATCCAAAGGAAATAAAGCAAAAGGCAACCGGCAGACTCTGCCCGAAAGGCTAAAGTACCATCACGGTCTCGCCACGTGGGCAGTTTGATGGAAAACGGATTCCCCCGAAAGTGGATCAAAATCAAACGCGGACAAAAGCAAAAGGCAACCGGGCAGGTTGTGGCTGGCTGTGCCCCGAAAAGGCAAAGTTCCACTACAGAATCGCCGCGTGGGCAGTTTCGTGGCTCGAAACAAAAGGACCGAGAGCCACGTTCAGACCAGAAATATCCGAAAGGCCAAACGCACCACTTCTTTAGCATAATCCCCTCGCCTTTAGATATTTCCTTTTTTCTTTTTCTTTTAAGAGGACGAGACAGCAGCTGGGGTTAGCAGTCAACCAATCAGAGCGCAGCTCTTGATAATCTACGTGCCTAACGCACACATGGCTCGATGCTGTTAGGAATGTATATATCTTTGGCCCTCGTGATCGGTGTGGGACCCTCCTACGTGTTGTCATGAAGATGGTCATGATGCCCATGCTCTTGGGCGCTATGATTCATCATGCATGTAAATTAAGCGTGCGTTTGAAAGTTAAACTAAATTCAATTTTTTTAAAATAATAATAAGTTAAATAGTGAAAGAAATTATGTAAACTTATTTATATTTAGTTTAAAATGCATTTAAATATTAAAATAAGTTTAATTTTTTATAAGAATTTTAAAAAAATTATGAGTTCCACGTATAAAAAAATTATAAATTTTATATATAAGAAAGTTTTAAGTTGAGATAAGTTTAATAATTTAAAAATTATATATTTAAATATTAAATTTATCTTAAAATTAGATTATACTCAACTTAGTTTTACAACTAAAAGAATGCTGCTTTCATCATTTTATTATTTTTATATATGATAATTTATTATCTTCATCATTTTATTTAAGTACATATATTTATATATTAAGATATATATTTAAATATAAAAATTAAAATAATAAATCACATATCAATACTTGGGATAAAGAACGACAAGCAGAAGTTTTCGTAAATTAATGTTGTCCATCGGTTTCACACGTGTTCATTTCTTACTTGTTGAATTTTGCGTAAGGTAATTTGGCTTTCCATTCCGCGTACACCCTTTGATAAGGGGTAGTTTTGAGAAGTGAAATTATTTTGAATTAAAATATTTTAGTGAATTTTGATAAATGAAAGAAAAGAAATTGAATATAAAATTGTAATATTTTTAAAATATAATCTTTTAATATAATTTTTTTAAAATTGAAATAGGTTGTATTATTTAAAAATTTTAAAAAATTTTAATGATTAAATTAAAAAATTAAAAAATTGAAATTAAAAAATATTTTACGTTTGAGTGAGTTTTAAGAATGAAATACCTGAAAATAATTGTGTACATAAATAAGACCCGAGTTTTTTATAAGCACAAAATGATTATTATATCCCTTAATTATGAATTTTTAACTAAAACTAGCTTCATCTTTTTCTAATTTTTCTGGTATCTTAGTTAAAATAGAATATGTAGAATGTAAAAAGAATCTCCAAATCCTTATATGAATTTAAGAGCTTTTAAGTGATACAGAGATGTTAATATAAAAAATATGTTCTGCAATATTTATTATTGTCTATGCAATACTTGAAACTTTAGACAATAATTTGAGACAATCTTAATCCAAGAGAATGTATGATTAAGAGTTCTTTTGTGCAATAAATGATAACGAATGGGATCTATTATCGTAATATTACCTTATTTTCAGTTGGAGGATCTTCTTCGGTTAATGGTGTCTAATCATATCATCAAGAATACAAGGCCCATAATTTATGATTACGATGTAAAATATGACTTCTAATACTCTAATGTTTGAACATGACTTCGTTCTTTAATTTTGTGAACTATTCATTATATTTAGGTCATGCCTACGTAGCAAAACGTGTATTAAACTAATGCAATATTTTTTATTAACTCTAAAATGTTACAACATTGGCATTGAAGTGTTGAGAAGAATTATGAATAGTTATTAAAAAATAATGAATAAGTAATAATAGAATATTAAATAATAATAAAAAAATAATAATAAAATAATAAACAATAGTAAAGTACTCTTAACACCCAAACATAACCTTAGCTAAAAGCTAAAATTAAGCTACTATGAGATAAAATTTGGCTACATAGACTACATTTCATTACCATGTTTTGATTAAACTGTTTTATAGGAGTGATTTTACATCTTATTTTATCTCTCTTCTCTATTTCTGTGACATCTGAACTAGAACTTATTTTTTCTCGTTTAAAAATTATGAAAATGAAAATATAATTTTAAAAAATCAAATAAAGCATATATAAATAAAATAAAATAAATAAAAAAATAATAATAATATTTTATTATTATACAGAATAAAATGACTAATCTAATATTGGATTTAAATTTAGAGTGGCTAGCCAAAACAAAAAAAATGCCCAAATACCCAAACTTTATTTAGAATTTTGCCAAAATCAATGTTTTGTTGAGCCAATGCTAATGCAAACAAGAGGGCAATTTTCCCTTCAGAAAACATAGCAAAACGAGGGTATAAAAGTAAATTCGATTCAATATAGAAATTGAGCCTCAAATGGAACAATCTAGAATGACTGATTGAATTCGAGATTTGAAAAGACAGTGATCAAAACGTCGACGCAGTGACATTAAGGATATGTTTGGAAGATGAGATGAGAATTTTGTGTTTTGTTTTAAAGTTTAAAATATTATTTTTTAGTTTTGAGATTTGAAAAAATTGAATTAGAATTTGAAAAAGTTATATTGGGATTTGAAAAAGTTGAATTATTTATTATATTTTATATGGGGATTTGAAAAAGTGTAAAGATGAGATGAGATGAAGATGAAAATTTTAGATAAAATATGTTTTCCAAACATATCCTAAGGGTGCGTTTGGTTGTTGAAATGAGTTGAGTTGAGTTGAGTTTAGATAATAAAATATTATTAAAATATTATTTTTGAATATTTTTATTGTTTTGAAATTTGAAAAAGTTGAATTGTTTATTATATTTTAAGTTGAAATTTGAAAAAGTTGTAATGATGAGTGAGATGAGATGAGTTTGGTTAATAACCAAACGAAGCCTAAAATAAGCAATCATGTGCCAAATTGTCGGTGGCAACAACCAAATCAAATAACCATATCCTTGCATATATAATTGGTATTAAAGAAACCAATCAAACATCGCAAAGAAGAAGAACAGGATAACGTGTCATTCTAACATCCGCACGCGTGTCCTAAACAAGGTTGGTGGGCCACGAGACAGTGCATCTCAGCCAATGGTCATGTCATATTAAAGAGGTTTGGACGGCTGAAGATAGCTACTAGCACGATAGCATTGTCTGGCTTAACTTCCACCTTAACTGTCAAAACCCATGACTATTAGTTCCAAACCAAGTGAACAGAAGAAATGCTAGATCTCTTATTAACAATTATAGATGCACATATAAATTTTACGTAATTTATTTTAAAACATGGGATTTATTCTTTAAAAAATAATTTTTTGAAATCTTAAATTTATTAATTTTTTTATTTAAAAGAAGTGCAGGAAATTTACTCTAAAACTATCAATATTATTTATTGTTTATAAATCCTCATTTCCAGTTCAGTCCAGCCTAAAAGTATTGACATTAGATCAACTATTTTTTAACCCCCAAGAGGTTGGCTAAGTGACGAAGGCTTTGGTCGTAGCACTCTCTTTAAGATTCAACATTTAGGACCTCATAGGTACAAACAATTTTTTTGGGGCCACACT
This sequence comes from Cyclocarya paliurus, assembly GCA_029856935.1. Lineage (NCBI taxonomy): Eukaryota > Viridiplantae > Streptophyta > Magnoliopsida > Fagales > Juglandaceae > Cyclocarya > Cyclocarya paliurus. Next base: position 1,988,050 of record CM056947.1, on the reverse strand, counting down.
TCTAATAAAAAATCAGAAATTTAACCAGTTCTGTATAGAAAAATTTCTGAGAGTGCTGTGCACGGGATTAGAGTTTACTCTACAGGAATGAGTTTGAAAGGTCTTGCCTTGAAGAGGTTTCCTGACATATATTTAAAAAAAAAAAAATCTTCAAAATTTGACTAACATGTAACTTTTTTACTTTTAGCTAATCATTCAAAATTTAAAGTCTACGTTAAATTAACTATCACACTCTCTATAATAATAAAATATTGTTATTATTTTTTAAATATTTTTTATTTGTTTTTCATAATCTCCAATAGCCTCCAATAATCATATTCATTTTCATCAATTGAATCCAATAATTTATAAAATTAGCATCTATAGTTGACAGTTTTTATAGATGTTAACAAAAAAAAATATTATGCACGTTCACAAACCGATATGCAGTCAGCTAGAGAAACAATTTTAGCAACAGATGTGTGCATAATAAAAAATGTGTGCATAACTTGGATGTATAAAAATACGAAAAAGAGCATTAAGAAGTCCATTAAATCATTAAGAAAAGGGCATCAAGCTATACATCCAAGTTAACAGCAACGACTTCCTCTTTATAAGCAACAGCAAAAGCAGCCCAAAATCTGAAAAACCCACAAAATAACAGCCAATCAAAAAGGTCTCATACTACCATAAACATATTCTATAACAGTGATGACATTTAAGCTGTAATGACATTGAAGCTGTAAAAACACACTAATAACAAAGGGTGCAAAGTGAGAAGTGTTCTTGAGCCAATAAAAATTATGAGAAGTGCAATAAAAATACTGTAACGAGCTGCAACAAAGAATATGCACTTGTATAGATGTTCTGGCTTGCAACTCGATGCTCTTGATGCCAATATATCAGATTGAACAATACAATATATTTTTAAATGGCTGTACTTAAAACTTTAAAAGGCTAGAAATGAAAAGAAACACTGGCATCTATTTCATTTTGGGAGGTTTGAGTTACCACAACAGTAGCAGCAACAGGTGGGGTTCAATGCCATTACTTTGCAGACTGAGATAAAAAGAGAGAGAAAAAAGTTTGGGGAAAAGTGCTAATTTCATAATTGCTTTTGGTCTTATTCTGGGTCCTATGCTAGGTATGCTATGGCAAAGTTGTTTGATTGTCTAGGGGGTCACGTAACCCAGCAGAAAAGAAAAAAGTAGGAAAAATAGAGGTCAGGGAAACGGAAAAGAAACTTTCACAAAAATATCAAAAAAAAAGAAAGAGTCTGGGCATTTTTGTATGGTTCTTAAAAAGAAAGGCTTATATCGTATTTGGGAAACGGTTTTAGTTCATCTCATATTTTATTATTATTATTATTATTATTTTTTAATTTTTTATATAAAATATAATAAATAATTTATTTTTTTAAAATTTTAAAATAATAATAATATTAAAAAATAATATTTTATTTAACTTATAATTTTTATCTAAAATGATCGAATCTCATATTCTGTCCAAATGTAACCTTAATCACTGTATTTTGAAGCTTGAACTGTGTAAAAAAATTATATAGAAGGAACAAGAAGTAAGATTCAAAAACTAGCATGTGGAAGCAAGTCAGCTTTATTCTCTCCAGTTGATGTTTATACGCACTAGCATAAATGGCACTACTAACATCAACTTTTAGACATCAATGGCAAGAACAGAGATCCACTATCTATTGCAAAACAACACCAATCCATAGCTCAAAACAACACCAATCCATAGCTCATTCATCTATTGCAAAAAGACAGAAACCAAAAGAAAAAAAACTACTATGCCGCTTCAAAGTGACCGCTCCATTTGACTGCTTAGTGAAATTGTTTTTTTATTTATTTAATGATTACATAAGTAATTTTAAGTGTATTGGTGTATTTTTTATTTTTTAAAAATATTTAAATACATTAAAAAATGTGAATATAAAAATAAAAAAAAAATTACAAAAACAACTATAGATAACACTGAGCAGTGCTACTCAGGCGGCAGAGTAGCACCGCTCAAACCAAAATACCTCATTCTTCTTTCCTAACCCAAAGATTTGACCAAAATAAAACCCAATGCTAATTCTCTCCCACATTGAGATCTGATCTAAAAACAACCCAAAGGAACCCAAAAATGGAGGAGAAGAAATTACAGAAATTTATACAGTTGCTTTGGGAGATAGTGTATGGAGAGAAGCTTCGAGGAGCTACAAAAAGAGCTGCCCACGACGTTGTTTATGGTGACAGGCACTTGTCTTCGATGGAGTTGTTTATGGCAACAGGGAGGAGTTGGAGAGAAAAAAATAGGAGTGTTACTTGCCCCCTACGAGGCGGGACCACCCCTTCCATGCACCCCGCCCACTGGGGCGGGGTGCAGGGTGGATACCTAATCTGTCCCGCCTCTGTCCACTTCAAAAATATACTATATTTCACTAGGTTTAAAAATAATTCCTAAGTCTAGAAGTGATTAAAAATATATTTTTATACCAAAATTGTAAATTAAAATTTGTAAATATGACTATAATTTAAAAATATATAATTTTTAAATTTGCTAGTACATATTTTGTATAAATTGTAGTGTACTGGTTTTTAAATTATGTAGTTTTTAAATTTGTTAGTGCATACTTTGTAAGCAAATCTAACAAATTGTAATATATATTTATATATACACAATTTGTAAAATATAAATATAAATATTTATATTTATATATATAACATATATATAAAAATGTGAGTGGGGACGGGATGGAGGAAATGCAAGGTGGGCTTGGGCCCTTCCCGGCCTCTGCATGGGCGGAGCGGGGTTGCCTGCCTCTCCTTATGAGGACGGGGTGGACGGGGGCAGGGCAACGGGGCCTCGTTGCCCAACCCTAGAAAAAACACAGAAGGAAAGGAGAGAACAGTTAAGCTGCGGGAAAGAAACGAGGGGTTTCAAAAAATAATAAAAAATAGATTACTTGACTAAAGTGTAAGTCATATATGAGTTGGGGAATTTACTATAGTTCATTTTTTGGATAACTTTCATTTAACTAATTCAGAGTTAGTTTAGATTGAGAGATATAATCTCACTATTATGTATTATTATTTACAAATTTTAACTTACAAATCTCATTATTATTCATAAACTATCTCAATTCATCTCATCTAATATATAAATTCAAACGGGAAATGTGACTAAATTAATAGCTAGAATGGCATTTGGCCAATGCTCTCCTTTTTTTTCACTGTTGAGGTTGCAATGTTGCATACAAAAGTTTAGTGAAAAGTTTAAGCATAATATTTTCCTATTAAAAGAAATATATAGTAATCATAAAAGTCACTTTAATATATATATTTATTTTTATTTAATAAAGATATTTACTCAATGGAATGGTCAATGAAAGGTACCTAGATGCTAGATGAACAATGATATATCTATATATTATATATGTATATACTAGTTAAAATAATATTAAATTTGTAGTTGATGTAATCCGTATAATTTTAGCTTAAAAAGTAATAAATGCTTCAATAGAGTAAAATCATTTTAATTAAAATTAATACAATTTTTATTATGAATAATATTTTATAGATTATTTTAAAAAGTTTCAAGTTTCATGGATATAAATTATGAGAGGATTTATTGTGCATAAGAAAACAAATAAAAGAAGGAAAAATTGCCTGATCAATTAGTGAGAAAGTTGGGCTTACCCCTAACACTGGGCCATTCATGAGACTGGGCCGATTAGCCACATCATGTCCAGACCCAATTAGAGAGGAGCTGCCCGCAGCGTTCCTCCCACGTGACGAGATCAGGTGCGGCGGCGTCTTCCTCCCACACCAGTTCGCTCTCTCTCTCTCTCTCTCTCGTAGAAAAAACGAACAGAAAACTAGAAAGTAATCGGAGAAAGCCGCAATATGAAAGATTAATCCGTCAATCTCGATCAAGATAATTAAAAAAATGGAGCTTCCCTTCTCTCTACTGCTACTTTTTCTCAGTTTTTCTACTTGTCTTCACCTTTCCCACGCCAGAGGCGGCCAACGTTCATCTCGTCCTTCAGGTCTGTGTGTGTGTGTATGTATATGTTTATGTATATATATATGAAGGTGTATATGTTTGTTTTTGCCTGTTTGCCGCGGAACTTTATGAAAAGAAAAGAAAAGAAAAGAAGCGGAAAGTATGAATCTCGGATTCTTCCTTGATTTTGACTTTCCAGAAACTAAGCTTGAACTTCTTCACTTTTTTTTTTGCCATGGGATATGGAAGCAACTGCAGCCATAAGATCCAAAATTTACGAACCGGAAGATCTTTGGTTCCTCGCTGATGTAAATTGGAAAACTTGCAATATTGAAATTAGAATAATGACTTGCAATCTCTACGGAAGATTTTTTTTATCGGTTAGGAATTGAATTCTGTTGTCATTGTAATTGTAACTTGATTTTAGTAGGCTTTGAGAACGGTGGTTTTGCGGGTTCTACACGGCACTTGTTCAAGGAGAGCCGGTCTCATATCGGGTATTTATTGATAGTACTTTGCCTAGTCAGCTTAAAAATCTCATATCTGTCTATATTTGTGCAATGCTTTTAGTTGCCCATAAGATTGTGGCGGATTTGTGTCACAGCAATGATGTTGCCCGAGGTTACATGACTAACTCTGATCTTGAGAAGGCCGTTAAGGCCTTTGGGAAAAGATGTAGTAACATTTCTAGGATATACAGGTGATTCCTAAGACTTGCGCACTTATTTTTTTAAGTCAGACAGCCACTGGCCTAAAATTTTACCATGTGCTCGAAAATTAAGAGATCTGACAATATTTGTAACTAATGGTTTTGTTCAAATCAATGAACCAAAATAAACATAATGTTTCTTTTAGTTTCCAGTAGCGTAATGCTGACTTGTTATTTGTTTCTCTCTTCGAGGGATTTTTGGAATGGGTCATCAGTATTGGAAAGAGTGTGAATGGCATTCCACTGGTAATCTTTTGATAGGAGCTGGATCAATTTCTTAAGTTTTTTCTTGTATAAAATTCAGTTGTAGATAACCTCACTTTAGAGTCATGAGTGATACCTTATTAAGTGGGGTTTTTGCATGCAGTGGGTTATAGAAATTTCTGACAAGCCCGGGGAGCAAGAGGCTGAACCTGCATTTAAGGTGAAGGACCTATTATTTATGCTGGCACATGAACACAGTCAATGATCTATTACTTGAAAGCTGTTTTGTACCTTTTCTTTCAAAGGGTAATTATATTAGCCACTGTTCTGAGGAACCTGTACATACTAGTCTGAGATACTTGTGGACCAATTTTCTTGATATTGCAGTACATTGGGAACGTGCATGGAGATGAACCGGTAGGGCGTGAGCTTCTACTATTTCTTGCAAATTGGATATGTGATAATCATTTGAAGGATCCCTTGGTACTTTTCTTTTCTTTTATTACACCTAAGTGTAATTGTTTACTTTTTTTTTTTTTCGATCTTTTCATTTGTGCTTGCCCTTACTGTTGGTTCTTTTAACATGCGAAGTTTATTAAAGCTCCTTGACTCTTTGGGTTGTTTTGGATTTCTTATTCCTTTTTTTGCTGCCGATGTGCATAGTTTTTGGGAGGTTGCATTTTGTGCTGTTACAAGATCCATGTTCTGTATCTTCTTTAGTTGTATAAAAGATTTCCTGTTTCTGACTGCTTTTTGATGGTTCCTGTATCGCTTTTTATAGTTTCTTTCTTCTCTTATTTTCAAATCACCAGACTTGTGATTATTGCTTTAATGAGTAATCATAAAAAAGGGTGCTACCCAACTACATGGGATAGACAATATATATACCTAGCTAATGACATTAAGAACGAGAAAGTCCTGAAAGCTAGAAATACTAAAACAATAGTGAGCAACTTTCTATTGTAAAGGGTTCTAAACATAAGTTCCTTTAGATTCACCACCATCCTCAAAATTCCGATAATTTATTTCCTGTTTGAATATCTTTATCCTGGTTAAAATATATGTTTTATTTTTCAGCACCCTTCCTTCCTGTCTGTTTGATTCCTTTGCTCGCAGGCATTAAGATTGATGTTTCTGTGCTTATGTAGACAAAACCTACACAATCTTGCATGGTTTGTAGTATTGATATTAATACTTCTATCATTTCATGATTATTATATCTGATTAAAAATGCAAATTTTTTTTCTTGAAATGTCCATTGGTTTTATCAGGCTACATCGATTGTAGAGAATGTTCACCTTCATATACTTCCATCCATGAATCCTGATGGTTTTTCACTTAGGAGGCGTGGTAATGCAAACAATGTTGATCTAAATCGAGATTTTCCAGATCAGGTATCAATTTTTATAATGTCTGAATTTCTTTTGTGGCAGTTGTTTAGTCTAGATTGAGCTATAAAACTGACATAGGCTTTATGTAATGTGTGATTTTACGCCCTAGATTTTAGGATATATCATAGCCGATCTTGATTAAACTCTAAAACTGTAGGTTACCATGACATTTTCTAAGTTGGAATTCAAATCCTAATTTGCAGTGTGTTACAGTTTTTGATAACCCGGTTAAACGGTACCATGAACTGTCAAGCTTGAACAGTAGTTTTTCAGATCTAGATTATCAATTTTTATATTGAAGATGTAAACTGTATGAATTTTACAAGAGTTTTATGATTGAAAGTTAGGATTTATATCCATCTATAGATGCCTGTTGTAATCGAGATGGCTCAAACCTTGAATCATAGCGGCTACTTAGATTCAATTGAGGTCATTAAATTTCATATGACCAAAATGTGGGATGCTGAAAAGCATCTTTTCATTGTTATAATCTGAACACCCCATCAAAGAGAATATTATAATTTGAACACAATGCTTTTGCCTTTTCATTTTCATTGTGGGATGTTCTAAGGATGAAAGACATTGACTTGAATGCAATCACAGTTCTTTCCTTTGAATGACGATGTGGATGTGCGGCAACCTGAAACCAGAGCAATTATGAATTGGCTGAGAGATATACATTTTACAGCATCTGCCAGTTTGCATGGGGTAATACTTCCTGATTTTTCATGCTATTAACTTAGGAAAACCATATCTACACTATCACCCTTTGATAGGTATACTCTCTCAATCAATCTTGATTCTATAATAAATGTTAATGTTACTACCTTCAAGCTTGGACCCATAGTTACTATCCACTGTTGGTCAAAAGTGTTCTATCTCCATCATGAGAGATATGCTTTTGTTTTTGGGAAAGCAGCATCTTTATGTATCAAGGACAACTTCTCCCTACCCTCCTTCTCCTCTTTTATTTTAAGAGAAGAGCAAAGACTTACTTGCAAAGTTGCCAAGTAGTGTATATCTAACCAGTGGAAGAAGGGTCGAAAAACTACATTGCTGAAGACTGAAACTAGCTCCAACTTCATAAATTCAAAGCATAGTCATTTTCTAATGCATTCTTCTAATTGTTAGAAATGCTTAGTTCTTTAACTTCTTTCCTTTCAAATCAAAGTGATTTTTTTTATCGGTAAAAAATAAATAAAAGATATCTTCATCACTTTTGGAGACAAAAACACAAGATCTAATATAGAATTGGTTTTCAGTATTAAAATCCACTTATTTTCATCAACCACTACTGGGTTCACGCATTCAAATATACTAGTCTAAAGATATGGCTCATTAAAAAAAAAAACTTCAAAGATATGAAGTTGTGTCTCATGGAGCTTGGTAACCTGTGGTGGTTTTATACTTAGTTAAGTCAGATAGTGTATAGAGAAATAAATCTGATGGTGTCTTCTTTTGGTCACAGGGTGCACTTGTTGCAAATTATCCATGGGATGGCACTGAGGATAAAAGGTGATGGTTTTACATTGATGGCCAGTGGCACTGCATTATAGCACTTTGAAATTGAAATTGCTCTCCACTTTCATGCGTTTCTGCTCTATCCTTCCAACTCATTGTTGCTCTTTCCCACCCCCCCCCCCCCTTTCCTTCTGTTTGTGGTCGTGCTCCCATCATTTTATGGAATGTTAGCCTACCAACTGTTGGTGTTGCTTTGTCAAACCCATGCAGCTTATTTTCAAATTAACTGCATATTTGATTTTTCCATTGAAGAATTATTTTGGATGCTTACTAGCATGCTTTTCTTGTAACTTAGGAGGCATTTCATCATCATCTGGTTTCCGGGTGTTCTTTTTATCACTGCTGGAATTTGGGTCAACATATGTTTGTTGTACTTTTTATTTTGTTGCTATACCAACTCTCCCCTAAGATGGAAAAAGGGATTTTTGACACTAAGGCTTCGTTTGGTTACACAAATGAGATGAGATGAGAAATATGTGAATAGTAGTGAAATGGTTTGAGTTAAGATGTTTTATGGGGTTTTGGAAAAAGAGAGAAAAAGTTAATAAAAATATTATAAAGTTAAAATATTGTTAGAATATAATTTTTTTTTTTTTTGAGATTTGAAAAAGTTGAATTATTTTTTGTGTTTTGTTTGGAAGTTTGGGAAAGTTGTAATGATTAGATAATGATTAGATGAAAAAGTTGAAAAGTTGAAAATCTGAAATTGAAAAGTGTGTATGAATGGTGTTTGGATGTTGATATGAGATTGAGATGAGATTGAGATGGGATGAGATGGTCTGTGAAACCAAACGGGGCCTAATTGTTGCAGTACTGACTGATTTTTGGCTCAGTCAATGCTTTCTTTAGTGTCATTCATATAATGGAAACTCAAATACTAGGCGTCAGAGCATTTGTTATGATACCATATGAAATACTGCTCACCCCTCCTTACTTTGTTGAGTTTCTACTTGTTATCTGAGTATACATTATCTTTTATGCATTGCTATTTTTGTCAATTTAGCTTTGCCTTTTGCACTTACCCTTTTCTTTTGGTGTGAATAAATTTTAGAACAAATTACTTTGGATGTCCTGACGACGAAACATTCCGGTTCATGGCAAGCATATACAGTCGCTCTCACTATAACATGTCTTCCAGCAAGGAATTTCAAGGAGGAATAACAAATGGAGCATCTTGGTATGACAACATAAAAGTAATGCTGATGATTTTTTTTTATTGAAGAAGCAAATTGGCATGCTGATTATTCAAGACATTTGTCACTTTTGCTTCTGTAGTCATCTGAGTTGTTAAATTTTCAGAAAATTGGTCTTCGCCTTTTCTTTTGATATATATTTGGTGGTTCTTTCACAAGATATTTGCTGCAGGTATCCTATATATGGTGGCATGCAAGACTGGAACTATATGCATGGTGGTTGTTTTGAATTGACGTTAGAGATAAGTGATAACAAATGGCCTAGTGCTAATGAGGTCAGATGTCAGTTTGTCTCTTTACATTTATTATTAGTTGTATTCTCATTATGTTAAAACTTGCATGTTACTGTTGATGATTCTTTGTTAACTCCTCTAATGGGGATTGTTTATGACCAAAACTCTTGGGGATTGTTTCTGACCAAAACTCTTAGTATTAATATTGCTAGTTATAATTTAGTAACGAGCAGCAGCACCAATTTCTTTACTCTTTAGGTTTGAAATTGTAACTGCAATAAGTGATGATCTCTTATTGATGTATGTTTTACTTGGTATTGTCATATTTCTATCTACATTTCTATAGTACTGAAGTCAGTTTTATATTGAGGAGCATTTGATGTCTTAATCAAAGTGCATATGGTAACAAACTGCAATCTAGTGCATGCGTAAATTATGACAAGCTTGTTTGGAAGAACTGTTTTTTTTTTTTTAATGAGTAGTTTGAAAGAACTGTTAGTAAAGAAGTTCAAAAGATATGATGATGAGGTGTTAATGTTATCATCAATCTAGTATCTTATTAGTTGTAAAAAAAATAAAAAATACATGTTTCTGGTTTTTGCTTGTCTGGCATGGTCAATTTGAGTCTGCATTTGGTTTTGTCTCTTGTTATTGGTAGCTTACAACGTTGTGTTGCAAGGTATTGTCTTACATTAAAGCATTAAAGTTCTCTCTCTCTCTCTCCATGCGATACTTCTAGTCTCCTACCATTTAGTTAAAGCACTTTGGCAAGTGCTTTGGATAATTAATTGACTTCAGTGACTTTTACCTCTCAGCTTTCTTTTTCTGGTCTTATTATTATCTAGTTGTTTTACTTGTCAAAACTCAATTATCTAGTTGTTTGAAGTGTTCTCTTCTTTACCTCTATATTAATATGCAGCTTCCTACTCTCTGGGAATACAACAAAATGAGCATGCTAAATCTTGTTGCGAGCCTTTTGAAGGTACTTCTGTGGTTTGACTGCAAACTTCTTTCTCATATAAAGTCATAATATAGACCTGATTTTTGCTTCTTGCAGTTTCTGTAATAGACTATGTGACATATTAGTATGATGGCACACATTCCATGACATGCATGCAATTTGACATAGTGCATTGACAATGTTTGTCTGTATGGCTCGTACTTTCAGACAGGAGTACATGGAAGGATTTTTTCATCGGATACTGGAAGGCCACTGCCGGGCTCTATTACAGTGAAAGGAATAAATCACACTGTATGTTTACTACCGGACAGATACATCTAGTTGTGCTGCTTTTTAAAAAAAAAAAAAAAAATCTAGCACTTTTAGGGGGTGGAAATTCATTTGTGGATATGGCTTTCTTGTAGGCATTGGCAGTAAAATTTTTTTGAGACAGCAATTAAGTCTTTACCAGTCAAGAAATCATTTCAAACTTTGAAGTATCACTTTTAAGGATCGGCTGGATTTCCTATTGAACGCAATGTCTAAACGATTTAAAACTTACAGTAAAAAAAAACAACTTAAATAACTCAATGTCCAATCTTTTTATCCGAGTAGCGTGTGATCAATATATCGCATGCTTAATTGTTTATGCTAAGTTTTGTTTCATGTGGTGTAACTTACCTCCATAATGTTAGCAAAAGAAATTATATGCTTGTTGCCAGCTTGATCTAGTGCTTGCAAGCTATTTGACCAGCTATGAAATTATGTGTGGGGTGACCTAATTGTAGCATGACAGTCAAACTTTTCTTCACACATTATCATCATGTAGGTCGTAAGGATTGTGGATTTATTTGTGTAAAATGTTGTCAATGTACATTCATGTCACTGCTGACTAATATGGTATATTTTATTTTTTGGCCTGAAAAATGATACCTTCATTTGATATGAAACTACAAGAGAATTAACTATTAAGGCTTATTAATGTATACAGTTTGATCTGCATGGATTCCTAGTTTGTTTCTTGAGTTATGTTCTGGGACGTTTTAGATCACACACACACACATACACACACACACACACATATATATGAGTACTGCTTCATCTACAAAAGAATTACACAAAACAATCCCACAAAATGACGTGGCTTCATCTGATCTATTAGATCTACTTTACAATAAAATTAACTTTACAATCTGACGAATGACAGCAAGCCATATCAGTTTGTGGGATTGTTTTTGTGTAATTCCTTTGTAGCTAGAGTATTTCCCTATATATATTATTCAGCTTCATCTGTGCATACACTTGTACCAGTTTGATCGATCAATTTCTTGAACTATGAATACAGAAGATATGATCTTTTGTACATTTATGGTTGAAAATAGGTCAATCCACAAAACTTTTATTTGTTAGTTAACAAAGCGTTGGTTGGATTCTTCCTTTTTCATAGCATGTATTTTGGTGTCTCAACTTCATTGACAGGTCAAAGCAGGCAGAACCTTTGCTGATTACCATCGTTTGCTTGCCCCAAGAGGGCGATATGAAGGTATCATACTTCACTAGCATGATTTAAAGTTCATTTATGTGGTAATCTAGGAAGCCCATGGAAAACTTTTGAAATATTAGAATCTATTAGAAAAACGGGAATGCCACATTTTGTATGATAAAGAATAAAAAGTCGGCTGAAATAAGTTATTGATGACATGGCCTCATGATGATTGGGGATGCGGAATGAAGGCATATATATAAATATATATATATATATATATATATATTATGGTCTTTTCATCTCCTACCAAAAATCTTTGGTAAGAGAAGTTGTAAACAATGCAGCACCATCCTCATCGGAGGATAGGATTCTACTGAGTATGAGGGTTTGCCTTCTGTTTGCATGCACCTGGTGCGGGTCTCAGTGGACTGGAGGGAGAAAATGAATGGAATGAACTGCAATGGTCAAAGAACATTCCCCCAAGTTCTCAACTATTTTCTTCTCGACCACTACATAGGAGCTATTTTTCACACACTTTCAGACCCTACATTTTAAAATGAAATGAGATGAAATGAGAGGATACTTAGAGAGAGAGAGAGAGAGAGAGAGAGAGAGAGATAAGGGACTTCTGTTGAGTACTTCTTGAGTAAAAGGGTTGGCATCTATGTGTTTTTGCTTTTCGCCTCCTTGCTTAATATAAATAAGCAGCAAATTTGTCATGTTTCCTTTCCTTTCAAAGATAGCTTATTCGATTTCCATGTTTGTGGTCTTGATATATTAGTTTGACTGCAGTTATGGCCACTGTGCCTGGATACAAATCCAGAAGCACACGTATCTGGTTGGAAGGAGCTGCAATGACACTGGATTTTGTTCTTGATCCAGAAGTCACACTTAAGGGTAATCTACTTCGAAGTAGCTGTGAATGTGACTCTGGCAGTAAAAGAAGGCTGGAATTTTTAGGCATTCTTTGGGAGGGCCATCTGGAAATTTGCTTTATTTTGATTGTTATTGTAGGATTTCTTTGCTTCTTATTTCGGAGGAGAATGAAAAATAATAACCTTTCAAAACATAGACTCCTTGTAGGGCCCAAAAGACCAGTTGGGGTTTCAAACTCATGATAATTTTTTCTTTTGTTAAAGATGAAAGTATATTTTACCTCATAAAAGAAACAGAAATTAAATGCTCTTCTCCATTTCTCCATTAATGCTGTCTATGTAGTCATAGATGCTTTGCATCTTCTGTAGATTACTTAAGTTCTATTTCTATAATGTTGTATCGTAGACTTTGCCATCTTCAGTTGCATCAGTTAATGTGACACATTAAATATTTCTCATGTATGAATAATATCAAATAATTGTAGATAGATCCTCAAATTGCAACCTCCACTTCTCATCCCTATCATTCCCGTTTCAAGAATTTTGTGAGGTTCTTTGTCTCCATTCTCTAGTTGAAAAACAAAGTCTTTGTTACATTTAAAGAAAACTGAGAAATGTTTTCTTAGTGAGTATAAAAGAAAAATAAGAAATATATATATATATATATATATATATATATAGATTTATGATAAGAATAAGAGATTCTATAAAGGCAAATTGTGGCTTGATATGTTATGTTAGATTATAGAATTATTTTTATTGTAAAATAGATTTAATGCATTATATGGAGTCGTATAAGTTTTTGAGTTTATTTTTGTGGAATCTTTTTGTGGTTTTATCACTTCTCTAAACATAATACACCTTTGATTGATAACAATATTAAAAAAATGTTAATAATATAATAGACAACCCAGAAATGTATTTTAATATACGAGTTCTGCTACATACAATCACTTTTGCATATTCTTTGTGCACTCTACTGATGTGATTGGTTAAAATAGTTATTTTATATTAAAAAAAGTGATGTAGCCAATCATATTAGTAGAGTGTACAAGGAGTACGCAAAAGTTACTGCATACAGAATTTTTGTTTTTTAAAATTGTGAAATGATATTGAGAAATGCTACTTATCATCCCATACTACATACCAATAGTATATTTAAATATGAAAAAAATCTACTCATCATCTTCACACAACACACTATATATGATTTTTTTAATTTTTAATTTTTCTTCCCTTACCAAATTATGATGTATGGATGATGAGTAGAATAACTTAATTAATTTAGGAGGAATAAAACTAGAAAAAATCTAAAAAAAAAATGTAGTGTGTGAGATGATGAGTAGTAAAATTCTTAAATATGTCTAAATATGTGTATTTAAATAAAAAGATAAAAATAATAAATTACATATTAGTGCGTAGTGTTAAAAAATTAATTTTTTAAGCATAGAAAGACTTTCTTTTAAACTTTTAAAGTTGATCTCTTTGAACATAGCATCATCAAACTGATTCAAACGTAAAATATCACTCGGAGAGTGTAGACGAGAAATCTTTGGCCCGAATATCTCCGTCTCTTTAATAAATTCCCCAAAAAATCTCCCACTTTAAAAAACATTCTCTCAGGAAGAACTGAAAAAAAAAATGGAGGCTCTTTAAAAAGACTGGAATAAAAAAAAATATCAAAAGATAATAGAAAAAAGAATCGCAGAAAGAAATCTCCGCTACCGACAATGCTGACTGACTGTTTGCGCATCTTTCAACGCGTTTTGTATCCGCATGTGGAACACGTCCTCCGGCTGCACGCGCACGAAGCACAGTACACAAATACACATATATATTGCTTCTCACTGCCTTGATCTGTTTACGTTGCTTAAGGTCGTAGAAGCAAAAGATTAGCACGCTTGTCACTTTTCCATTGGTTTAGGACTTTATTTTCCGTTTGGAACCGGCCGTTTCAGTTGGGCGCAGTGATATTACCTGCCCCAGAATCTCTAAGCACAGTTCCTGAGGAAAGTAAGAATAAGAAGAAGAATCTCCGACACGCTTCACCTTGTACTTGGTCTCCTACACGTGGCAACTCCCTATTGGCTTTGTTCAAAGGTTTCAACTATGATGCGTGGTAGTTTAATCCACTTGAGATATTATATTGCCATCTCTTTCTTTTGAAAAGGAAACAAAAACACGTTCTTGGTCTTATGCTGATTACATACAAGTAATATCATAGATTACATCTGATTCTGGGTCTTGTTTATCGTTTAAAGAGCAAAACTTTCAAAGGCGGTTGAATTCGCATTTCTGAGTTCAAATAAAAGCTCACAACAAGTCTAGCATCACCCTTGAAACTCTCTGTTCTTTCGAAGGACAGTTTTCTTGGGCGAGCTTCAATTCCAATTTCGTTTTTTGTCTTAAGGTTTTCTTCCATTTCCTATTGCTTGAGAATATGAGATGTCGAACCTGTTGATTTAAGTTTGATACTAACAAGCTTAGAAATGGTAATTTCCTCTGTTTGTGTTATAGGTGAGAAAACGTTAAACTTGGTCGGAAGTAGCTAGCTCACGGTGTTGAAGCGATATGGCCATAAAGGAAAAAGGGTTTGTCAAAGGTTGTCTCCCTGAGGAACTAAAGA
This sequence comes from Cyclocarya paliurus, assembly GCA_029856935.1. Taxonomy (NCBI): domain Eukaryota; kingdom Viridiplantae; phylum Streptophyta; class Magnoliopsida; order Fagales; family Juglandaceae; genus Cyclocarya; species Cyclocarya paliurus. Next base: position 1,972,885 of record CM056947.1, on the reverse strand, counting down.
AAGTGCTTCGATCGGTGGCTGCAAACTGGGGGGACGTGATGGATGATATGCAGGCGTTGCAGGTGATCCAATTGAGCGGTGCAATGACCAATGAGGTTTACCAGATGAACTGGCCTACAAAGAATGGTGAGGTTGTTAGAAAGGTCTTGGTTAGGGTTTATGGTGAAGGAGTGGAGGTTTTCTTTAACAGGGACGATGAGATTAGGACGTTTGAGTGTATGTCAAAGCACGGCCAGGGGCCTCGCCTTCTTGGTCGCTTCCCGGATGGGAGGGTTGAGGAGTTCATTCATGCTAGGGTATGTGAATTTTGGATGCTTATGAGATTATGTCTTATTTGTGATGCCTATGTGCTTGATTACATGTTATTTGAGAAAAATGGTGCTTCTTTTGAATAAAGTTTTAGTTTATGGATTGGGATGGATTAGAATAGGTGTGCTTCAATGATTATCTTCTTGTGTTGGCCCATTATACCTGCTTTAATCATGAAAACTTCTCTTTTTACCTATTTTTTAAGTTTTCCTTACTTTGTTGCTACTTTGATGGGTAATTATGACTGTTTGATGAATTATGAAAAATGCACCTTTGGAATCGAATTAGTGGGGCACAGTGAAGGAAAAAAGATTCGAGCGCTCAGGGCTGTAAAAGCTTGGCCATCCTTTCTGGTGGTCTGAACTCTTGTTTATATGTATTTATTGAATTGCCTTTTTTTCCCCTTCCACTAGTTGCTTTTCTCTACCTGAACGCATTTAAGATACATCTAGATAACATTAAGATAAGAAAATGGCTACAATAGAGTTAAAATTTTACTTGGGGAAAATCTGTACCGAGGACTCAGTGTTATTAGTCCACTGATTGCTTATCTTTGCAGAAGACCATTTAAATAACAGTTTCTCTCTCTTTTTTTTCCCCCGGTGATTTTCAGACATTATCTGCGGCTGACCTCCGAGATCCTGAAATTTCTGCTCTCATAGCAGCTAAGATGAGAGAGTTCCACAATCTTGATGTGCCTGGTCCAAAGAATGGATTTGTCTGGGACAGAATGAGGTATTGATATCTATTATCAAAAGGCTTTTTTTCTCCCTATTATAAAAAAGTTAAATTGTACTTCAAACTAGTTAAAAGGTCCCTCTTAAATAGGATGATATCTAATGCCGTTTGTGTTCCTTCCTCAGAAACTGGCTCTGTGAGGCCAAAAGTTTGTGCTCTCCTCAAGACGCCAAGGAATTTTGCTTGGATTCTCTAGGGGAGGAAATTAGTATGCTAGAGAAAGAGTTGTCACAGGATCATCAAGAGGTTGGATTTTGTCACAATGACCTGCAATATGGTAATATAATGATGGACGAAGAAACAAGATCAATCACTATAATCGTAAGTTTGTCACTCCCTATTTTTAGCTGTATCTATGGCCTCTGCATTCTGACATCCAATTCTCAGTTGTTATTGCAATTGTTTCCTAGTTATAATTGCAAAGTTACATTCTCCTGGCATGGGATTGATTCTTCTACCTCTTATGGTTTTCTTTATGAAGTAAGAACTATCCTTAGGCCAGTGAAGTTTAAGAAGTTCAAAATGTTCTTAAATCTCGAACCAAATCTGTCCTTGTGTTATTATTGTCTAGTCAAAAGAAGAGGAAAAGCAAAGCACCTTTGGACTTGTGGCCCTCTGATTCTTTATATGACTTAGTAGCCATAAAAAATAGTTAGCAGTTAGCACAGAACAATATATCATTAACTACAATTTACTACTCCAAAGATAATACATTATAAACTGCAAATTTACTGCAACGACTTTACATAAATGAGTTGTGTGGTCTTTCTTAAGAAAGAAAAAACATAAGGTTACATTTGTGGTACAATAAATGCATGAAACCTAATGAGAACATTTATATTCTTTGTATTATTTTGTTATTTTTTGCAGGATTATGAGTATGCAAGTTACAATCCTGTTGCTTATGACATAGCAAATCATTTCTGTGAAATGGCAGCAAATTACCATTCTGAGACGCCTCATATTTTAGACTATAGTCAATATCCAGGTGTGTTTATATAGACACACAACACACAACACACACACACACACACACACACACACACACATATTTGAGGATGTCACTACCTCCAAAATTATCTTCTCCTTAATGAAACTTGTAAGATGAGATTGGGGTTGCATTCTTTGGACTAAGTCGTTCCTTTTACTTCATTGCATTTGGTATCAGATCTGGAGGAGCGCCAAAGATTTGTGAGCATATATCTGAGTTCAGCAGGTTAGCCACTAGTTTCCAATTCAGTTTAGTGATTTGTATGGGAAAAAGGTTCTGGGACTTGTGTGTTTTGTTTTAGATGTTTGATCCTCCGGGTGCATTAGTTGAAACAAGTTCCACTCAGTTATATTTGTTACTGGTGAAGATGGAACACCTATCGCTGTTTCAAACTCTTTATAGATCAAGGATTCATGTGAGTATTGCTCTCTGCTAAAGTTAGGTGTACGGATTCTTAATCTAGCGAAGTAGACACTGAAAACTTTTAGAAACCATTCTCCAAAACTACGGTAGATAATCCAACAACGCTTCTCCAAATAAAATGCATATCTTTTGAAAATTATAATGATTCTCATTTCAATATTCTTAAAAGCAACTCCATCATTGGTGTACAGGCAACATACACAGTGACAAAGAAGTGGAGCAGCTAGTCCACGATGTGGAGAAATACACTCTTGCAAACCATCTTTTTTGGGGCTTATGGGGAGTTATTTCAGTAAGCATTCCCACATGTTCCACTATTAATTATGAGAGACTGGAAGGGTAAGATTAACCAACCATCTGCTTGTCTGCAGGATTATGTGAACAAGATTGATTTCGACTACATGGAGTATGCAAGGCAGAGATTTCATCAGTACTGGCTGAGGAAACCAGCATTATTGGGCTATTCATGAAGTGCTTGGCAAACACGTATAAAATTTCATGATTTCCTAGATTTGGAATTGGTAAGAATCTAAACATGTAGTAATCCGCATACGGCAGAGAAGCTGTGGTTGGATCCACTTGTAACATTATAATACTCCTTATAATAATAATAAAGTGTGTTTCCACTGCTTCCCCATTTTTCTTCTTCCATAACCATTATTCATTGAGAGGGGAACTCAAATTATCTTTAGAATGTGAAAATGGTAAGTTTGAGAGGAAATGTCAATCAGATTAGCTAAGAGCACAAGGAATCGAATCCCAAAATCTGATGGCTATTACTCTCAATAACAATCTCTGCTTCATGGCTGAAGAAACTCTTACAAAATATATGCTTGTAGTGTATTACCCGCCAAATCCTCAAATTTTATTTACGTTAATCTCATTGTCTAAAAGTTCTGTTTTTTAAATGATTCACATCAAGCCGGTGGTTTAGTAGTATAATATTACCCTGCCGGGAGATAACTTTGAACAGGGACGTTTTCGAGGATTGGCTCGTACAGATAGATGGGGCTGGCCTTACGTTCGAAGTAGATAATAGTTTTGTCCTACTATCCGATTTGTTTACACGGTTTTCTTTTATTACAAGTGATGGTTTCAATAAAATTGGGATGTCGTCCCCTTAAAATATATATAGATATATATATATATATATATATTACCCTGCCCGGATGGGGGGACCTGGAAAGTATTTTCTAAAGTGAAGTCATACACTTTTTGTTTTGATGCAAATAAAATAACAAACTTTTTCTTTGCAAGTAAGCCAAATGAGGGGAAGTGGGTGGAAGGGAGATGATGCTAATGGCTGGCTAAAAGAAATTCTGGCACAATCGTTTTTCCAAAATTTGGGTTAAAACTAGTGCATGTTTGAATGTGGAATCAACATACATTCAATATAACTTTTTGTTCTGTGCTGGAAATATAATAAGACAAACTTTATCTGTACAAACGCAACATTAGAGGCAGAGAGACGATTCTGCTAATGGGGCGGGGGCAACTAGAATTTCTGGTAGCACTCCCTCCAACAATTTGGTCAAAGCTATCTTAACCATTAAAACTTAAACTGGTTCGGATATAAAGTTTAAAATCAAAATTCTCTATAATCAATTGATATTTCAATGGAAGCATCTTCAACTTTGTGAAGAGAGATTAGACATGGATCGGAGATGGTCGACAATGGAATCGATTATTGAATGAGAGCCACCAGTAGCTGCAAACAGAAGGTGTTTAGTTGCTTCAGCTCTATCAAAATAAAATGCACCTGGTACCAATTTTTCTTTTGGTTGTACTGCCAACCAAAGAACCGTGTCTGCACCTTCCTCACTCGTTCTAAGTTTTCCTGAAAGCCTGAAATACATTCAAGATAAAAAAGAAAAATAAGGAAATGAGTAGTAGGGAAGTGAATGGGGTGATCTCAAAATATTAGAAGGATAAGCTCCTTACGATTTAGAGAATCCAGGCAAACTCGTAGCAACTCCAGGCGTGTCCGCCCAACCTGGGTGCATCGAATAGAAACCAATCCCTTTATTCTTGTAAATTTCAGCCCATTTCTCAGTTAGTGCTACCTGACGAGATAACTCCAAGTGAGTTCCAGAAGGAATTGATTTTGCAACTCTTTAACATATAGCACCATAGAAGGCTACCACTCTGTAACACTGAGTGACAGCGTTTTTACTATAGCTACACATACAAAAATCTTTCGGTGTAACTTGGGATTCCACATTTCACTGAAGCAACAAGGGAACAGAGTTCAAAAGAAATATGGTAGTACCAAAACCATCAACTTCAACCATCTAAACATATTTTTCTTTGAAAAGAAATTTAATATAAGGCACAAAAAGAGTTGCAACTGGAGCAACAAAAGAGAAGAGAGCATCTACAGTCAGGATGTGGTGTAAGACTTACCCAATGGAAGGCTGACTTGCTTTCCATAATGGGTAGATCAGATCAATCTAATAAAATTTATCTAAAACTTAAAATGTAATTCTAATATAAAATAATTATGAAAAAAACCAGAAAAATAAGGGGTGGCTGCCCACCCTGAAGCTTTGCTTACTTACAGTGTAGGTGCGTTGCTTTTGTTCTCAAAAAAGCTGTGGGTGTGTCAAATTTTTATTGGAGGGTGTAAAGGACCTGTTTTACACCATGTCCTAATTAAGATTAAATTCTAAAGATTTTTAACAGTTAGCAAGCACCAAGACTTGCAAGAAATTCCACTAGAACTCGGAAACCATAAAATAGTGACCTATTCAACAAAAATGGATTGCAATGTCGGACATTAAAAAGTTTTACAGATCTTCGACTCAACTGACCTGAACTCGCTTATTTCGAGCATACTGTTCCACCCCATTGAAGTTGCTGTCACTGAACTGCCTCAAGACAATCGATTGGAAACTAAATAAGTATTTAGTGGAAGGATTGAAGCTTACTCAAAATTCAAAAAAGCAGTTACCTGTAGATCTTTGGTCAAAGGAGATGTGTACATTCCACCAGAGGACACTGTGATAACGCGAGCATCAGGTGCAGCTTTCTCCAGTAGTGGCAGCATCAGTTCTGTGATGGCATAGGTACCCAATACATTCACCGCAAAACTTAACTCAAACCTGGAATTTTAGAAGTTTTTAAAGCCACAATGCATCAATTTCTATGCATCAAGAAAAAGGATAAAATGAATACAAATTAGTTTAGCATAGAGTGAAAAGGACACACCCTTCTGAAGTGGTAACTCGTTTATTCTCAAGCACACCAGCATTATTGACCTAGAGGCAGTTTAATCTTCCATGTTAAATATCATCTTGAGGGTTGGCTGTCAAAATTATTGACCCTATTTAAGTGTGTGTAGGAAGAAAAAATGACAGCTTTACCAGTACGTGAACGGGTACATCATTTGATGAAAATCTAGACGCAAATGATTTGATATCACTGATGGATGAAAGATCACAGACCTGCAAGCTAAATTTTATAAGCCGCTTGCAAGCAAAACCCAACTTCATAGAGATCATTGCAGTTATATAAAAGGAGAAAAAAAAAGGAAAGAAAAAGAACATGAGGTTCTTGGAACCATTAGCCATTGTATAATCTCAAAGAATATAGCATACTTGGATTCACTAACGCATATGATTACATAAATAAAACCCCCTTGAAAATAACCATGAAGGAGAAGAAAATTAGCAAGAAGTGAAACATTTAAATCTAAAGAAAGCAGATACCTCCAGATGTACATTTGTGTTGCCTGTGGCAGACTGAATCTTAGAAAGTGCGGCTTCTCCTCTCTCCTTATTACGGCATAACATAAAGACGGTTGCTCCACTGATTTGCGCATCGTATATACACAGATATAGGTTAGCCACCTAAAAACACAAGCTCAAAATACTTAAAGATAAAGGTAAAGTTGTATCATAATCAACACCGTGAAGCAAGACCCTCCGCAGTTGCATAACCAATGCCAGAATTTGCTCCAGTAACTATGCAATTCTTGCCATTCATTCTTGTCTCCATATCCTCTGGTTTGAACTTCTTTGAATGTTCACTACAAAGCAAAAAAACTCACCAATCAGTTGGAAATGTGAGCGTAGAAGATTTACATGAGTTCCCTTTCAGCAACCTATATTCTTATATAAAGCATTGGAATTTAAAACACTGATAGGTGATCACAATTGAAACCATGACAACTTTATTCATCGTGATCGACACGAATATTAAACACACCCATCAAGCCCACCGACCCCAAAACAAAGAAAAAGAAAATAAAGAACAACCCAAAAAGAAAACGAGAAGAGCACAAACTGGGCTTACACGAAACCGGCTTTGGTGAAATTGAGGTATCCGAATATACCAAAAGCCGTCGATCTCCATGTCTGTTTTGTGTTTTCAGTGATCGCAGTAATAATAATATCAAATGAGTTCCGTTATCAAGAACAAAAATACAGTAATTAGTAGATATACATAATGAAAGAAATTTAAGCAGTAATGTGTACCTTGAGAAGGAACATTGTGAGTAGTCCAATGGAGAGGTGACTTTGGAACTGCAACGTTGCAGTGATTTCCATGTCTTTTGGAATGCGTCCTAACTTCTAAAGAAACTGGGAGTTGCTGACGCGCGCACTGGCGTGGGTTTAGGTTATTGCCTGATGATTTGCCACGCAGCAGAAGTTTCAGCCACTCCTTGTCTTGGTTTTGGACTCTGGAAAAAGTCTTCAAGGCTTGGCGTGACTTTGACAAGTGAAAGGATATTTGTAATCGTTAACTATGTAATTATTGTGTAATTATTTTTTAAAAAATAAATAAAATATAAAATTTATATGAAAGAAATTAATTTTTTAATAATAAATTTTATTAATTTTTTAAAAATATTTATATGACTTTACAATTATATGCAAAATTGTTCAATTGACAAATAACCAAAAAAGTGGGCTTTTGGCTTAATAAATGATCGTAATTAAAAAAAAGTTTTCTTCACGTATTTTTTTTTAAAAAAAATACTTTAATCATATCAGTTGCTGAGTGTATTTTGATGAAATATTTTAACAAATATTTACTTAAAATGCATCATATAAATTATTATAATTCTCTAATAAAATTCAAGATAGAAAAACATTTCTAGTATTCATACTCAAAACAAATATTTTCTTTTTCCTTTTTGGGGACAAATAGAAATATGCAAATTAAATGATAGATTGCTTTTAAGGAGATGATACAAGGGATTAGGAGATGTATTAAAAAATTATATTATAACAATATTTTCTTTAACTTTCAACAACATCTCATCTCATTTCATCTGAACTGCGTAATCAAACAAGACCTCAATTTAAATTAATTTAACTAATTCAAATTGTATCGGTCGAAATCAAATCGATTGTAATGGATGTTGTCCTGAGTTTCTACCAAAATTTACTAAAGCCAGAGAGGATCCTTTGCAGAGCGTCTTGAATTTTTCCTTGTTATATTCTTTGGGAAATGTTAAAAGTTCTTAAGGTGAGGCGGCAGAGTGGATTGCCATATTACTGTGATATATTAAACCAAAGCAATCTTCCATCGTTTAGTGCAAATAGATTATTAAAACGTCCAATTTCAGAATAAAAAGATTGAGAGAATATGTTCCTCTGAGTCTGGACAATCACTATTTGTTTGTAAACTACTGACCAAGATATAAATTATGGATTTGGAGATAAGCAGGATCTGGGATCAAAGTTCCATCAATTCAATATCTTCCCTTGAAAGGGGTTAGGGTTTGGATCGGTGCAAGAACTACCAAAAGGGAACTCTGTGCCTACAAGTTGGTAATAAAGGTTTAGGCTTTAAATCAAAGGTCTAACAGTTGATAAGGTAACCATCTTGGCCTATGCAACCATTTTAATTTTTTATGGTGAAGGACTGATGCTTCTAAAACGTATGGAAATGACATCAATAGAACTTACTGCATCATTTTTGGAAATAATGAGTTATATATTGGAACTCCAGCAAAACAAACAGATACAGGATACTTAACCCTCCTACTCTTGCACAAATATCACAAGAAGCACATAAATCTGGAAAGATGCAAGTATGTATGGAAAGCTCTCTGGTTGTGAAGTTCATGTTCGTGGGCTCAAGTCTTAAGAGAAGCCACAAACGTAAGAAATGTTGGAGGGTAGGACTGTATCCAGATTCCAAACCCCTAGTTTCTAAGATGCCACTTATGTGTGAGAATAATATTGAGTAATGAGTAATGACTCCAAATGTGCATACAGTAACTCGGGCGAATAAAATGGTTTCGGGATGGGATGGTGGAGGTGAAATTTGTTATGTTCATATGATGAAATTCTTTTTTTCATGCAGCTGTTGCCAACACACAGACAAGAATTTACCTATAAAAAATGTTCTTGGAACATAAGACATATTTCCCAATAGAATTTCAAAAGAATCTAAAGTTGGAAGGTAAATAGCACAAATCTGCATATGGCAGCAATATCTCATGAGAATATGCATCAACCGTCTTTTACAAGGTCAACTTTCTAAGCAACTAGAGAACTTTCCAATCATAGCTGTGATCTCCAATACACACTACTTACAGTAATAATCCACTTGTGTGAACCTACCTTCAGAACTAATATGCTCTATGAGACCTATTGGTAAAACCCCTATAGCCAAGACCTTTACACACTAACTGCAATATACAATATCAATGACCAATAAATGAAATTGAAAGAATGCACGTGAAACGTAGTAATGCTATTGAGAATTTCACAAGTTGTCGGATCTCTCACCCAAAGCCACTCTTAAGTGTTGAGAAATCCTCCCTCAATCATGTATTTCCTGCATTAGAGAGAGATTTTCATTTAAAAAGGAAAAAAAAAGTATGATAGTGGGAAAGAAAAAACAGAATGGATGAATATGATGGATCCCCCCCCCCCCCCCCAAGAGCGGCCTCAAAAAAAAAAAAAAAAAAAAAGAGAGAGAAGTAAGTGTCATTGGTTCCAAGTTGAGCGTTTTACTTATGTGAGGGAGCATGTGATCCAATGGTGACATGCTCTTGCATTGGGTTTCTTGGTGTAAAAGTGATCACTGCATGTATGATGTAACTATATCCCATTGAAGAAGCTTCAACCTGATTTCTTATGGGAGGTAGCGGGGTGGAACCTTAGCCACATCTGGTGAGGTGAACCAAGGTACAATTGGCAATTGAAGAAGGTGGGCTCGGGCTTAGAACTTTAATCCTCTTTAATCAAGTTGATCTGGGGAAATTATTTTGGTATTATGGTTATGAGAGAGAGAGAGAGAGAGAGAGAGAGAGTTTATGGAGGTTCCTAGTGGAGACAAACAAAGTATGGAAGCTTGGGAAGTGGTTGGTATTCCAACGAAAAAAACTAGGCCAGAGGAAAAAAATAAGGTTAGTATGTCGAAGTAGATTCAATGAAAGGTTTAGCATTCTAGCCAGAGAGGATAAACATATAGGTTTGCTTGCTTCAACACCGGCACCCTTGGAGGCGTCAACCAGCATGATGGTAAAGCTTCATGGTATCCTATAGACGTATGATCAAATCCTGGCTTCACCAGAGCAGGGGGTTTAATAGGCAGGCAGCAGGCTTCCCTAAATGTCTTATCACAGAATTTGGGACCCCAAGAAAATAAAGTAACATACTTAATAAAATGACCAGCAACCTTAGCTATGGAGAACTAGAATATAGCTCAATCTCATTTTCAAGCTTAGTTCTGGTCTCAGCTTGCACATAAGATGTCCAATCTTGCCATAGCATGACCAAACCCATCAGATCACCAAATGAAGCACACCAGAATCAGGCCTGTTAAAAATCAACCAGATAAAGGCTCTAAGATCCAGCCTTAGAATAATCCTATAAATTTGAATAGTCATGTCAATGTCCCCACAGCTTCAAAAGCTTTATAAAGATTACTGGACCAGCCACCCGAAGTGGGTTCTCTAAAAATTCCAAAAGAATTCAGAGTTCATGTCTATATGAACTACAGCCAAGGCTTGTCAAAAGGAGATTGCATGTCAACTTCAAAATAAAGGGCTTTGTTTTTTTTTATATCCAGAAAAAGGAGTTAACAGAATGTTACCCTAGAATTTTATTTTAGTACAGCCTAGCTACTCTGATGAAAAGCCAATTGAACCTCATGCAATCACACACATGGCATGGCAAAGTACTCACCTCTCCAAATATTAAGCTCTGCTCATTCCAGCATCAATACCCATATTTGCTCTAACATCTTCCCTTTCGATCTCTGCATCAGTGAATGTGAGTGCCCGCTGTAGTTTCCTGTGAGAAAACACCTCAACCTCAGCCATATATGTGGCAGTCACAGGTCGGTGATCTGAAAGTTTAAGCTCAGTCCTCCTGTAACTTTGTAGCTTCAGTCCCTTGCCATATGAAAGAACACGATCACACCTGGAACAAGAGTGTCAGCTACAGTAAATTTTTAAAGAAATAATTGAGATTTGCCACAAACAAGTATATGTATTTACATGTTGCTACCTATTATGTTTAGTTTTGAGCAATGGTCAAAATCTAATTTAGATCTAAACAAAGCACCTTTGGGGATTTCCAGAGCACATGTTCACTAACTTGTTAAATTTATATTCACTATAAATGAAAGTTTTAATAACTACTATAAATGAAAGCTATGTGGAATAACTTGTCTTAGTTGTAATGGTAGAACTAAGAAAGAAGAGACACCGAATCCATAGTGCAAATGTAGCTCGGCGGGTATGATGCCAAAGTTGTAAAGTTAAACCACTGAAGACATTAAACTTTCCTTTCATGGTACTCACTCAAAGGGTTAAAATTATTCCAAAACAATCTAGTCTGTCAACTAGATTCACTCCCTAAATACAATCATTCACAGTTTACGAACACGAAGTTGCAGTTCCTAGAATCTTTTCCAGAATTTATCACAAGGCAGATAATGGAAAAGCAACTGAGATGACAACAAAATGCTTGCCGGTTAGACCTTTTCAATACTTTGTATCCAATAAGAGAAATGATATTTGCAGTCGTGTAGTGCATAAGCGCCGCGCAATCCCTTTGAAAAAAGTGAGTAAATACGGGACCCACATGAAAAAAAAAACTAATTTACGCTTGCGTACTCTACGACTGTATGTAGCATTATTCATACCCCCAGAGTCAAGCAAGCAGAATTATAAAATCATTTGTATGAGTAAACCGACCTAAGAAATCTATTAAAGTTACTGCACATATACATAAATGCCAGATGAAACAAACCAACACTTAGAAGTTATCTGGAAAGGTTTACTTCAACAGAACAAACTAAAACATAACTTCTCTAACATGATGAAACAGCCATTTTCTGGGGCTGAGTTAGCAACCAAATAAGCATAATATTAGCAGGTGCAGGGATCAAGCACTCGGACTAGGCAAGTAGAAGCATACCATGCTGGTGTACGCCTTCCAGCCTTTGGATCCTCTCCATAGTACTTTTCTGAGTTGATCTCATATTTATATGTAGGTGGGAATCTTAAGGTACCCTCAGACCATCCATCAAATGCACGACCCTTTTTAAGTTCTCGTACAAGCTGTTAGAATGAGATGTCAATACAACTGAAAGCCAAACTGGATTCCTATAACTTGGCTTTTCTCCAATGTTATGCCTAATCAAATGAAAAAATTGCCTTCTCTTTGCAATGGCATATAAGAAAACATGTCTTAATATAAACACATATAAAGATTTAATGTAATGTTGTGCATTGGTGATCCATACTCAACTAGCACAGCTCTATATAAGGATGGAACTCGGTCATAAGTACTGGTGTCATCAATGACCCATGCTCGACTATATGCCTTAATGTTCAATGTAGCATCTCATTCACCGAATATGAAAACTAAGTTTTACATTTCAATTATTTCTGCCTTTTGTTTCATGTTTCCCAATGAAGTAAAGAGTAACAAGTGGAATGCCAATACCCAAGTTCAAGAAACATGATCTGACCATTCTACTTTATGTAGCCCATTAATATACAGCCACATTGCAATATGAATAGCCATAGATTACATATTTGGGATGATAAATAATCTCAAAATGTGCAACTGAGAAAGAATTAACTAGAAACTTCAGTTTTCAAATACCATATCCAGATAATTCAAACCATTATAAAAGCCATAGACTACATTAGCATTATAGCACATTCGTTTCTAGTGTACTGCACCTTTTGCTTTCTTAATTTTCATGTTAAAAAATATTAAATCTATGATCAATTTCTCAATTATGATCAAATCAAGATCAATTCTAATGATTTGGACAGAGAGGTCCAATAAGAAGTAAGTCTAGATCCTCTGTACTTGGGCTATGCCTTCTTTAATGGACTAAATGTCCATGATTTTCTACTTTTGGTTGTAAACCCTAGTTAGGTACTTCTCATGTATACATCCTGTGTAATTGGGCTAGGCCTTCTTTTCTTATGAATAAAAATTCTTGATTACCTATTAAAAAAAGAAGTCTACTGATATAAACATCTGTGCTTGTATGTTTAAGTGTATATTAATGTCAATGGGGAAAAAAATTTAGATCTAACAAATCTTTCCCATATCTTGCACTAGACTAATGACCAGAGTTTTTGAATTGTTTGATAAGTAAACTCAAAATTTGATGTCTACAACGCATTGTTGGCTCAGTATTGTTCAAAATGTCATGTGAGCCCCATTCACATTATGGTATGATGGACAAGGCTGTGAACAGAGCTACAATAATATTCATCCCCAACTTAGATAAGAGTATCACATTTAATTGATTACATACCTGGTCCTTTTCAACCAACTTAGACCACTCCTTTTTGGAAATTAGTTCTCGTGTTTTCTCATAAGGCAAGTTTATACGGTAATTGAGGTCACCCAACCAAATTATTCTTCTGCAGAAGAAAGTAAAATAATGTTACTAAACCAACTCCTTTTGAAGGAGGAAGATGCTCCTCAAACATACCAGTGAAATGAAATTACAAATTACCAAAAATTTATTTAATAGTTCATGCAGATGATTTTAATATATCAGTAGATGAAACAGTCAGCAAGAAGATGGTTTTATTTAGTTTTACGAGTCACGATACTTTTGCACTTTTTATACTCGTTGCTATGAGCTGTAGTTGAGTCCATTGGTTTGTATTGGGAGTCTCCTATATTTGTGGATTCTCCTTTTCCAAGTTGAAGAATTACAAAATGTTAAAAAATTTTCTTCAAAGACATGATGGAAACTGATGCATTCATTGGGATAGCATACCTTGGGAACACAAAAACAATGCAAACACACTCAAACAATAACAAAATTATAAAAGGATGTAAATTCATCCAGAATATTTTTTGATAAGTAAATTCATCCAGAATATACCATTGTTAGAACATTTTTTGTTTGATAATATCTGAAACCTATAAAAATAAATATCTGAACCTAAGACGTACCATAACCCCACCTTCTGCCTTTACCGCCTAAGCCAACCTCAAGGGCTATGCTTTAACAATACTTAGTAACAGAACATAACAGAAGAAATGTTGAAGTTGATGCATAAAAGTTGAACAAATAGAACCTAACCACCACATAAGCACATGAAGATTTTCGACCTTACAGAACCAACTGTAGTTCCATCATAACTCATGAGAAATAATCATAGCACCAAATAAACCATAAGGAAAAAAGAAAACCTCATTTCCGGGACATGAGGGGAGATATAGGCTCAGGGTTCTGCAATAGCATGTGATATACTCACTCATGATTATGGATGCCCCCAGGAAGTCCAGTACCAGAAACCGATTGAAATTGAGTTCTCCGAAGTATTTCATGCACATCGGCATTTCTTTTTAGTTCATCTCCATCTTTTTCACCTGATGTCAGGTGAGTACATATAAAACAAAAAAAGGTCTGATGTATGGACATGCTGACGGATATTGATCCCTGGAAGATTGAAGAACTGTCTTGAAATCTGAAAGACTACTATATAATAAGTGAAGACTGAAGTGATAGATGCATTTCAAAATTGAAAAACAAAATTAATATTACTCCTCAGAATGAATTAGATAAGAAGTTACTTCTTTTTACTTTATATTTTAAATCAACTCTACTACATCTTTTAGCATAAAACAATGGGTGCCTTTCTTATTATTGCATGAAGACTCACTTTTCAATTCATGGATATCTACGTTATGCTAGTAGATCCTTTGATTACTTTAATCCCTATGCCTTGAGGAATGAGATACTTGGCTTTAAAAATACGACACATTTGGTATAATGCATGCCAAATAAAACTACTGCATGCAGCCCCTAACCTAAAACACCATATTGAAAGCAATGCAAGTAAAGAGGAGAACTGCAAATAACAATAAAAGTAAAATAAAATAAAATGTGTTTCCTCACAACGAAATTATAATAGAAACAAGCACTACGGCCAAAAAGAATTCACAATAATGAAGAAAAAACATCAGGGAAAGAAGCAAACCTTGTTACCAATGTAGCCCATAACACCAACACCAACTGTAGACACTTTTAAGTTCTGAATATGTCTACGCAAGCTCCTACGGACCCATATAGTGAGGAAAATCCCAACCATCTGCTTGCTTACCATCCTTACATATGATGATCTTCGCTTCCTCTTCAAGAGAGATTTGAGGTCGATTTCTGCAAGCAGTGCTATCTGTGGAGGCACTTCATTTGTAGTTGACTTGAAAGAACTATATGTCGTGAAAGATTTGGATGCTTTAAAAGATTTAACTGATCTGAAGGAATTAGGCCTCTCTAATACACGCTGAGATAGCAAGTTTAATGGAGGCTCCGGCCAGCTCAAACCAATCCTTTCTGATCCACTAAGAATTTTGGTTAATTTGCCACAGTGTCGAGCAATTGATGTTTCCACATTTTCTGAATGTTCTGTCCGCAAACAATTTAACCTAACCAACCTCTTTGGAGAAGAAAATTGCCCCTGTAATTCTTCTTCTCCTGGAAAGCCTAATTTGGCACTTCCAGGACAGTCTGAAACTCCAGAATTCACATATGTGGTTTGCTCTGTGATTGATCCATCCTTACCTTCATCAAAATCATTGGATTCTTCATCCAATGGATGAACTTCATCACCTACATCACTATCACTTTCAAGAAACATCTCCTCTTCTATATCTGGGATATCATCAGATGGCTTATACTTTGATGGAGAGGGGGGATCACTAAAGGATTTTATATTTGTTTCCTTGGGCCGGATTCGATTCAGTGTTTCACGGATGATGTTTTCCCACCTTGGAACTGGGCGACTATCTTCAGCACCAAAGACATTCCCGGCATTTAATGGCACAATCTCTTGAAGACTGTGAACAAAAAGCAGATGTCATGCTTCCAAGGACTCCGCCGGATATAAATAACAGGTTAAGATAACAGAGTGCGGTACAGAACAAATTTTTTCGCAACAGAAAGAACCGCTCACTTTTTTTTACATGTATCACGTTTAAATGCAGAATATCAACAATTATGAGATAATAAAACAGATTAGAGCAACATAAAGCAAATATAAAAGCACCAAATTTAACATAACATATAATCTACCCATATACATGAAACTTCTGAAAAAACTCACCCAAGCACATATATATCAGCTGGCTCGTTGATATTTAGCCAATCATCAATATCTAGGTCATCAGGTGGAAGTTTCCCTCCAACGTTCCAAGTCCCAACGCGTATTCTAGGACAAAAGGAGAGCCAAATAAAAATAATTGACTAACTCAAAATGATACCATCACTTTTTGTACTTTCCAGAATGAGTGCAAAAAGTGTTCACTCTTAGATTAGGCACACTATACCTGACTTCCTCGTTGTTTATATATTGTGCCCTAAAAGTTTCTGATTTTCTTCTTCTTCTTAACATTGGAAGACCATCTGAAGTCCAAAAATAAAAAATAAAAAATCAGCCTACAAAGTAATGAAGCATGAAAGGATAGTATTAGAACTGGAAATATGCATAAGATTTGAGATTAAGCAGCATTACTGTAGATAAAATGGATTTTTTCCCCAAAGAATGCAATTAATTTCGAACTGACTAATATCTATTGCTACAGAATTATTCAATTTTCGTGTGGAGCCCACACCCTCTACCCTCTCAATAAGCTCCTCATTATATATCTGATACATGAACAGGAAGGGGCCACAATGGCCAACCACAACAAGCATCCAGAATAGAATAGTCATAATTTGAGGCATTATCCAACTTAAAATGGAAAAATGCTATTCCATTACCACCTAACTTTGGGTAATAATTTAACAGCACTGCTGCATACAACCGAGCCACGAAACCGTGGGGGAATAGTAAGACCCACGTCAGCTGATATATTAAAAAAAAAAATAACACAAACGAAATGAAACGGAGGGAAGAATTTGGATTTGTCAGTTTAGAAGCCAAAGAAGAAGAGATTGTGCCTGGGTCTGCGTCGTCTAGCAGGCCAAAACTCTACAGACCATAAAAGGAAAAAAAATAAGAACGGTTTGGCACAAAAGTGATTAGCTTTCCTGAGTTTTGTCGATTATGTGTTAATTCGGTTGCTTCATTTGTTGAAAATCAGAACGGAAACAAATGGATGAAATAAAAAAAAAACACACATTCGCACTATCAATCACTGATTTACGGATTCTCTGAGCATCTTCTACTTCCTAAAGACAAGAAGTGAGCATACTCCACAACCCCAGGGGTGTTGAATGTGTTTACACGAGCTCCCATGGCTATCACCAGGTAGTCGTAGGCTAAAGCAAATTCTTCCTTCTCGTCCCCCACATTTGTGTTCTTACTAGATTTACAATAGACTTTCTTTTTCTCTGGATCAATCTTGTAACAATTAGCTTCTTCGAAGTGGACATCATAGCTTTTCTGCAGCTGTCTCTTCATTTATGAATCTAGAAGATGGAGTTGGCATGCATGAAAGTTTTTTTTTATGGAAGACAAAGGGATTCGGAAATGAGGGAAAAGGAGAAGACAAAGGGGAAAAGAGCAAATGGCATCGTTTTCATTTTGCCACGTGGGAGGCGGTTTCCCCATGGTTTCTCTGGCCGGTTGCCTATAGAGTTTTTCATAATTTAATATAGCTACCTTCTTATTCATATTCTCCGAAATAAATTGATGTCAATACAAGACAAGGGTGATTAATTATATCAAGCAATCTTCACTTCAAATCTTAAATCATTCTAGGTTCCATTTGGTCAGCATTTGAGAGCCAATTTCCAGGGACACGGAGAAATTCCAATTGAGAGACAAAACTTTTCAAATTACCCAAATTTGAATAGTCTGATGAAATCCAATTGTGTCCAACCAATGAAAGTATTACTGATGTTTATTCAAGAAATATGTTGTCAAGAGCAGCCTCAATACCGATCGGCTTCCTCCATCACCAAAACCAAGAATTGGTACAATTTCAAGAAGCCACTGAAACTAATGAATATCTAAAAAAACTGATCACAATGTGCAAACTGTGTAAATGAAAAATTACCTTCAAGATCAACCTGAGCATCATTCCCTTTGTTGCCCATCAACAGTGATTGTCTTCCCCGTTGACCAAATCCTGCAAACATACATTTGATAGTCTGACTCAAGCCTTGAAAGGGACTCTTTAAAACTTGAGGAGAAAAAAAAAAAACACTCCGAGTACAACACTATCCCGTTCTAACAATAACATCCGCATAAGCCGAAAAAAAGAATTATAAACTTCAGATCTGCCCAAGGACCCACTTCAATGGGTCCTAAAAAAATCCATTGACACCATGAAATCCATGCATATAATTAGGGCTTGTTTGGAGAGTGAGATGAGATGAAAATTTTGTGAATAGTAGTAAAATAGTTTATAAATAGTAGTGTGATAGTTTGAGTTGAAGATTTTTTAGATTTTAGGAAAGGAGAGAGAAAAAGTAGAACACAAAATATTATTAAGTTAATATTTTGAAAATATTGAAAATATTAACTTAATAATATTTTTGGGTTTTAGTTTTTTGGGTTAATAATATTAACTTAGAAAAATTTGAAATTTTTTGGGTTGTAGTTTGAAAATTTTGTATTTAAATTATGTTTGAGAAAGAGATGGGATGAGATGAAATAAGAATTTTGAAAAGAGATCTATTTCCAAACAAACCCTAAACCATCAAAAGCATATTTCCAAAATATCCACACAAACTTTTTTTTTGATAGGTAAGATATCCACACAAACTTATTAGTTTGTTTAGTTTGTTTGTAAGATATCCACACAAACTAATAAGCAACCAGTTCCAGTGTTCCCCCATAGGCCCATTTCCAGTTAGAACTCTTGATGAGTTCCTCAATTTTGTTTTTTGTTTTTGAAGGCGTCAAACTCAGACTTTCTTGCACTATCAGGCTATCGGAAACACCACCAAATCCGCACAAACCAAGCAAGTTCCAATATAGAAGTAAGATATTGAGAAAAACTAGAACTTTTTTTAAAAGAAAACAAAAAGTTGAAGGCTTTAACGCGAGGATTGTGACCTTCAGCCTCGGAATCGGAATCGGAACCGGAATCTATATCGAATTCGTCCTCGTCAGCGCTGAAATCGGAGTCCTTGTTGCTGATGTTAAGCCATTTGCGCATCACCACTCTGGGCCAGAAGAACTGTACGCACCACCAACCCAAACAACATATTTCAGCTCTACTTCTCTGCAAGTTTTCCCTCAATATTGTTTATCCAAAAACCAAAGCCCATAAACAGAAATCACAAAAGAAAATTCACTGAGCAAGAAAGAGTAACAGTAGTACCTCTGGTTGGTGCTTCGGACGTTGCTTCATATCTGTGAAGATACAGTTGATAACCAAATGGTACAAAACAAAAGAAGAAGAACAATCAAAGTGCAACTTGGAATAGAGAGCCAGAGAGACAGAGATGAAACAATTAAAGGAGAAAGAGTAACAACCCATGACCCTAATAACGGTAGTGGAAGGTTTCGTGGGACTTTATTTTTTGAATAATTTTTCTTACCATATTCTCTCCACGACACACATATTTTAATTTTTTTTTTATTTATTTTTACTAAAACAAATATATGATGTATAAATAATAAGTAGAACAATTTAATTAATTTAATAAAAATAAAATAAAATAAAAATTAATAAAAATAAAAATAAAAATTAATTTTAAAATATATAAAATATATGGTGTTGAATAAAGAGCACCATCTTCTTCTTTTTTTTCTTTTTTTCTTTTTTCCTTAGTGCTTTGACTTCGAGTCTTTGAAATTAATTTACTAAGATTAATGAAATATGATCGAGATATATTAAAAGCTGCCTTCAAATGGGATCCAACCTCTCACGTGGGACCAGGGCCTTTTTATTTTTCTATATATTTTTTTTTCCTTTTTTTTTTCTAATCTTCCATAGTGGCGTGGAAAATTGATCCGAAAGCACGGGTTAATCATGCTTTCTGTTGACAGAAACTGGAATTTCACTCTTTCATATGAATGGAAACTCTCCAACTTATAACTATACTATTATATTAATATATATTTGGGACATCTGTCACAAAAATTAATGTGAGATCGGTTTGCAGATGCTCTGATCTCGACTCGAAATGCATCAAATAATAATACCTTAATTAATCCAAGTCTATCAAGAACATATATTATAATCATAAGAAGTCGACTCATAGAGATAATCTTCATGTAACTACCATATATATATATATATATAATTATCCACTACAGCCGTTGGACCCCAACCAGACCTCGTGAATCACATTCCCCTCTTATCACTATCTAATTCATGCACAAAGACATCCATATATATAATATCCAACTACCAACGCTATAACTGTGGGTGTTCTTTCTGCTACTTGCATTAACTTGAATAACCTGCATCCAGTTGCAAGAAAAAACACGACAAGAACAGGGAGAAAGAGTACTCATGATAAGCAGCCGCCCTAATATTTAGATCCCTTTAGATATAGATGTGATATCATCTTATAATTTTAATTAATAATTTTATTATTATTCACAAACTATCTTAATCCATATCATTCTTCAAAAACACGACAACGCTGCACAAAATACCGGATTTTATTTTGCTTTTGTTTCTTCCCTAATTGTTCTCAAATTTAGCCAAAATGCCAGGTTTGATCTTGTTTGGTATTTTAATTTGTGAGGAGTTTTGGTGCCTTTGGGATCGACAATCCACTACGAGTGTCAGAGCCTTATGTCACATGGTGGGGCCTGTGGGGAAGTTGGCTTGGAAGATGAGAGACTTGGGATCTCCTTAACCTGCGCACATGGTCCTCCACGTACAAGACATCATGATTACTATGGGGTGAGACTGGTTCCACTACTAATGACGGCGGATCCGTTTATCAAAAATTCCTTTAATTATTTTTACATATCACACGTTATATTTTTTTTAATTTTTTTCTTACTAAATATATAATATATAAATAATAATAAAAATATTCAATAAATAAATTAAAATTAAAATAAAAATATATAATATATAATATATGAGAATGATAAATAATAAAACTCTCTATATATTACTATATGCATGCAATGCAAGTAAGCTTGGCTAACTAGCTAACTGCATATATACATATGGTTCTCAATATATATTCATTTAAGTCTTTATTGAGGTAAGATGAGATGTGTTAAGATGATTTACGAATAATAATAAAATTTATATGTCAAAATTTATGAATAATAATAAACAATAATAAAATAAATTTATTTCCGCATCTAAGTCACTTACGAATCATCATCATCAACTATAAATAGAAATATATGATCAAATGTGACCCACCCGAGGCAACTTTTGTCACATCCCTGTGATTTTGTTCTAACATTTTTTCTTGCCGACAAATGATCAAGAAAGAGCCTGCTGCTAGCTATAGCATGCATGCATGGTTAAGTTTGTCATCATGGATGTGATTAAAATAGGTAATTACCCTTTATTATCTGTGACGCAATGTGTGACGTGTTGATGGTGATCATGAGTTTGTGCACACATCATGTATGTATGTGGATTCATGCATGCATGTTGGATAACCATGACACATCGATCGTAACTAGCTAGCTCACAAATGCTAGTAGGGCCTCAAAATTCCATTAATGATAGATTCATACCGAATAATATATAGATTTATGTACTATTTTGATCTCAAATGATATTATACGTACTGATTTTCTTCAAATTTCACTGAGAGTTATTTAGAATTCCACTCCATAATTATATATATAGTACTACTCTAGACTTTTGCAATTAATACGCGTGCGATCCATCGATATTCGATCACGACAGCTAGCTAGCTGGCATGTATGCTATATATGTTTTTACCATAATCAGGCATGCATGCATGACTTTGAGATCACTGCTAATGATCTAGCTAGTAGTACTAGATACTCTGAAATTCCTAGATAAATATATACATATATATACCTAATTTCCCAGAAAAACTAGATGATAGTAATATATATATATATATATAAAGCTAGGTAGGTGAATAATTAATTAATTATTACACCAATTTTATTTTTATAATTTCTAAAGCACTAATTAGTAATAATTAAATATAATAAAAAATTATAAACATTAATAGGCTGCCAGGTAATCCAATTAGTTTACCTACTGCCAGCTCCTATCATTTAATTGGTGGATTCTGGCCAAGATGTCATGCATGATGATCATCATGTGAAATGCGATTATTATTTTTAATAATTTGTTCTTTTTCTTTCCGGAAGATGAAAGATGATAATTAAAGTTAATTTGATTACATAAAATTAAATTATTTTATCTTATTCAATCAACAATCATTATAATTTTTATAAATTTTTATATAAAATATAATAAATATTTTAATATTTTAAATATTAAAAAAAAATATTTAATTCAAATTTTAACAAAACATCATATTTCATTTTATCTGAATTGTTTGTTTGCTTGCCAAACGAGGCCTTAATCTACAGGCTAGCTTGTGAATTATTAACTTCTAAACCTTTCTTTTCCTGAACATGAACGTCTTAAATTTAAACCTAAATATTGGCCGGCCGGAACAAATTAAAGCATGCAGTTTCAGACCAGTGAATCAAAGGAAACACCTGATTCAGAAAGGAAAACTAAATATTTGAATGAAAAAAAGGGTTCAGAGAGTTCATCACTACTCATGATCATCCACTTAATTAAATATTGTAAGCCCTTACAAAAAAGCTGGGAATTAACACTAGTTTGATCTTCATTTTTGTCAGCTAAACTCGTGATCTTATCCATCATAAATTGAAGAAAATGTGGGAAAGAAAAAGTTTCTCCAGAATATCAGAACACAGGGATCAGAGAGAGAGAGAGATCAGGAGTGAAAAAAAGGAAGAAAACACAACCATATATATATATATATATATACACACACATGACTTTGGAGAATTAAAGAGTAAATGCATGGAATATTTAACATACCTTTGTCTAAGTCCATGAATATGTATATATATTATGTATCTGTAAGTGCGCGCTTCAGTGGCCAGCTGCTTCAGCCATCAAAGAGATCTGCACGAACATGGATCTCTTATATAATCTGCTTCAAAGCAACTTTTTTTCAGCTGAATTTCCATTTAGTAGCTAGGAAAAGCAAGCAATTAGGAACTTGGAGCTCGCCTTTATAGGAAAAAACGACACGAACACACCCAGCAAAAGTTAAAACTAGCAGCTACTATTGGTATATAGAAAAGCTAGCTAGCTATCTGAATAATTATTGCGTCTGATCTGGTGGTATTTCTGATCCGGTTTCGGCCGGTGTCTGGAAATTATTTCATATTTCGGTCCAAACCCTTTAAAAAAAAAAAAATCTTTCTCAAAAACTTCTGTTTTAATCCATACTCATACAAACAAATATTTAGTCAATAATATCATGCATGAATTTTATTTTTATTATTTTTATTTTTTATTTTTTTTTGTGTGCGCAAAGGTGAAGTACTACTTGTTTTGAACATATAATCGGTAGCCTGGTTTGTTCTTGTTGGGTATTTTAATTTGCGAGGAGTTTTGGTGCTTTTTGATCGGATCGACAAGCCAATGAGTGTCAGAGCCTTAATGTCGCATGGTGGGGCCTGTGGGGAAGTTGGCTTGGAAGATGAGAAACTTTAGGAAGTCGCGTGCATGGTCCTCCACAAGACATCGTGATTAACATGGGGTGAGACTGATCCCACTACTTATCCCACATGATGTGCAGGACCCATCTATTAATACGTTAAAGTTACTATATTAATATACACAGATCTTTTTTAAATTTCACTTTATAGTTTGTATTAAAAAATTATTTTATTTTATCTTATTTTATTAATATAATTTTTTTAAATTTTTATATAAAATATAATAAAAAATTCAACTTTTTTAAATTAAAATTAAAATTTTTTAAATTTTTAAATAATAATAATATTAAAAAATAATATTCTAATAATATTTTATTTAATTTTTAATTTTTATTTAAAATCATTACAACTCATCTCTCTATCAAAATGGACTTAAAATTTCACTCCTTAATTATATATGGAAAATATTATTCTCACATAAACTTTCTACTGAAAATTTCTACTGAATTGCATTTTATTTCATTTTATTTTTTATTTTTATTTAATAATTAAGAAAGTATTTTAAATGAATTTATGATTTTTTTATACCTTTTAAAAATATTTAAAGTGTTTAAAAAAATTATTGAAAAAAAAAATTACCTTTGGTGAGATTCTAGACTTTTGCAATTAATATGCATGCGATCCATCGATATTCGATCACGACAGCTAGCTAGCATGTTTGGTATATATTTTTTTACCATAATGAGGCATGCATGCGCTGCTAATGATCTAGCTACTACTAGATATGCTGAAATTATATAAATATATATTATATATATATATATATATATATATATATGAGTTTAGTTTTAAATCAGCAACTATTTTTATCACATTTTATACTTATAATTTTTCATAAAGTGTAAGTATATTTTTTTATAGAGTATATGAATATTTTTCATAAAATTTAAACTGTGGAATGATAAATAATGATTGATAAGAATGATTTTTAATATATATATATACCTAATTTTCCAAAAAAATAGATGATAGTAAATTATATATATATAAAGCTAGGTAGGTAAATAATTAATTAATTATTACACCAATTTTTTTTTATATAATTTCTAAAGCACTAATTAGTAATAATTAAATATAATAAAAAATGATAAACATTAATAGGCTGCCAGGTAATCCAATTAGTTTACCTACTGCCAGCTCCTATCATTTAATTGGTGGATTCTTGTCAATGATGTCATGCATGATGATCATCATGTGAAATGCGATTATTATTTTTAATAATTTGTTTTGTTTCTTTCCTACATATTAATGTAGGAACAAGAAAATGATAATTAAGATTGATTAGATTACATAAAATTAAATTATTTTATATAATTATTATAATTTTTACAAATTTTTATATAAAATATAATAAATAATTTAATTTTTTTAAAATATTAAAATAAAAATAATATTTTATTTAATTTTTAACAAAACATTACATCTTTATCTCATTTCATCTTCGTAACCAAACGAGTGCTTAATCTACATGCTAGGTTGTAAATTATAACTTCTAAACCTTTCTTTTCCTGAACAACTTAAATTTAAACCTAAATATTGGCCGGAACAAATTAAAGCACGCAGTTTCAGACCAGTGAATCAAATGAAACACCTGATCCAGAAAGGAAAGCTAAATATTTGAATGAAAAAAAGGGTTCAGAGAGTTCAGTACTCAATACTCATGATCCTCCACTTAGTTAAATATTGCAAGCCTTACAAAAAAGCTGGGAATTAACAATAGTTTGATCTTCATTTTTGTCAGCTAAACTCGTGATCTTATCCATCATAAATTGAAGAAAATGTGGTAAAGAACAAGT
Organism: Cyclocarya paliurus; assembly: GCA_029856935.1. Taxonomy (NCBI): domain Eukaryota; kingdom Viridiplantae; phylum Streptophyta; class Magnoliopsida; order Fagales; family Juglandaceae; genus Cyclocarya; species Cyclocarya paliurus. The sequence goes on along the minus strand of CM056947.1, from coordinate 1,947,546 downwards.
TTCTCCAGAATATCAGAACAGAGAGATCAGAGAGAGAGAGATCAGGAGTGAAAAAAAGGAAGAAACACAACCATATATATATATATACACACACGACTTTGGAGAATTAAAGAGTAAATGCATGGAATATTTAACATACCTTTGTCTAAGTCCATGAATATGTATATATATTATGTATGATCTGTAGGTGCGCGCTTCAGTGGCCAGCTGCTTCAGCCATCAAAGAGATCTGCGCGAACATGGATATCTTATATACAATCTGCTTCAAAGCAACTTTTTTTCAGCTGAATTCCCATTTAGTAGCTAGTAAAAGCAAGCAATTAGGAAGTAGGAGCTCGCTTTAATTGGAAAAAACGACAAGAACACACCCAGCAAAAGTTAAAACTAGCAGCTACTATTGGTACAAAGAAAAGCTAGCTACCTGAATAATTGCATCTGATCTTGCTTTGAAACTGGTAAAAAAGGTGGTATTTCTGATCCGGTTTTGGCCGGTGTCTGGAAATGATTAAGCAGAGATGCTCTCTGCCTTTATTCGACTACTCTTGGATCCAACATGCTCCTTACACGTGGTCCGATCCTCGACAGTCAATATTTTTGGGCCCGACTCCCTTTCCAGTTCGTTAATATCCAGTGTCACTTTTCCTCAATGTTTTTTCAGACATTAATTTAAACGAATTATTTTAGGTGAATTGAATAAAATTTAATTTAAAATTTAATTATTATTATTATTTTAAAATTTTAAAAAATTAAGTTTTAATTATATTTTATATAAGAATTTAAAAAAATTATAATAATAAGATAATATAAATTAAGATGAATTTTGAATCAAGAACTAAATTATCAAGATTTTTACAAGTCGTCAGACAAAATTATTAATTAATTTCGTCTGACAATATTCCTTAATCGATCTTGGTTTTCGGTTTCAAGGATTCTAATTAACCAGCTACTATTAATATATTCAAAACTAAAATACCCATTTATTGATACGAATCCTTTTTCAACATACCAATTATTTTATTGATATTTTATGATATAATGGAGTAATAGTTCGGTATTTTTTTTTAAATATGATCAACACGCGATTTGCTTATCTTTTGTCAATAAAAATTAGTGATGATCATGGTAGAATAAATAATTTAAATAATTATATGGTATTACGTGATAATTATACGAAAATATATACTATACCATTTATATTTTTGAGACTATATATCTAGCTAGAACCAGCCAATATATATAAGGTATATTAATTACTGCTGCTTATTGAGAATTAGTTAATTTCTTGATGTTTGACATTCTTATCAATCTACTCCATTCACGCGCTTTGACAGTAATTTTGTCGCAACATAATCATGATACAGTTATTTTTGTATAAGTTTTACATATTTTATTAATGTGATTAGTTAAAACAGTTATTTTATATTAAAAAAATAAAAAAATTAATTATATTAATAGAGTATACAAAAAGTACGTAAAAATTACTGTACATAAAATTTATATGTACATATATATATTATATGGACGTGTAGTACTATGCAGGATTGTTTCATGAGAACTGTACATACGCACAAATTCAAAAGTAATTAGCTAGGTTGTCGCAAGAAATTAATATGAAAACAGAAACAACAAGAAGAAAAGAAAATGTTGCAAAGCAACAAAGCCACCCATGTGAATGAAAATGATGTCGTCCCCAACATTAAAAAATAAAATAAAAAATACAATTCATGCTTGCTTTATTTTTTTATTAATCGATTGGCTTGATTAAGTGCTTTTTCATTGTTGATGACTTGATGTTGCCAAAAATGAAATGTGCTAATTTGATAGTAAATATTCTGTCACGACTTAAATATGGACTAATAGAACGAGTTGATTCGACTTAATTTGTAGTGGAAAAAATGGGGGTTTCTATATTTGTTTTTCATGTGACTAACTTTTTGAATAGGACCCATTGACCAATTAATTATACACGTTCGATCGGAGTAACATCACAGGGAAGATCAAAACAGGACAAATAAAAAAAAAATGAACTTCAACTAAAAGAACTTGAATTATAAGTACTGATCAATATTAATTAACCTGGATTTAAGAAGAAAAATACTTTCGTCACAAATAGATTTTATAAAAATTGTCGTTTGATATAATACATTAGATTGTAAATATTCTTTTATTCATGTAAAGTAGATTATTATATAATATATTATATAGAGCCATGCATGTCGGTTTGTGAGTTTATTTTTAAGAAATTTTTTTGTATTAATTCATGTATTCCAACTAAAAGTACACGTAAACATAGCGGCTTATTAATTTTCTTTGATGAGCCTCTAATTATTGATTTAGTAATATAAATACTCTAATCATCTTCAAATGTAAACAAGGCGTGATACATAGAATCAAATTAAGACCAAAGATTAAAAAAAATCGTCTTTATCGGTCCAAAATAAAGGGCAATTTTATCAGTGACACTAGTGGATTGTTGACACGTATTCTTGTCTATATCGTCATGACCAACATAGAGTCAAAAGTGTAACGTGGCAACTGGCATGGAAATAATGGATAGTGCCCATATTTAATAATTTTCACACACACACACATATGTGGCCTCACATGATCACATCACTTAAGGTTTCCAATTAATTCATAAAAATAATATTAAGAATACCTCATGTATATTATACGTACCATGCATGCATGTTTGGTGTTTATAAATTAAGGTTGTTGCTAATTTATAATATGTTTTTTCTTGTTCTTTTCGATTCTTAGACCAATGATTATGAAATAGTTTATACAAAACGAACATCGCATATAATGCCTATCGATTCTTAGACCAATAATTATGAAATATATAGTTTAGACAAAACGAACATCGCATATGCATATACATAAAAGGTTTCTGATTGCATCTGCAAATGATTGGCACTACTTGATCTACACGCAAATTAAGGATGTTTAGATCAGTTGTTTTTTGTTGTCTCCCATATATAACATGAGATGGTCAAATGCTGCCCCCAATTTTGTAGATCAGATATATAAGAAGGAAAAAAAAAGAAAAAGAGAGATAGAATCGACAAAGTATGTATATATATGTGTGTGTATATCATCATGGGGCACCGAAATCCATCAATGTCATTTGCATGGACCGACCAACAACAATGTGATGTGAGAGCAATAATGTGAAGTCTCTGGTGATCTGTTCCATATATATATATATATATATATATATATATATATACACATTCATGACTACCCTAAACATGATTAAGGGAAATATATAAAGAAAATGCTTGATATCATGTTAATATGATACTCGATTATGATAAGTCATAATGTTAGATAGTGTATGAGATTTCATATTTTTTAAGAATGAGAAGTTTTTGCTCATTATAATCTTTCAATGAAACTATAATTATATTATCGATTAGTCATTTTGAAATATAAGTCATGTATCTTAGGCCTTCTATTGAGGCATTATATATAGTTAATCGCATTCTTATCACAATGTAGATGTAGCATTATCATAAATATTAATTTGATTTTTTTAAAAAAAAAAAATTCTAGAGCTAATATGTATTGATGCGATGTTAAAACTAACGAAAGTGAGATAATAATATGATATATAACATTATTAATTAGAGATGATGACAATACGGAAAAAGTACAATTTTGTCTTGGGTCATATATAGGAGTCTAGGACTTAGAGTTAACTATATGTGTGTGGGGGTCTCTGTAGCTGTCTTGTTTTGTTGCAAACCAACCATGCACATGCACCGACATCAGTTTTCTAGGGGGCAGATGAGCCTACTATCAATGGAATTAAACTTGGTTAATTTGTTGGATCTAATGTCTGCTAGCTGTCTTAGAATCATATATATCCCTTATATCTTAAAAGTGGAGATGAACATGAATGAATAGTAATCCATGTTTGACATTTTCTTTTCATTTATGCCCCTATTTTACTTGGTCTTATTACATTTTCTTTCCGTACTCTCTTTTGTTTTCTGCATATTCTCTTTCATCTTCTCTCTCTGAAACCAAACTCCTTCTTTCTTTCTTCTTTACATCTTCTCTCTTCAGGTTCATTTTTTGTAACGTTGAGTTTTTTTTTCTTTATGCCATTGAATCTAGTTTGAGGATTGTAGATGAGTTTCTGATCTCCATATTTCTAAACAAAATAGACGGTTTTTTTTTTTTCTTTGCATGTAGTGGTAGATGATCCAAGATCTGATATTCTCTTCGTCTTCGTTTCTATGTCTTCTCTCTTCAGGTTTGTTTTCTACAGCCTTCTTTTTTTATTTTATTTTTATTTTTATGTCGTTGAAGCTGGGAGGGTTGGAGGCAGGGTTCTCGATTAAGGGGTTTTTCTCATCTATCGTAAATCTCTTGAATGTGAGGCCTTGAAAAAAAAGTTTGTATCGCAATGCCTCATTCTCGACTCCCTCTTCCTCCCGAGTTCTCTCTCTCAACTCAGATCCCATCTTTTTTTCTCTCTCCACCTCATGGCCCTTGCCGCCGTCAGGAGCCACGAAACATGTCGTACAACATCCCTTCTTCAAGCAGCAAGCAGCAGTAGCAGCTCTCTCTCGATTTATCTGCAGCTGCCATGCATTCACCAGTCCCATCGTTGCTAACCATTGTCTGCAATAGATCTAGCTTTTGGTTCCACCTCGGACCATCGCAGACAGTGTCAGCATCACCCATACACCCTCTATTTCTCCCTTCTTCTCTCCAGCCAAGAGCCACTACTACTACAAACAGAGGCATTTGCAGCAGTAGTGTTTGCAAGTAAGCTCTTTTCTTCTATCAATAATTCATACTAATATTTAATTACATTTTTAGCTTTTTGTGTTTGGTTGGCTTAATGAGTGATATGTGATTTGTTGCTTGAGGTATATACCAAGCTTGAAAGGCATGGTATTCCTAATCATCATATACGTACAATCATAGAAAACAAAAGAGAAAGGGAGATCTTGAAATTGGTTCAGAATACTCAAGTTTTAGTACTTGCTATGTACATGCAGGTAAATCAATTTTTGTATATCTAGACTTTCACTGTCATGTTATTTTTAATTTCCATTTTATGATTGGAAGGTTATGATTTGCATTGTCCAATGTTTCAGTCTCCGAGTTAGTGGAAAATTGACGGAATCAATATTTTCTTCTACTTGTTTCTTTACTGATGTTCATTTTATCAATATAAAGACCATATCAAAAGAAAAGCTCGTGGAGAGATGTAATGAATGGTTATTACATGCTAAGGCCAACCTCAACAATATGACGGTGTTTGCGCTCGATAGAACCATTTTGCTTATGAGTGTAAGGGCATGCCAGTTGATGATTGATTCCAGTTTGTTGAAAATAATTATGGAGATGTCGAAACTCACCTCCCCAATCAGATTGGACAGATTTAATTTTGCGTTCAAAGTGTTTTTCAACATACGCTTGAAATTGAAGAAATATAGATTCAACATCGGATTTGAGTTTTATTGGAAATAACCACACAAACTTGGAATAATCATCAAGTAATATTTAGCACCAGTAGTGGAAACAACAGATGCTGGTCCCCATACATCAGTAAAACTTAAATCAAGAGGAGAAGAAGGAATATTAGAAGAGGACTTGAATGGCAAGTCATGACTTTTTGCCATTTGACATTCGGGGCACACTAAGTGCTTTTTATTGGACTCAACTGGAACATTGATGAAGGAGAGAACTTTATTGACGACTGGTGTGGATGCATGTCCAAGACGGCGATGCCAATTATGATGAGAAACACGAACGGTAGAGAAAGCTTTCGGACTGCTAGACTGAGATTTGAATTGGTAGAGTCCATTAATAAGATGGCCGTGATGAAGGACCTTCCCCAAGTAATCCTTGACAAGAAAGAATTTATCATGAAACTCGAAATAAACATAATTATCAATACAAAGCTTTTGGACAAATAACAAGTTCTTATGATTTCAGGAACGAGAATCACTTGATTAAGAACAAAGGTAGAGTTAGAAGCAGAAATTTTAGAGGAACCAGTTTTGGAGATTTGCAAACCTTGGCCATTGCCTACTTGAACCTGATTCGTGCCCTGATAGTCATTATTCTGAAGGGTCAGATTGTTGAGATCATTAGTGACATGATGCGTGGCACCAGTGTCAGCATGCCATTCTGTGTTCGAAGTGCCAGTAGCAACCATGGCTTGTTTATTTTCTGGTTTTGGATCCTGGTAAGACAAATTGAACCGAAAATAGCACTTGCGAGCTAAGTGTCCTGGTTTATTACAAATCTGACAGATTACTGAATTGTGATCAGTATTACGTGTGGTATTGTTGTAACCAGCACGATTTGAGCGACCCCGTCCCCTAGAGCCGCCTCTGCTATGATTTTGGGATGGATAGTATTGTCGCTGGGCAATGTTGGCAGAGGTGGGTTGAGCAAGGGATGACATCTGATGTCGAGAAAATCTAGCTTCCGTGGTGAGCACAAGCGAGTATATTTCCTCCATTGTGATTTTGTCAGTGCGAGCCGAGATGGAGGCAACAAAGCTGTCATAGTCGTGGCCTAATCCAGCAAGAATATAGGTGATGACATCTTCACAACTCAGAGGTTGTCCTGCAACAGCTAATTCATCAGTGAGCTTTTTAATAAATAGAAAATATTCTGTGGCAGATTTGCTGCCTTTCATTGTTGTTGCCAGTTGGGTTCGGATTTGCACAGTTCGTGCACGAGATCGGGATGAAAAAGTTTCATCCAAAGCATGCCACACAGCAGAGGAGGTAGTGTGATTTACAACTTGAACAAGTACTCCTTCAGTGAGAAAAGACATGAGAGTACTAAGGATAAGATTGTCTTGGCAGCCAATAAGAGTAGGCAGGATTGGGTGTTTCAGAAATTACATGTGTTTCTGGATGGGAAACAGAGACAAATTTAGAAGGTTTGGGAATGGTACCATCAAGATATCCAAAAAGGTCTTGGCCCAGAAAATATGGTACCATTTGTGCCTTCCAAAGAATATAATTATCGGGGCTGAGTTTGACTGTTACTATGTTGGACATAGTAAGAACAGAGGGAGATTGAGAACGTTGAATATTGAAGGTGGTAGAAGAATCAGAAGAAGAGGAAGACATGGCTTGTAGACGTTGGTCTTTTGACGGCTAATCTGATACCATGTAAAGAAATACAATATAGGAAATGTTTGAATGAATTCTTTATTGATTCAATTGAATTCTGCTTGCAGGTTTACAACAGTATATATAAAAACAATTATAACTAATCTCCTAAATATTTGCAACACGTCTTATACAGCTATACAATTATCTTTAAATATCAACAAGGATCACGTGGAGATATGGAAAGAATCTCGTGTAGATAGTAACAATGTTATCTTCTGTTATATGCAAGTATAGCAGACTTGATTTCCTAGTCTTCAGCAGAATCTTTATTGGAACGATTCTCCTGATCTTCAGCAGTGATTTTAGAAGAAATCACTTGATCTTCTACACAATAGTTCATATTTACGTATTAGGATATCTTTGTAGATACTTTTTGGCAATTTCTTGAAGAGTTCTGAAAATGATATAATAAACATTCACCGCGGCCTTTTGGTATCATTCAAAGGTGGGAATCCATTTACAATCCTCAAACCAAATTCAGTGGCATGAAGAAAAAAAATCTAACGCTGCAAAATACAAACCTGAAGATAGAAGATGCAGACACGAAGATGAAGAGAAGAGAGAACACGTAAAGAAGAGAGAAGACGAAGAAAGAAAGGAGTTAATTGTTTCAGAGAGAGAAGACGAAAGAGAATATGTAGAAAATGAAAGAAAAGACAGAAAGAAAACGTAATAAGATCAAGCAAAACATGGGCATATAAAAAAAAAAAATGGAAAAAAGTGTCAAACATATATTTCTATTCATTTGGCCTGTTCATCTCAGATAGCCACTTTTAAGATACAAAAGATATATCTATTTATATGTTATCTCGAACACCTAATTTACTACAAGAAAATGGATATTTGCGACCATTGTTTTGCGATGAAAATGACTATTTATGATAAAAATAGATTCATTTTAATTGAAAATAGTCATTTTACTAAAATAACTGATCGCAAAAGGTCATTTTTCCTGTAGTGTATATTATATATATAATTATATAAAGAATATGACTCCCATGCAAGGATCTATATATATATATTAATGCTCATCAATCCGTCATTATCAAACTTCCCACATACAATATTGGAAAATCAGTTGTAACATTGCCAACATTCTCTCTATCTCCTAATATGTAGCCCTCCTCTAGTCTTTGCTAAACGACTACTTAGTACTGCGTGACTAAGATCTCTAGATCAAGGTGGGTAATAACTACTCAGGCAACAATAAAATATTATAAAGTTCAGCTCATTTGTCTATCTCTCTTATGCTTAAAATCTTTACAAACTCGTTGATCATTTTGCTTTTGTCTGTACCTAATTTTATTTTTTGTTATAATTTCCTCTCGAGTGTTGTAAAATATATGTGGCAATAAGTAGGAGAGGCTTCTTTGTCAATTGTCAATTTTGGTGGGGGAGAGGAGGTTGAGGAGAATGCTTTCAAATTAGTGTAGAAGTGGTGGTAGTCCCAATTAGTCGTGAGCACCGGAGTTTACACTTTGATATTCTTTCCAAACTATTCAAAAATGGAGCTAAAAAGTGATATGAATAATAGGCAATATTCGTGTTGGGGTTAAGATTGATCATGTACTGAATGGCTATGATTGTGTTGTTACAATATTTTAGAATAGCATTCACCTTTTTCTTTTCGAGAAATATTTTAGCCACAAAAGTATTTTATAAAAATAAATTTACCGACTGGCGTGAGTTGGTACGTTAGATTCACGTAAAGCTACTTTTATCAGTATTTCTTGTAATTTGATAATCACCAAACTATATTTTTTTTGGAGGAGTCAACTATATTTTTTTCCCTAATTTATTGGGTTAACTCATGTCATCATGCATATTTGATGTGACGTAGCTAAGTTGTAAAGAGATTAATAAAAAATAATTTTATATTTAAGCAAACTCTCAAAAATCCAAACTACAATACTAGAATGAGCATATTTAAAAAAATTACAAGTCAAATTGGATAAAAATATATATCCTTTTCGAGGGGAAATATTAATTAAACGTTTTTCAGGTAATGCATGCGATTTAGAAAGTTCATGCAGGCAATCATGTGTCCCAACCTACAATATTCCATTTAGCAGCATGTGTTTATACAAGCTGCAATTTTTGACCATATGTCCAAATCAAGAAATTAAGAAAGTTAAATGTAGACAAAAAAATCAATTTGTAAACTAATTTGTTCATGAATAATTCTTCTGATCATCAATCACTATTCATTACCTCAGCTCACACCCTGCACCTTATGAAAAATACCCACATTCTATAAAAAAAAATTGTCAGGTATGGAGTGTAAAGGTGAATAGTAGCTGATGTATAGTAAAACCCTTTGTTCATATACCAAATGCATTGTTGATGGACTATTTTCACAAATTTCTTTTCTAAAAATCACACTTCTAAAAAATTTTAGAACAAAATGATGGGCCCTTTCAAATTTCAAATAGTACTTGAAAACTTTCAAGGAATGCCAAATCCTAGATTTGTCTTCTGTGGGGGAAAATAATTTAAAAAAATAAAAGAAGAAATTGAAAAAAGATCAGTTGCATTATTCTCTTGTTTTGTTAATTAGTATATAAAGTGAAAGGAAAATAAAACTAAGAATATTTTTAGTGATTTATAGTGTGAAAGGAAAATAAAAAAAATATATGATTTTTTTTCCACTAATTTTTTTACTCACTACCAACTTTATCTTCAAAGCTTCCCTATGATCATGTGTAGAAAATTCTGATGAACATGCGAGAGAATTGAACAAAAAAAAAAGAAGGAAATTTTGGAAGAGAAAATTGAGAGAATTTGAGATTTGGGGAGTGGGCCATACACATTTATCCAACTCAGCTCAAGCCCAAGTTCATGCCCTTTCCCAAACCCAAGCCCAGTTTAATCTAGAATGGGCCATCCCAATATATCAGCCCTACGGGGCTTGAGATTCACAAGTCCACGATAGACGTCGCTAAACATGTACTGTACCGAAGGGGGAAAAAAAATGGAAAAAGAAAAACTAGTGAACGGATAAAAGAAGCCGGGAAAAGGAGGAAGAGCCTGGGAGAAAAATCAGTTCCGAACTCCGAGCTTTATGAAACAGAGAGTGCTCATGAGGTGCTCGGGATAAGAAGATGACAATTCTACTTCAACCTTGTAAGTCCTTTTGTTCCCCCAACTATAGTTTACCGGTAAACAATTTCACGGTTGTATGCAACACTGTCCAAAACAAAGCATATCCAAGCATACCGAAATGGCCAGCTCTAAAACCATCCAAATTTCACTCCTTTTCCATTTTAGGGCCCCTTCAAAATCTGGGATTTACTAATTATTCTCCAAGCCGGAGAGGTACCCATGTTGCCTTTTGTTCTAGGAATGAGGTTTTTGATGGTTTTTCAAGTACCCAGTTGCCCCAAAAGCCCGAGAGTAAAGATGGTAAAGGGAATGAGGAGCTTGAATTGCTAAATAAGCCTTCCCCAATACCTATAAATAATGGGTTTCCTCTGAATTAGACAAGGAATGTGAAAAACCTGGTAAAGAGGAGGCCTTAGAGCCTTTCTTGAAGTTTTTCAAGGGAAGAGATTACGAGGCTGAAGTGAAAGAAGAGGCAAGTGTGTTAGAGGAGAAAGTTGATGTGGATGATAAATATGAGGAGGCTAATAAGGTCGGGGTTGAGTACTATGAGCCCAAACCCGGTGATTTTGTGGTGGGGGTGGTAGTTTCTGGTAATGAGAATAAGCTTGATTTGAATGTGGGAGCGGACTTGCTGGGTACAATGTTGACAAAGGAGGTGCTCCCCTTGTATGAAAAGGAGATGGAATACTTGCTATGTGATATGGATAGGGATGCCGATGAGTTTATGGTTCGCGGGAAGATGGGCATTGTGAAGAATGATGAAGCATTGGGCAGGGGTTCAGCGCCGGGAAGACCTGTTGTGGAGACTGGAACTGTTTTATTTGCAGAGGTTCTTGGGAGAACCCTTAGTGGTAGGCCATTGCTTTCAACTAGACGATTCTTCCGGCGGATTTCTTGGCACCGAGTGAGGCAGGTTCTTTTCTAGCTTTTTGCTTTTCTATTTAGTTGATATGGAAACTTTCATGCGGAATCTAGAGCTTGGCACGCGACTGCAATTTGGGATTTTCTTTATAAATATGTTGTGCTATATTTTCGAAACACAATAATAGCCTTTTGAAGATGTCACTCTAAGAAAAATTAAAAAATATGAACCTGATGTTTATGATCTACAAAATAACCGAAGCTTGATTTCACACTAAAGCTATAATTTTCATCTTCTTTGCAATGTTGTTGCTGCCAATGTAAGCTCCTACTTCATTTTATAATCTGTCATAGAAAAATCAATTTTACAATGAGAATAAAATCTTTTGGTTTCTATTGAACAGATAAAACAACTCAATGAGCCTATCGAGGTGAAAATAACAGAGTGGAATACGGGGGGCCTTCTTACAAGAATTGAGGTTTGTTTGTTAATTGCATGTGATTTGTGTGTATGTGCCAATGCATTGTATTGGTGTCTATAACTTTTGACGATTACTTCTCAGGGATTACGAGCTTTTCTTCCCAAAGCTGAGTTATTGAATAGAGTTAACAACTTCTCTGAGTTAAAAGAAAATGTGAGTAGCCTTTCCAGGATGTCATTTTTTTTTTCTCAGTTAAGATATCAACTTATTAGATCATGGTTTGTGCTTTCTCTGTGCATGATGCCTTCAGCCCCTCAATCAATTAGTATATCATGCATAATAAGCAGAAATAAAAAGAACAAATGGCCAGAACGTTTTATGTGTGTCAAATGCATGAGATTCAGCAAATCTGCAGATTATGAGTAGGAAAATTATTTAATGTTGAGGAAAGCTTCATACATTTGATTATTGGCACTGGCCATTGAAGATTTGAAGGCCTATGCTGGATTGACTCGACTACAGCCTCTTTATATTGGATGGAGGACCTTCTCAGCTGATATTGGTTGGCCTTGTCAGAATCAAACTTACTTTATCTGTTGGTGCAGTCACTTTCTTTTGAAGCTATATGCATGCTTTTGGCTTCTGCTATAGGCTATAGGCTATTGTCTAGGAATCTTGACAACTGACCAACTGGACCTCCATGTTAGGGCAAGGTCTGACATCGAGGCAATTAAGCCCAGACAAATAAATACGACCCTGCAGTAGTTGTGCCTAGATTCTTCATTCAAATATACTTAAAAAAAAGGGGCTGTCTTTTGGTGACTTTGACATTCACTCGGAAATGAGGACAGAAGAGAAAGTAAAAAAGGGGTTGGGCCGCGGTCATGCACTCACTGCCTTGCTTCCATTTTATTCTAGGTCCTAATGCAAGAGCAAAGGGTCCAGTTGGGAACAGAAAAAGTATTGGGTGTTGGCACCTTGATTTTACAAAAACAAAGTTTGGGAGCTTCCTATGTACTCCTGCTATTCTCTTTTTGTGTCTATATTCATTTATGTACAATGCTATCCTTGTATGCTTCTTGACAAAATTGGCTTCTGGCTGGTGTAGGTTGGACAACGGATATATGTGCAGATTACTCGTATAGATGAGACTAAAAATGACCTAATATTGAGTGAGAGGGAAGCTTGGGTTAGTTTTTCTTATAGCATTTGGTGTAGTCTTGCTCTTTTTTTGCTTGCAAAAAACTTTTCTGCTTATTTCTTGTTTGACTTTCTCTCTTTCGCTATTATTTAAAAAGGTCTAACTTCATGCATAATTTGCAGGAAAAATTATACCTTAGTGAGGGAACGCTTTTAGAAGGTACTGTTAAAAAAATCTTCCCATATGGAGCTCAAATAAGGATAGGCGAAACTAACAGAAGGTAAGGAATGATTTGCTTTGGAAACATATCCTGGAAGTAAGTTGGATATGTATATCCCTTGTTTTTCCATGTTGAAAGAAATAAGATTCTGTGGGGAGAGTGTGGGTTAGAGCACCAAGACAGGGAGAAAAATAAAAAGTTTGTGTGGAGTTTCCAACGAATTTAAACATAAATGTGTAAAAAATTAAACAAATATATGTAAACACTAGGTTTTGAAAATGAAAAGAAAAGAAAGTTATCAAGGTTCTGAGAACTGACTAGAGTGGGTGGTTTTTGTTATGTCCTAGCTGGCATACTTCTCATACAATTCAGGACATCGTGGTGATTGGTGAATAAAGTTGCTGATTCCAGTACAATTAAGAACACCGTGAAAGTGTATCAGAAGCCATGTTTAGTTGGTCATATAGCCGAATTCTTATTTCCTCTGTGTTACTGTCTTAAAACTCAGTTTAATTATGTTTTTTTTTCTTGATAAAGTGAGGTTCATGAGTATATTACTTGGGTTGCACATTTTGTGCTTTTTTGAAATTTTATTGGTTATCGAAAAAAGAAATGAACATCAAAATGTTGTAGTGCAGTTGTTATTTTCATGGTTTTTTTTTCTCGTTCTGTTGGATCTTAGAAAAAGGAAAAACTTTTGGATGACAAAAGGACCTGGAAAGTATAATTTTCAAACTGAGAGAAAGATAAAGATGAAAAAAAAGTGAGAGAATTCTTTTATGAGCTGTCTGGTAGGCTGTCTTTGGTGGTTCAACTTTCATGCATATAATTGCTGTAGGTTGGTACAAGGTTTCATCAGTGAGCGTATGCCCACAGTGGTGTAAATTAGGTGTGATCCAAATCGGTGGCTTAATGCTTCAGTTTATAGTTTTTACAAAAAACATGGCACTAAGGTTTATCTTTCAAAAGTTTTTTTGGGCTCGAATAAGTAGAAAGTAGTGTTGCATTTTCTGGAAGCAGGAGAATTAGCAATTTTCCTGTTTATAATGGTGGGTTTGAACCTTCAACCAGCATTCGCCCATGCATCGGGAATTGGATCAAGATCAACTGCTTCTTAAGCTTTTTGATTTGGCTCTCGAATTTATTATTGAAAAGTGCATTTTCTCTTCTTGTGTTTATCAATTATTGAGAATTGTCCTAAGCTTTCTCCACATTTCACAGTGGGTTACTGCATATTTCAAACATCACCCGTGGTCGAATTACTTCTGTCAGCGACTTACTTGCAGTTGATGAGAAGGTTAAAGTTCTTGTTGCAAAGTCAATGTTTCCTGACAAAATATCTCTAAGGTAATTAAAATTGAGTTGCAGATTGGAAACCCATGCATGTTTGATGCACCGGCATAATTATTTACTTTTTCACTTGCTTTCTAAAACTTACTTTTTATTAGCATTGGAAGTGGTCTAAATCCCTAGTATTATTAATTTTCAGCCATGATCCCCTGCCTTCCTGTTGGCTTAATTGCATGCTCCCTTTCCAGAAGACAATTACGTGTATTTATATCAACAGTAGACAACTACTTCTACCACGTTGCACTTCCTAGTATTTGCTCAATATATCCAGCGTCATACCAATACCGATAATTGTGATATAGGAATGTTGAGTGGTGCTTTAGGGGTATCTAGTTGCGTCATTGAGTTTTGGTGAACTAGGCTAGAAATTAATGTCACAATGTCCTTATAATATTTATCTACCAGTTTTGGTCTTCTGAAGTTCATTGTTTGTCGCTATGCAATTTCCTTTATAATTTTTATGGTCACCGAGTTTACCTATGATTGTGAAAAGCATGAACTTCCAGAAAATTTCAAGACAAGTTACCTGATGATAGTTTAATGCTTTTTAGTGCTAGCCTCCATAACTCATTGCATTCTAATCAACAAGTTAATGCCCTTTTTTTCGAACTCTTACAAATCTTCTGATAGGAAATTTGTGGTTTTGTGGCTTGCAGTATTGCTGACCTTGAAAGTGAGCCTGGGCTATTTGTATCAAACAAGGAGGTGCAATATTGTTATTATTTTTTTCAGAATTGAAATTTCTTCAGTGGCCTGTATAGTGTATATTGCTTCTATCCAGTTTCTTGAATTGAGAAAATTCTTCATTTTTGCAGAAAGTATTTGCTGAGGCTGCAGTGATGGCAAAGAAGTATAGGGAAAAGCTACCTGCCGGTTTAGCCCCTTATAACTCAGAACTTTCTCCCACCAATGCTTTACCTTTCGACAACGAAGCAAGTATGTATGCAAATTGGAAATGGTTCAAGTTTGAAAGAGAAGATGGTCCAGCTCCTTAGGTTTCCATGCGACATGATCAAATTTTAAAAGACCGTGGGCTTGACATGACAACTAGCTACACTCCCCGCTGTGAAACGTGAAAAAAGGGAATAACTTTCAATCAGTCATTTTCTCCTTTTGGATTCACAACATCTGGTTATTTGGCAGGTATTGCAATTAGATCACAAGCCATGTGAAATCTCGGGATGTTCTTAGTGTCAAATTGGTTTTTCCTCCTATTAATCCCTACAAATGTGTAATATGATGTGTTAAAATATACTCTCAACTGCATGTTGTTCCAAACTTTCTGGTTACTGTTGTTTTTGTTTTCCCAATGGAAATGAATGATTCATTTTGTTTTGATTCAGTTTGTTGCTGAAAATTTTCATCAGCAATATACAGTGAAAATAATGCATTTTTTGTGCTCATACAATGTATGATTTTTTTCAAGCTTTTTACTTGAATTAGGTTCTACATATTCTTTTGAACACAGAATTTCTTTTTCACCCTAATCAACTTGGGATGGGGCTATGTCGAACTGAAATTATTGTTTGATATTTTTTTTTCTGCTGATCTTCAAGAGTATTTACAGTCAAGTCCGTTGCTCTGCATTTATTATGCATATGGAAACAAGTCGGCAACGGTTTCTTTGTGCTCTACACAATGGAGATGAAAAATACAGTAGTTTACTGTCATTCAAGGGCAAATGGTGCGTAAATGTGATTTCTACATGCATCAGTTCAATCAATCCTTGATTTAAGCCAAATGAAGGACTCACTAATGCTTTATATTTTTAAGAGAGCATATTTTGCAATATATCCACCCAAATTTCAAATAATTATGATGCATATTCTCTATTAAAATCATATAGTCCAGATTATTTTGTCCCATTTTCTTGACTATGGTGGTGGTCTGTCTCTCCATAGAGAGACAGAGGCTATCAATCTCTCTCTCTCTCCCCTAACATTTCAATCATGTGCGAGTTAGATAAGATAAGGGATTTACTATGCATCAACTACTATTAACTCTCACACTTCACACCTATAGCTTTTTTATAGAGTGTGGGAGTGCTTTTCATAGAGTATGAGGTGTTCTTCATAGGGTGTGGGGTGGTAAATAGTAGCTGAAGAGAATCATTTTCCAATTAAATATATACCTTTTTTCAAATGAAGTGTGTATTATCATCGTTGGTAATTATTTAGCTTATTAATTATCTTTGGTCATAATTAATAAGGCATGGAAAAATTAGGAAAATGTCTTCATGCCCTGCAAACAATCTTCTATCATCTTAACTCCAAAGCAGGATTCCGGTGAGATAATTGCCTTCTAGTTTGGAATCTTGGCAGAAACCTTTGTTTGAGTCCTTTACATACCACCTGATCATCCCTACATGTATGCACTTTCCTTTCCATCTGCTATCAGACATTTAATAATAATTAGGTCACGCCGTGGCGGCTCAACTCTAGTTTAGAGGCAATGGCACCTCTCTCTTCTTTTTCTTCCTCTCTTTTGTCATCTTCGTGTTTTCTTATGCGTTAGTCCTTGAAAATGTCTTTGTTTAATCCAGAAATATCAATTAGTCATGTATAGATAGCTAGAATCCAAGTCAAGTTGGCACATTGTAACAACATATATCTATATATATAGGGTTTGGGGCTCTATGAACATAGTCTAAAGACATAATATATATAAACCAAGAAAAGTACCCTAAGGTCAGTCCTTGTGGTCTTCAAACCATTATTTGCCTAAAAATTAAGTCTATATATATATATATATATATATATGGTAATACGTATTATCTGTGATATGGTAGCATGACTGCAAAACTTCAGAGCAAATGTGCAATACTTTAATTCTTTTCATTTACTTGGGATATTACTAAACAATTACAAGATATCAGATTTGCATATCTCTCTGACTAGCTTGTCTTGTGATGATCTGTTTTGATTGTTTCTTCCAGTGACATGTAGAACTAATTAGAAAGAATTACTGTGGCAATGGAAATCATGCAGCTGGTTTCAACCTCATTCTTTAACAAAAAGTATTATCAGTGCTTCATGATCTCCTTGATTACACAGAATCTTCACTTCATGTTTGACTCCAAATGCAGGTTTCTCTATCCTTATAAATGACAAACAAACAGTGTCTCTATCATTGTCCCCTGCAAACAACGTGCTAAAGTTAACTCATGCAGCTGTATTTTATACGCTGTGGGCAAAGTTGCGCCTGATGAAGATAATTCTTGCTCCATACATATCTAGTACTGCATGCACTGTAAAGTGCAGAGCTAACTGCAGACTTAAATATGTCCGTTTTAGTAGGCTTAAGTTCAGCTCCTTAGCTCCCTGATCATCTTAATCTTATGGCCTGATCACCAATGAAAGCATGCCAAGTATCTAACTTTAGAGAGAAATTAGAGGCAAGAAATGAGACAAATATATATTGCAGAGCTAGGTGGTGAGGAAGCTGGTCAATCCCAAGAAACCTGGTATTGCTGAGATATTATAATCGAAAGCATAATTATTGTAGATGCAATTAGCAGACAAGTAGCGTTGCAATAACGTAAACTTTAATAGGAAGCCCTAGTATACGAGTCTTGCTCCCTGGCCTGCTTTGACAGTGGGACTATGATCTGGACGGCTGGACCTCTCTACCAGCTACCATTATCAGATCATATATAGTACTCTCTTTTAAAAACTAGCTATTCAGTCTGATACAGCTGTAATTAGTCGAATTCATGATCAAGTTCGTCAAAGTACTATTAATAAACTATATATAATACGTATAATATATTTTGTGGATGTTTGTTTATTAATGCAGCAAAAACATGCGAGCGGGCTACGTTACTAGGCACATTGCTGGTTAATATATGAAACTATATACATATATATATATATATATAATTATAATATTAATGCATGAAGGAGTACTTAATGCAGGATATACGTCAACCTTAAGAAATGCAAAACCATGATCTTCTTTTCTGCAAATACCTGTACATTATGATCTGATTTTGATTGAAAAGTATTACTCATAAATGCATGATCTGGTTTTGATTTGAGATAACCTCATCGTTTGCATGCATGACAGCTTGGTACTTAAAAACAAGTGATAGGGGTTCATTGTATTGATTTTTTAAGAAAATATATATCATATGGTTGGTTATAATAAAGTTGGCTCCCTTGTAACAGTGGAACATGCATTTTCTTGACCCAATTTGGTCCTCTCGCTCTCTCTCTCTCTCTCTCTCTCTCTGGTTCATTTTATGATGACCAAGCTTATGCAGAGTGTAGTATTTCCATGAAACCACTTAATTCGTATGCTATATGCATGTTATCAGTGTCGGGAGATTCTTGTTGTTGCCTCAGTATTTGGCTTCAAGTTTTGAAATGAGGAAAGTACAGTCCAATCATATCATGGAGCACAGAAAACTATATATATATATATATATATATATGTAATGCTAGATATAGTCGTGGAATACGCAAGCGTCGTGCAGTCGTTTTGAAAAAGAGTGGAGTCTACGATCAAAAAATTAATTAATTTTTTCGTGTGAGTTCTATATTTATTCGAGTTTTGCTACACAACCTCTTACTATTCATCCACACTCCACACTCCACATTTTTTAATATTTTTAAAAAAAAAAATTTTGAATTTATTTTTTTTAAAATATTTCAAATTTTTTATTTAC
Source organism: Cyclocarya paliurus (assembly GCA_029856935.1). Lineage (NCBI taxonomy): Eukaryota > Viridiplantae > Streptophyta > Magnoliopsida > Fagales > Juglandaceae > Cyclocarya > Cyclocarya paliurus. The sequence continues at coordinate 1,928,627 of CM056947.1, read as the reverse complement.
TATTCATATAAAAATTATTTAATAAAAAAAATTAAAAAAAAAAAATTAAAAAGGATGGAGTGTGGAGTGTTGGGAGGTTGGGAAGATTTATTGATATAGTATATCATGCTTGGATTACTTAAAACCATGGATGAATTCAAAGAAAACAGCAAGTTGTTTTCTGGTAAAACTGTTTAATTTGGTCTAAAAATACGTACATGGATTATTATATGAGTAATGAATGAAGGCCAATAAATCAGTTAGGCCTTCAATGGGTATTTGAGCTCAATTATTAGCTGTTTTGACTCGAAGGAACCAAGCAACAACAACCAAAAGATAAACCAAGAAAGAAAAGTACTGGCTAGCTAGGGTTTTGCTCATGTTCAAAAGGAAGTTAGTTTGAGCACTCATGATGATCAATGGGACACTTCTTTGGGTTGGGACATAGGCTATACTCAGTCTAAGAGAGAAATAATATTTGCAATTTTAGAATGTATAAGCCTCGCACACTTCCTTTGAAAAAAGTGGATATTATGAAACCCATGTGAAAAAATTAATTTTTTAATAGTGAACTCTACTCTTTTTTAAAATGAGTGGACGAAATTTGCACATTTTAAAATTGTATCTAACATTACTCATTCAAATATGTCCATGAAACTGAAAATTTCATAGGGGGTAAAAAAGGTATTTTGAAAGTAAAAAAAATAGCTCAATTTGATCACAACCTTGAGCGTTCAAATCAATGCTAAAAATGAGCAATTTTGTGACATTAATGAGAGAAGTGTCTCGTGGTGCTAAACTGTTAGAATACAGTCAAAACCTAAAAGCCCTATATAAAATTTAAAAACCCTAATCGTTACTTGTGCCCTAAATTATTCAAGAAACATTTAAAACCCTCTCTATCTCTGATCTCTCATCATGTGACTCTAAAACATTTTCTTTTGCCCCACTCCCCAAACAAACCCACCACTTCTTCCTCGGTAACCAAAGTCACCCATCTCAGCTTTAAACTTCACCTTACCACATGGGTAATCAGGCAGTAAAAACATAAAAATAGGCATGCTACCAGTTATATATTTTACACCAATTTTGGCTTACAACCAGATGCTCCAATTAAAACTTTCTCTATATGCACGCCACCCTTGAACCCTAACCCTTTATAATATAACTCTGAGGCCATGTTTGAGGGAGCATAGTTTATGCCAGAAAAAGGACATTTAAATTGGGTTTGCTTACTCCAAGTCTCCACAAACCCTTTAACCTTTCACAATCCCCCAAGCTGCCTCATGCCCTGCTATATTATCATCAACGTTTTCCTCCTCCCTAGGCAGTACTTGGGCAAAGTAGACACTAGCTAGACAGACACACTCGCTTTTCCACCAGCTCCATCTCCATGGACATGGAGCTCTGAATCCTTTGGTACTGTCAAGCTCATTTTCAAGAAAATCTGACCTTAGTACTCCTTGTCGTTTCATTAGATCAGAGTCTGCGTTTTCTTGGATTGAGAACTTACAATTTTAATGTACGTATAGAGGCATCTGATGAACCTCTCATTATTGATAAATATACATATATATGTATATATATTTGGTGATAAGACCTAATCATTTAACTAAAAATTAATGATTAAATTACCTTAAAATTTTCGAGAATTCTTATAAATTTTTCTTGGTGTTGTTCTCTTTTTTGTTACTTTGTATAGCGGTCAGGTCGAGTTTAAACATGTTGATAAATGAATTCACATCTCAGCTAATAGCTATGCTGTAAAATGTATCCAGTTCAGAGAGATATTTACACTGGGTTTGGATTACATGCATTCATGATATAAGAACTTGGAGTGCATATGCATTTTATTTTAATTGAGGGACTTCACTGTTATAACTTATACTGACTAGTATATGAGCAGAAGGAAAGTAATATGCGCGCCTCCACTGCAAACAGTCAACACTAACCCCCACAAAAAGCGAAGGGTCTCACTGTCCATTCCTTATCCAGTGGATGAAAAGGGCAATTCGGGTCAGCAAGCAAAAACCCAGTGGCGCCCAAATCATTGCACCAAGACAAAATGTTGATATTTCAACGGACTTCAAAAACTCACTGACATATACAAAACCAAGAGTCCCTGTAACTCAAACCAAAGCTGTCGCCGCCAAGTTGCCAACAACACCACACTGAAATCATCATTTATGCACTGTTATGGCCACATTGGTGGAGTTAGCAGGTGCTCGAATGGCTTGGCCTTGAGCTTTCACCACCACCACTACTAGTTCAAGCATGTACTATAGCCACTACCGGCAGTACAACCTGCCTCAGTGCAGGCAACACTAGGAACGATGGGCATTTTCCGGTAAGAAAGATAGCAGTGAAGCACTCTTCACCCATTATACTTCGATTGTGTTCAACCATATCTTCCACCATAAAGACGCATGAAAATGATATACTTTTTGTTCACATACATGGGTTCAACACCTTCGAGTGGAGTATAAGCATCCTCAACACCACTGACCTCCTTCACGTACACATTCTCTCCTTGAGTGGACTTTTACCACCACCACCACCACTGCAGAAACCAGTTCTCCACCAACCTCGTTTCTTAACCCTGTTATAGCACCAATCACCCAGCCATTTTCCATGTCCCAAATGAGAAATACGGTCCATTTTGTTACATTTTCCCTGTTCTTCTTCTACCTATCCCTGACAAAAATATTGATGGTTACTTCCCTCTCACCTGATGGACAGGCCCTTCTCTCCCTACTTTCTGCTGCTGACCCTTCTGCCAAATCTTCCTCCTCCATTCTTTCCACATGGAACCCATCAAGCCCAACCCCATGTACCTGGCAAGGCATCACATGCTCCCCACAAAACAGAGTCATCTCCCTGTCTCTGCCCAACACATTCCTCAATCTTTCCTCTCTACCACAACAGCTCTCCTCCCTATCATCTCTACAGCTTCTCAACCTCTCCTCCACCAATGTCTCCGGCTCCATACCCCCCTCCTTTGGCCAACTCACTCATCTTCGCCTCCTTGACCTCTCCTCCAATTCCCTCTCGGGTCCCATTCCTCCAGAACTCGGCACTCTCTCTCTTCTCCAGTTCCTTTTCTTGAACTCCAACAGACTGTCTGGTAGGATACCTCAACAACTTGCTAACCTTACCTCGCTTGAAGTTCTTTGTCTCCAAGACAATCTCCTGAATGGGTCAATACCATCACAGCTAGGCTCTTTGATTTCTCTCCAACAGTTTCGAGTAGGGGGTAACCCATATCTAACTGGAGTGATTCCTATTAAATTAGGACTACTCACCAATCTCACTACATTTGGTGCCGCGGCCACTGGTCTTTCCGGTGTGATACCGCCTACATTTGGGAACTTGATCAATCTACAAACGCTGGCACTTTACGATACTGATGTATTTGGTTCTATACCATCTGAAATTGGGCTATGTTCGGAACTAAGGAACTTGTATTTGCATATGAACAAGCTCACTGGTTCAATTCCTCCTCAACTGGGTAACTTGCAAAAGCTCACTAGCTTGCTTCTTTGGGGCAATGCACTATCTGGACCAATCCCAGCCGCGCTTTCCAATTGTTCATCGCTTGTGATATTTGATGCCTCTGCCAATGAGCTTTCTGGAGAAATCCCCGGTGACTTGGGGAAGCTAATGGTTCTTGAACAGCTTCATCTGTCAGACAATGCACTGACTGGAAAAATTCCATCGCGGTTATGCAATTGCACAAGCCTCACAGCTATTCAGCTCGACAAGAATCAGTTATCAGGGGAGATTCCATTGCAGGTTGGTAACTTGAAATTCTTGCAAAGTTTTTTCTTGTGGGGAAATTTGGTGACGGGAACCGTACCATACTCATTTGGGAACTGCACAGAACTCTATGCGCTTGACCTTTCGAGGAACAAGCTTACAGGGTCTATCCCGGAAGAGATTTTCAGTTTGAAGAAGCTGAGCAAGCTTCTACTTCTGGGGAACTCTTTATCAGGAGGGTTGCCTCGAAGTGTTGCCAATTGTACTTCTTTAGTGAGATTGAGGCTTGGGGAGAACCAGCTTTCAGGTCAGATTCCTAGGGAGATAGGACAACTACAAAATCTTGTCTTTCTTGACTTATTCATGAACCAATTCTCTGGTGGCCTTCCGATTGAGATTGCTAACATTATGGTTCTCGAGCTGTTTGATGCGCACAATAACCACATTACTGGGGAAATCCCATCTCAGCTTGGTGAGCTTGTGAATTTAGAGTTGCTTGATCTCAGCAGAAACAGCTTCACGGGAGAAATTCCTTGGAGCTTTGGTAACTTCAGTTACTTGAACAAGCTAATTCTCAGCAATAATCTCCTGACAGGTTCAATTCCGACATCCATAAGGAACTTGCAGAAACTAACTTTACTTGATTTGAGCTACAACAGCCTTTCTGGTGCAATTCCACCTGAAATTGGTTATGTAAAAAGCTTGACAATCAGTTTGGACTTGAGCTCCAATGGTTTGACAGGGGAAATCCCTGAGACAATGGCCAGTTTGACACAGTTACAATCACTCGATCTTTCCCATAATATGCTTTATGGGAAAATAAAAGTTTTGGGCTCCTTATCTAGTCTGACCTCCCTTAACATTTCCTACAACAATTTCTCTGGTGCTATCCCGGTGACACCATTCTTCAGAACCCTATCCTTGAACTCATACCTTGAGAACCCAAAACTTTGTGAGTCCATTGATGGGTCAACGTGTTCTAAAAGTCTGATTAGGAGAAATGGATTAAAATCTTCCAAGACTGTGGCTTTGATTTCAGTTATTCTTGCTTCAGTAACCATTCTAGTTCTTGCATCCTGGATTCTAGTAATGCGTAATCACAAGTATATGGTGGAAAAATCTTTAGGAACATCCCCTTCTTCATCAGGGGCTGAAGATTTCTCTTATCCATGGACTTTCATCCCGTTTCAAAAGCTCAACTTCAGCATTGACAACATTCTCGACTGCCTGAAAGATGAAAATGTTATTGGAAAAGGTTGTTCTGGGATTGTCTATAGGGTGGAAATGCCCAGTGGTGAGTTGATTGCTGTCAAAAAGCTCTGGAAAAGTAAAAAGGATGAAGAACCAGTGGACTCTTTTGCTGCAGAAATTCAAATTCTTGGACACATTCGGCATAGGAACATTGTGAAGCTGCTCGGTTACTGTTCTAATAGGAGTGTCAAACTACTTCTCTACAACTACATTTCAAATGGTAACTTACAACAGCTGTTACAGGGGAATAGAAACTTGGATTGGGAAACTAGGTACAAGATTGCAGTTGGGTCAGCTCAGGGTCTTGCTTATCTCCATCATGATTGTGTGCCAGCAATTCTTCACAGAGATGTTAAGTGCAATAATATACTTCTAGATTCCAAGTTTGAAGCTTATCTGGCAGATTTTGGCCTTGCGAAATTGATGAACTCTCCAAATTACAATCATGCAATGTCAAGAGTAGCTGGGTCTTATGGTTATATTGCCCCAGGCAAGTATTCTTGATATTCACTCTCTCTTACACCTGTAATGCTTGCCTTACATTATAATCTACAACCATTTATCCTTGTTTAGATTTTTTTTTTTTAAATCGCTAATCCGGTAAGATTACTGTACCATCATGCACGTCTTAAGATATTATATCTATCTTGTTCAACTTTGATCGTCCGATTTCATAGAAAATTCCTTGTTTCTTTTAGCGCAGAACTAATCTTGTATGTCATTTAGAAAGAAAAAAGACATCATAGACCCTTCACACCAGTGTTAGAGATTTATCTTTTATTTGGTGAATTTCCGATTTAATTCCTAATGATATTTCAATGTTCAATGCAGAATATGGATACACCATGAACATAACAGAGAAGAGTGATGTCTACAGCTATGGTGTGGTGCTGCTGGAAATTTTAAGTGGGCGTAGTGCAGTTGAGAGCCGATTGGGTGATGGACTCCATATTGTTGAGTGGGTGAAAAAGAAGATGGGAAGCTTTGAGCCAGCCATATCGGTACTAGATACAAAGCTGCATGGCTTACCAGATCAAATGGTGCAAGAGATGCTTCAAACACTTGGAATTGCAATGTTTTGTGTGAACTCTTCACCAGCTGAACGGCCAACCATGAAGGAAGTGGTGGCACTATTAATGGAGGTGAAGAGCCCACCTGAGGAATGGGGAAAGACTTCTCAGCCTCTAATAAAGCAGTCCTCAAATCAAAGTTGATTTTCCTCTTTTTTTGGTTCAATTCTGTCCAAGGGTATCAATGATTGAATCTCTTTCGTATCCCAAGAAAAGAAAAAATGAGTGATGTTATTGTGCGAAATGAGGAGGCAGCATAGGTTAGTGATGTTTTGGGTCTATTCTATTGAGTTTGGATGGTCTTGGGATTGTACAGTTCAGCAAACATGAAGGTGGTTTATTTTGTTTCATGTCACACATCCTGTTCTTTTAAAATCTTCATAATCAGTCTCTAATGTGCAATCTTCCAGGCATTTCTATATGCCTATCCCAACTTGCTCTTAACTGCTTAGTATTTGGCTGAATTTCAATGAATAGTAATGCAGAATTTCCATTTAATTTGTACAATTTGAATGTCCAATCCAATTTTTCTAAGGTTCCTTGAATTTCTGCCCAAATTTGAAATTTGGCCAAGACTACTTTGGGGCTTTCTGGAAAAATAAAAAAATTATCATTTTCCTAATGCAGACATATGGAAACCATTTTTTTATTTTTTTTTTACCAAAATTCAGACAAAAGCCTGGCTCTATTTGAATCGACTTCAATTTAACCATACCATGCATACTGGACAAAACCTTCGTGTTTAAATTTAATGTAGGCCCTGTTCTGCAGGATTTAAGGGAACAGACAGAAAAAGGCCATGTCTCCCTCCCCCCTTCACCACATGCCTTGCCCTCTTGGCCAGATAGTAGATGATATCATGGCACAAAAAGCTAAAGCTAAAAGCAAGAAAACATTCAACTTGTTCTGGAGCCTCCCAATAATGAGCGCCCCCAAAAAGAGCAGTTGTAAAGGGGAGGGCCTAGACATCTCACTTATTCTAGAAAGGAACCTTGTCCTGTCCTTAGCAAAGCAGTCTCATCCTCTGCATCAAGTGTCTCACTTTTCGCATTCTGTGGTCTATTCTAGTCCAAAAGAGAAAAAAACTCAAGCTTTTGTATAAATTCTATGACCAAGAGCAGTCTCATCCTCTGCATCATGTCTCTCTTTTCTCGTCCTTTGGTCTATTTCTAGTCCAAAGAGAGAAAACCCAAAGTAGTTTGCGTATAAATTCAATGATCTAGAATATGAGATACATAGTGCATAAACAATAGTAAATGTTCTAAGATCTATTTCGTATGTATGTGTATCTCTCGTTCTAGCTCTAGAACTCGAATATGAACTTTAAGAAATCATTATTCCTGTTCTGTCATCACTGACATGAACTAACTCTTTACTACATCGAGAGAGAGAGAACAAATTCCCTTTTTCTGAGGAAGAAACAAAAATTATCTGGATACATGTTCTTCATTATTTGTCAAAATACCAAAAGAAACGGATTAAAAAGAAAAAAAAAAGCATTTCTTATCAAGCTTCCTTTCCATAATTATACCTTTACATAAAGCCATACCATCTCACTTTCCAATGTTCTTCTCATAGGCTTTGTTTTCCCTAGAAAATTAGCTTTTTCCCTGCGAAAAACATGGAAGTAGAATTCAGAAAATGGGGAATTTATCCATACAGATAATTTTTAATAATCCTTACTTTTCCGGTAGTTTCAATATCTACAGGATGTTTTTCACTTCATTGCATGTAATCTGTTCTTTTCTTTATGATCGTCTCTGTTATACATCCATTTCTCAATCCATTTTGAGGACCGAGACAACAGCATTGCATCTAAAGAATGCCCAATGTAGATGACCCTTCCAAAAACATTCATATCGTAGCATTCACTACCTCAACAGAATTTCTCCCAAGCTATACTTTCTGTGAGATCCCTCGATTACAACCATTAATAACCAGGACCTAAAAAAGAATACAATGCTTATACACAATAAAAGATTACTTTTTCATATTACTATGTGTTTTTCCAAATCATGAGGTCCGTTTGGTTGCTAAACTTATCTGAGTTCAACTCAGTTCAGTCTAATTTTAAACTAAGTCTAATATTCAAACACTCAACTCTCAAATTACTAAACTTGTCTCAATTCAAAACTTCTTTACACGTAAAACTTACAATATTTTTCAATTTAACACTTATTTACACGTAAGATCTACAACCTTTTTCAATTTTTTATAAATAACATCCAGACACATTTAAACTCATATTAGTTGGATCACACAAAATTCATTCTATCATCTCAACTCACTACTATACATAAAAAATATAACTCAGTTTAATTCAGTTTAACACCCAAATACAACCTAAAAGTACTTTTAGATTGTATCATAACTTGGAATTGGGCTCGAACTCAACAACGAGTCGAGGTCTATTGATGCAACTTCAGGCCTACATGAGGCCCTTATTATTTCATAAATGTCACCTAACCCACAAAGGAAAGTGGGTGTCAAAGTCAATTAGTAAGTTATATCAGGATAGAATACTAAAATTCAATGTTTACATATCAAGTGCTGATTCAACATTCATTTTGGTTTGCAAAAGAACATTGTAGTAGAAGTTGCATTATCTTTAAACATAGGAAACGTTTGAGCCGAAGAGAGAAGAAAAAAAACATGGTAGTAAAAGTTACATCAGATGGAGCAGTGGTCAGAGATCACCAAAACCATACAACTTGGTCAAAAGTCTAACGTATCTTCCTAATCCAAACAAACCCATTTTGGCCAACATGAAGATTACATAAACCCTATCTCAGGCATAACCCACCATCAGACTTTCCCCCCCATGGCTCGCCAGCTTCTATTGATGCATACTCTTCCAAGCACATTTCAACTCTGCATAGCAGCGATGACTCTTCTTGTGTGTGCCATTGCTCTGCTCATGTGTGCTTCTCATTCCCGTAAATGGCGTAGTCGTTGGGTTGCATGCTATGTTCCCGACAGCGATGACCCTGTGATAGAGCTCAACACCGAAGCAACAATCCGAACATCAAACGGCGGAGAAAGCATGTTTAGTGGAGAGTTCTCGGTCTGGAAGAAGAACATACTTATGGGAGGGAAGTGCCAGCTACCAGATTTTTCTGGTGTCATAATTTATGATTCTAATGGGACTGTAGTCCCTGCCCAAGCTCCTCGCCCTTTACTCACCTGGAAGTAATAGGGATATGTAAAACGCAATTCCTGCTGTAAAATGGAAATGGAACCTATGTTCCATGTTGTTTTGAAGCTTCCTTCTATGCAAAACTGGGTGTTTGTAACATGTTTCAGGATAGAAATAAACTTGATCTAAACTTCACATCCAAGTTTGCATTTTGTATATGACCTTGCATCCTTTGGATACGATGGATTATTCTGCTTACCACCTAATAAATGAAACTGATGCCTTCTCTAAAAAGAATGATTCTTCATTATATCCGTCATATAAGAAAATACACAGCTTCTGTAAATGTCTCTATTTTTATTGTTTGCTCCAATCCAAAAGTATATAAAACCTCTTAGCCTATGAGGATTAAACATTGAGAAATAGAGTTTGCCAGTTTGGTCCCTCTTACAGAGACTTTAATTCATTATCATTTGGCCAGAGACAGATTAAAAGAAAAAACCCTCGTATGGTTTTGTTATTGTTATTCAAAAGCGAATGATTGTAAACCAATTAGCCATGTCTTACTCATCACAAAATAATGGAAGAAGGGATTTTGCTACACAACCTCCTACTATTCATCCACACTCCACACACCACATTTTTTAATATTTTTTTTAAATTTTTTTTTGAATTTATTTTTTTTAAACTATTTCAAATTTTTTATTCACTATTCATATAAAAATTATTTAATAAAAAAAATTAAATTTTTTTTTTTAAAAAGATAGAGTGTGGAGTGTTGGAAAGATTTATTGAACGAAAAAACATTCAATAAACAGTAATATTGTACTTAATGTACAGGAAAAAACATTGTATTTATATAGTGGCCATATTTCTGTATTCTGCTGCTGTAAGCAGTAAGCATTCCCGAACTTCAGTGCAACAATAAATATTTTCAAGCAACTATTGAATAATATCAAAACTCTAACTGTATTTGGCCATCATCTAAAAATGTGAAATTATTTTGGTTCATCTCGTGGAATAAGATGATTCATAAAATGTGACTGAGATACTAAAGTCTGATAAATTGTATATTTTCTGCTCCCGATATAATCACTTGTAACATTCAGGCTTCAAGACACCAACATAAGGCAGGTTCCTATATAACTCTGCAAAGTCCATTCCATAACCAACTACAAAATAATCTGGGCACTGCAAAAAAAAAAAATATATTCAGATCAGTTTGCTAGGCAATCAGACCATGGAATTCAAGAATATACTTGCGTTTATGGCAATTAATACAATGCAAAAGTTGCAATAAACGTGCAGCCAAAATCAAATATTTTTTCAGAGTATGCTATCTACAGTAACTAAAACTTCATTACTCTGATTATTGGGGTTCCGCGAGGAAAATTAACAATTATCAAGTGCCGCTAACTGTCCAGAGAGTCATCTTGTTCATTTCCAAGATTTTGGAATCCAGGGCCCAAGATTTTGAAATAAGCATCAAACTCGAAATGTCAGTCATTAAACATGCAATGCATCGTTTCCATGGGAGCAGTCACTGCATCTACAATCACTATCATTCCCATTATTAAAAATTGAGTTATATGAGAATTGTCTACAAAAAGGGGCCGGTGACTAGAAACATTTTCTTTTTATTATAGGTCGACTAGAAAAATGAAAAATGGAACAACTCATTTTACTGCATTTTATTCAGTCACTAATGTGGTTGCTGTATTATCACCCATATGCATCAAACCACACTCACTCCTGTTTATTCAATTCAAGTAGTCCTCTAGTAAGCGACTACTAAATCCTTCGTGAGTTCTTAAGTAACCTCAAGAGTTAGGTTCCTTGATCTTCCTCTATTCTTCATTTTATTTCAGTTTACACATCTTGGGACCTCTATCTTTCAAACATGTTAGTATCCCATTTATCAACTACTAAGTGAGTAATGATAAAAAAAAAAAAAAAAAAACCTACTGAGCAAGTCCCAAGTAGACTCAAAACCTCAACAATATCATGTTCTCCCTATAACTCCTCTATTATATATTAACAATTTCAAATTTAACAAAGGCCACTCATTTATTCAACCCAATTCTCCATTTTAATAAGAAATCACCCAAATAATACAATCTTGCGTTAGTGAGGTCGTTACCTCAAAACCCCGGTAAAACTTCCCTTCACCCACGAGCTGAACATGAACCTTTCTTCTTGTTGGTTTGTCAAGTAAGGCACACACTGATACAGAGGATGCTCCTTTTGATTCCAAATACGCAATCAGACAGGACAGAGTGTTTCCCGTGTCAACAATGTCTTCAACCTGAGACAACAAGTTCAGTTCTACACATAATACTCCTCTTAAATATCAGATATTCGTTTTAGATTCTACATATCATTGTGAAACAAGTAAATTACGAATTTTCTTTCAATTTAAACGAACAGAAAGATCAGTAAAAGATCATAATTCAAAATAAAACGAATTTCTTGCTTGCTAATTGCTATTGTGATACTAGAGAGAGAGAGAGAAAGGGAGAGAGAGAGATGCAGAGACAGATAGTAGTGGTACCAGAATGACGTGCCTGCCCTTGACATCAACCTTCAAGTCGAGAGAGAGTTTGGGGACACCACTGGAAAGGGTGCCGTAGCCGTAGGATTCGGCGCGAACGAAATCGACTGAAATGGGAAGTTGGATGTTCCTGACCAGGTCGGCCAAGAAGATGAAGGCGCCGGTGGCGACGCCAACAAGGACTGGTGAATCGGCGGCGCCGAAATCGGTAGAGATTTCGGAGGCGAGCTCGGTGACTCGGCAGGAGATTTCGTCCTTGGTCCATAGGACTCTCTCTATGTGAGAGTCCAACGACGCCATCTTTGTTCTTTTCTGGGTTGCGCCTCCCTTTTGGATTTCGGGCCTTTGGATTTTAGATGGTTGGCATCGGGATAAGGATTACAAGTACGTGATTTTTGATCCCACGGCAGTGATTTTTTAGCGAAAAATTCTATTTACCAGCTTATTATATTCTGATTTTTATTTTTTATGTTTTTTTTTTCTCCAAAATGTATGGTGTAGCGAGGTCTCCTTTGGAATCAGAAAATGATTTATTTCATCTTATTTATCATTATAATTCTTATAAATTTTTATATAAAATATTATAAACAATTTAATTTTTTTAAATTTCAATTCAATTTTTTCAAATTTTAAAACAATAATAATATTAAAAAATATTATTCTAATAAAAAAATTTTCAACTTTTATTTTTCATCCAAAACCATATGATCTCATCTTTAAATCCAAATCAGCCATAAATAGAATATCTATTTTTTAATAGTATTTTTATTTATAAATTAGTATAAACTATTTGGAAAATGATAAATTTGTTTATACCAATTATTAATATGAAAAAATAATTAACAATTAAACTTGATAAAATTATGGGAGGATTGTGACAAAAAGACTGTTGAGAGTAATTGTTATACCAATTAAACTTGATAAAACAATTTAAATAATTGCATAAAATGATAAAACTTGACGTTTTAAACTTGTTTATACCAATTTAAACAAATTGGCAAGCATGCATTAAACTAATTTCTATTTCTAAGTTTTTTCATTTCATTATTGTGGCATTTGGGTTTTGTTGGGCTCTATCTCCTTTATTTTGTTTAATGCATATTTGTGGTATAGTACTGTTCATCCATATTCTAGATTAGATACCCATGTATACCCAATCAAGAATCCAGGTTCCAAAGTACAAAATACAAGCAGTACATATTTTTATAATTTATAATAAATAATTGGAAGTGTCTCCCTTTTTTTAAAATGCAATTAAAAATAAACAATATCCCCATTTTGACAATTGGAAGTTGGGCTCTTTTTTTTGTGCTTTTATTTTTGAATTGAGAATTTTTCAGATTTTCCTATTTACTATTTAGATTGAAAAATAGAAATAGTACCTGAAGTCTACAGCATTAAATACAATGAATCTCCAACCTATTCCTTTCCAAATTATATAAGGTGTTTTGATAAAAATATTATAGACAATCCCGAATCTCTCTTTTAAGATTTTGACTTCTTCTTCTTTCTTTTTTTTTAAGCAAAACATTCATTTCATCAAAGCCTTAACGTAAGTTTTTCAGACCACATGACTTGTGAGATATCTGAGAAAGAATTCAATCATACATAAATATCATCTACATGTCAATTATATTTTGCAAGCTTAGGCAGCTTCATTCCCATCTCGTATAGTATGTTGTATATTACAGCTCTTAAACTTCTTCATCAGCTCCTTTATCTTTGTAATGAGGTTTCCTTGTATGGATATAGAATCTCCAACAACTTTAATTTCTTTAACCATAGTCAGGGAGTCACTTTCCTAGATGAGATCTTGTATACCTTGGTGAAAACAAAGTTGCAAGCCTCCGAATATTGCCAATAATTCAATCTCAAAAGGGTCACACACTTAATTTTATTTTTTGCTTGATGCCATAATCACATCCTCTTTGTGATCTTTTAAAATTGCTCTCACTCTTGCTCTATGTTGATTTTGAAAGATTGTTCTATCAACATTTTTTTTTGGATAATCATGGGTGTCCGGGCCAACTTGCGCGTACCTCTACTAATTCTATGAGATCCTAAAGTTAATGACCAGATAAACCTCAAGTGACTTTAAGGGGACTCAAACTGGTGACTATTGGAGAGCAATCCTAAGGCCGAACCAGTTGAGCTACCCCTCAGGGTTGAGATTGCTATCAACATTAAGTTTAAAAGTACCTTCATTAGTTATATATAACTAATATGTATATAAATAATATATATATATTTAGGGGTTGGCTGAAGTTTTGATCTTGGTAGTGTGCTCCATCTAGATCTGAGATTCGAATATTCTTGAGTGCAAACAACTAGTTCTAGTGACCATTGGATTAGGAGTACTTTCCCTTGAATTAATTGATGTGAACTTGCGAAAAATTCATTGTTGAGAACTTGTACACCTTAAAATTAGTCGAGACTAAGTTCTTAGACATTCGGTGCCAATAAAAAAATATATTAATAATATTATCTTATCATGTTCATGTGATTATATATTTCAGTAAATTTTAATTTTATATAGGGGTGCACACGGTCCGGTCCGGCGATGAACTGAAAGTTTTCGGTCCATCATTTTTTCTGGACCGGACCGGATTGGTATCTATCGGTTCGGTTCGGTCCGGTGATGGACTGAAGGTTTTCGGTCCATCCTTTTTTTTGGACCGGACCGGATCGGTAGCTATCGGTCCGGTCCAGTCCGGTCCGGTTCGGTCTGGCTTTTTTTTTTTTAAAATCAATTAATAAAAAAAATTATTTACAATATTAAATTAAACAAAGTGACTTATTAATGTGGATTATGTAATAAACTCAATAAAAAAAAATATTTTATATGGTCAATGATAATAAATTAGATGAAAATTATATTATTGATAATGTTAATTATTACTTTATTACTAATTTAAAGTATGTTAATACATAATGAGCCATATACAACTTTTAACATTTTGTATATGAAGCAATAAGCATGAATAATTTAATTATCCATACATATTATATCCATAATTGAGAAAGATACATACTTAATATACTATTATAAATAAGAATAAAATATTTCATTATACATACTATTATAAATTTATAAATTATACATATATAATAATTTATACTATAACTCTTAATACTTAATAGTATTAGTAATACATTAAAGAATATATTAATACATTGATACTAAATATATATAGTGATAGACTTATAGTGATTAGTTATTATGAATCATGATTATTATAATTATATAATAGTATTAGTATAAAGTATTAGACTATTGGTAATATAGTGTAGCTATATATTAGTAATATTAGTATAAGTATAACTGTATAACTATAGTTTATACTTAATTATAATATAGTATAATTATATATTAGTTAGTGATAGGATTAGGTTAGATGAAAATTATATAATTTGTTACTAACTTAGAGTATGTAAATGACTCAAATTCAATGTATTATAAATATTATAATTTATGATTCTAATACTATAATGACAATTATAGTATAACTATATAATAGTATTAGTATAAAGTACTATTAGTAATATAGTATAGGCTATAGCTATATATTAGTAATATTAGTATAAGTATAATTGTATAAGTATAACTATTGTCTATCGTTCATAGTTATAACTATACTAAATCATTATAATTTATACTAATATATAATATAGTTATAATAAATTACTATAATATGGTATAATTAAACTAATATAACTATTAGTATAAATATATAATAGTATTAGTATAAAGTATTAGACTATTAGTAATATAGTATAGGCTATAGCTATATATTAGTAATATAGTATAGGCTATAGCTATATATATAATTAGTCTATACTAAACTAATTATAGACTAATTGTATAAGTATAACTATAGTCTATAGTTAATAGTTATAACTATACTAAATCATTATAACTTATACTAATATATAATATAGTTATAATTTCTTATAAACTTATAGTTTATAATAAATCACTATAATATAGTATAACTAAACTAATATAACAACTAATATAACCATTAGTATAACTATATAAATATATAATAGTATTAATAGTCTATACTTAATTATAATATAGTATAATTATATATATAATTAATTATATATAAAAAAATAAAAAATTATTTACATTCGGTCCGGTCTGGTCCGAAAACAATCGGACCGTGGACTGAACTGAATGAATTCGGTCCAAGACCGGTCCGGTCCGGTTCGGTCCAAATTGACCGGACTAGTCCGGACCGCCCGATGCTCACCCCTAAATTTTTACATTTAAAAATAATAGATACTTAGATTAACAAATAGTATGATATCAATAAAATAAGACCATAATATATAACATTTTTTCGTTAAAAATGAAAGATCATTTGACAGCATACATGAACACTTTGTTATGCATGCAAACAAAAAAACAGAAAAAGTGGGGCCAAAAATAATTCTTAAATCGCCACCTTTGGGACACAAAGTACATTGGTCGAAACGGTCGCGTCAACGTCATCACCCCACACGTTCGCTTTCTTAAACGCTACCAACTCCAAACGAACCGTTTCGATTCGACACGCCCCCTACCCGCTCTCCCCCCTCTCGCTCGCTCTCGCTTTCGCTGCCTCTATAAAATGTAAGCCTTCACCACCTTCTTCCCCCTCTGAGTCTGAGCCCTCTCCCTCCCTCTATTTTTTCCGAGAAAATTAAAAACCAAAATAAAGAAAAAAGAAAGTCCTTCCTTCATATATTTTATCACAGTCCCTATCCCTAAGGGCTATCCTTTTCTCTCTTTTTTTTGGGTTTTTTTTCGCTTTTGTTTCTGATTTTTCACTTGAAAGTTCTCGATTTGTTTTCCAAAAGTTTTTTTTTTCGAAATTCTTTTCTGAGATACCAATGGCGGCGGCGATATCGGCTCAGACGGCTCCGGCGTCAGTGACTTCTCAGCATGTGGCGACGGCGTCGGAGGTGGCGGCTGTGGCGCTCGCGAACCCGTCGCTGTATGTGGGGGATCTCGACCCGAGCGTGGACGAGGGGCAGCTCCTCGATGTGTTCGGCCAGGTGGCTCAGGTCGTGTCCATTAGGGTTTGTAGGGATCAGACCCGGAGGTCCTCACTTGGCTACGCTTATGTCAATTACGCCAACGCTCAGGACGGTACGTACTACGACGCTATTCTTTTTTTTTTTTATAAGTGTACTACGACGCTATTCGATGAGCCGTTGGTCGCCATTGTTGTCCGACTCAATTCTTTTGCTTTCAATCGCAATGTTCATATAATCATGTGTTTTCATGTATATGTAGACGTAGATATAGAACGCATACATAGAGAAGAGAACGTATACGCATGTGCGTATGTGCTTGAGTGTTTGTGGATTTTTCTTTTCTGCTCTGTGTTTGAGTGTGTCTTTGCGCGTGCGGGGGACAGCTCCTTATGATTTAGGGCCTTTTATGTCAATGAATGGTTTTGTGTTCTTGAATTTTTTTTCCCTCCCGTTGCAGGTATATTTATTGCAAGCACGTCATCTGAGCACAGTGCTATGGGCCTTGATCACTGTTTGTTTTGATTTTGTAAATTTGGAGTTCCTGTGTGTATGGGTAAAGTCACTTTTTTTGGGATATTCCATGATTGCATCGTTTAAGTGTGATTTTAGGAGAAAGATGGTCTTAGTCTTGTGAAGAAAACTCCTCTCTCTCTCTCTCTCTGGGGGTTGGGAGGATATTCTGTATTTTTGGGGATAGGGTTCTGGATCATATGAATTTTATATTCTTGTATGGTTTTATTGTTCTTTTTTTTAGGTATATTTATAGCAAGTATCTGAGCAGATTGCGTGTGGCCTCAATTGCAATTTGTTTTTGGTTGTGTAAATTTCAGTTTTGTGTCCATGTTAAGTCACTTTTGTGGGTATATTCCATGCTTGTTTCATTTTAAGAGGATGATGGTTTTAGTCCTATGAAGAAGACTCTCTCTCTCTCTTTGGAGGTGGGATTGAGGAGGCTATTTTGTATTTTCTGGGAATGGGTTCTGGATGATATAAATATTATATGTTTGCGATTTGTTTTAAATGAGTAGTTAATTTGTGTCTGCTTTGGTTTTTGATGAAAATTAAGAAAGGGAAAGACATATAATACATTTTTTTGTTTTAATAGCTTTCTTATGACCAAGAGCTCTTTAGAAGAATGTCCTTCTGTAAACATGTGGATATTCTGGACCTCTCTTAGAAATGAGCCAAAGATTGTGAAAATGAAAAACAGAATATGTATATAGATAGTATTTGTGAGCTTTGGAATGACCTTCTGAGATCCTATGATGGTGATATTAGTACTCTATGTTCACTTTGTTTTCTGTAGTAATTTCGGTCAAGTGCCAATATTCCCCATTTCCTATTACTTCTGCAATTGTGAAACAAACTTATTTGACCACTGAGCTTGTGAATTTCCAATGTGATGTGAGCAAACTATCATGTGCCCTCTTTTAGAATATGCATATAAAAACATTTATCTATGTATAAGTATCTACATATGTGTATCCATGTATGTTATATGATTAAATATATTATAATTATGTTTTTATGTGTAGTGAAAACCTGTAGAGTTGCTTGAGTTACGAAAGGTTAGGAGTTATATTATTTTCTAATTCAACTGTTTTCTTTTTTCAACAATCAATTTTTTCTAGCGGTTATTTTCTCACCTTTTCCTTTGTCCTTTTAATTATCCTGCTATGCATTTGAAAAAAAGAGAGTGAGTGAGTATGGTACTTGTTTTGTCTCTTTATTGTTTTTAAAATTGACTTTTGGCCAAGCTTCGTGTTGATAAGTATCTACTTAAATTGCAGCTGCCCTTGCTATGGGGGTTTTGAATTATACTCCTATAAATGGGAAACCTATCAGGATTATGTATTCTCATCGAGATCCTAGTATTCGGAAAAGTGGATATGCCAATGTTTTCATTAAGAACCTGGACACATCAATAGATAACAAGGCATTGCATGAAACTTTTGCTGCCTTTGGAGTGTCCTTTCTTCCAAGGTAGTCGTTGACAGCAATGGTCAGTCGAGGGGTCATGGATATGTACAGTTTGAAAATGAGGAATCAGCACAAAATGCAATCAAACAATTGAATGGCATGCTGATAAATGATAAAAAGGTTTACGTTGGACTTTTTGTTCGACGTCAAGAAAGGTCTCAAGCAAATGGATCGCCAAAGTTTACTAATGTTTATGTGAAAAATCTGCCTGAAAAAACTACTGATGAAGACCTCAAGAAACTTTTTGGCACCTATGGTACAATCACCAGTGCAGTTGTTATGATGGACTCAAATGGGAAGTCCAGATGTTTTGGTTTTGTAAACTTCGAGAGCCCAGATGCTGCTGCTGCAGCAGTTGATAAGTTGAATGGGTTTGCGGCCATTGATGACAAGGTTTTATTTGTAGGGAGGGCTCAGAGTAAAGCAGAAAGGGAGGCAGAGTTGAAGGCCAAATTTGAACAGGAAAGAATTAGTAGATATGAAAAATTACAAGGTGCTAATTTGTATCTGAAAAATCTTGACGACAGCATCAATGATGACAAGCTGAAGGAGTTATTCTCTGAGTTTGGAACGATAACGTCATGCAAGGTATATATAGTCTGCTTCAAGTGGAGTAATTTTTCCCTTCTTTCTTTGCTGGTCCTTAGTGGGACATGTCTATGAGTCAATTATAATAGTTGTTTTGAAGTAGTGACCTTTAGTTTGGTTATGTTTTTGTACGATTCTTGTAGATCATGCTTGGTCCACAAGGTCAGAGCAAAGGATCTGGCTTTGTGGCGTTTTCTACACCAGAAGAAGCTGCTAAAGCTGTAAG